>JAQOSZ010000177.1:0-417771 GCA_030347455.1 Kentomonas sorsogonicus | reverse complement strand
CAAGCGAGGCGATTGTGTGGAAAAGACGCAAGCCAAAAACAGAAGAGGAATGAATAAATGGATGAGTGGTGGGATTAAAAGTAAGAGAAAGGAAAAAAGAAAAAAGAAAAGAAACTTATATATCGAGAAGGAGAGGAAGCGGTTGGCGCTTTGAAGGAAATCCAGTGAATGCATCAGAAGGTGTCCGCCATTGTGAGAGATGTCAAGTAATAAGTCACCCACCTATTCTATTCTCTTCCTCATCTCTTGTCAGAAGCTTGTTCACCGTGTTTGTTTTTCGTTTTCTTTTTCCATTCACGCTCTTCCACGCTATATACCCTTTACGCTCTCGCACCGCGGTGTGCTTCAAACCTGTTCATGCGATATCTTGCCCATATACCTATCTACCCACCCTCCGTCAAAAAGAAAAATTAAAAAAAAAAAAGAGAGAGAGAGAGAGAGAGAGAGAGGATCCCGTCGTCTCTCTCTCCCTCTCTCTGTTATCTGTTGTCTGCCACCACAGCGCGCAGAGTGATGACTCATGTGTGCGTCGCACACCGCAATACTCCCCCCCCCCCACCTTTCCCCTCCCCTTTTGCTCTGCACTTCTTGCGGGGGGGGGGGTGAGGAGGCGACGCCATGCCGCGCCTCTGCAATGCAATGCCTTACCCCTGCCAGTGGTAATTATCTTGTTTACTTTTTCTTCTTTCTTGTCTCCCCGCTTTCTTTGCTCCCAACTCTGCACACGCACATCCATACATGCATGTACATAGAGTGACACGAACCACTGCAGACTTGCATTTGCTGAAGTGCAGACGCGCATTGGGTTATCTTCGTCATTACGCTCTATCCGCATTCTCCCTCACCACCCACCCACCCACCTGCACGCAATCCACTACTACTAACATCGCGTGACAGAAGTAAAAAGCTATCAGCGCCTTCCCAGCCCTCAAGACACGCACACACACACACACACACACACACACACACGCCTTGTATACAGCCCCCAGTCGACACACTCAGCGACACGTGACACGCACCACCAAGCAAACCCCTTACACACACACACACACACACACCCTCACTCACTCACTCACCATGGGTCTCATTCCGCAGTTCATCGGCGCGATCATCTTTACGATCATCCAGGCGCTGGTGTTCTTCTTTGTCGTCATCGCGACGCCCCTGCCGATGATTCGGACACCACAATAAACTACGGTTGGGGCCGCGCGACGCAGTGCTACACCGCCTGGGGTGCCACCCGCACGTGCAACGGCACCGACTATTTCGCGCGCGGCACGGATGCCTTTGTGTGCGGGCAGCGCCGCAACAACATGAACGGCGCCGCCGCCTTTGCGATCATCTCGATCGTCACGACGCTTGTCGCGCTCATCTTCGGCATTCTCATTGATCGCGCGCGTGTCCTGCATTGTGCTCATTCCACTCATGTTTCGTGATTCTCTCCCGCCATCACGATTCTCATCTCGTGGGCCTGCGGTCGCTGGCGTGCACACGATCAAGATGTGCGGTAACAACGTCCCGCCCTTCCAACCAAGTGGGGCAACGAATACGGCGCGGGATTTGGTCTCATGGTGACCGGCGTGGTGCCTGCAGGTGATCAACCTCATCTTCCTCTGCATCCTTGCCTTCGCCTGAGAAGTGGTAGTTTTTCCTCTTTTTTTTTCCACCTCTCTCTCTCTCTCTTCTCTCCCCCCCCCCCCCCTCTGATTATTTTTTTTTTTTTGGCAAATTGAAAATAAAAAGTAAACGAGCGAGAAGACGGTAACAAAACAAAAAAAAAACGGACGCAAGACAGGAAGTTGTCCTCTGCTGTGGCACACGCCACGCGCGGGGGGAAGAGCATCCCTCCCGAGGTTTGGAGCGGACTTAAGAGAGAGACGCGGAACGGCCAAAAGAAAGCAAATAAAAAGAAATTTTAAAAAAAAAGGTAAAAAGACATGTAAATGAGAGGAGGAAAATTTGTCTCAAAGGAATCATTTTCTTCTTTTTCAAAACGAAAACGACGTCAAAGAATTCCTCTCACTTGTCCTATCCTTTTTTCTTCTTCTTAATCTCTTTCCTCTCCGCTCCTCTTCTCTTCTCTCGCACGTCTTACTCTTCTCAGTAGTTCAATTCACGTGTTTTTCGTTTTTTGTTTATTTGTTTTTTGTTTCACCTGTTTCAATATCTGACCAAGTCATCTTTTTTTTTTTCCTGTATCTTTTTTTAATAATTATTATCATTCTTTTCCTCATTTCTTGTTTCCCCATTTTCCCCATTTTTTTTTTTCATTTCTTGTGATTCAGAACCATTGGCATTCTTTTCGCACCGTATCCTCACCGGCATTCTCTCTTTATTATGATCATTTGTTTTTCTCTTTCCTCTTTTTTTTCCCATCTTTCTTTTCGTTTCTTCCACCTCTGTCCGCATACGTGTACAGAACATACGGGTGTTATCGTATGTGTATAAGTCTGTCCGCCCTATACACATATATACACATAATACAACACATACGCAGACACACACACGCACACACACACACACACACACGCTCCCTCTCCCTCTCTCTCGACCGTATGTCGGAAGCTATCTATATCATGGGCGATAGCACACAATGCACACATAAACACGCAGAGGGCACACGTGGGAAAATGAGAGAAGGAGGGAGACACTGTTGAGAAAGGAGAGAGGAAAAAAAAAGAAACGTGGGAAACTCAAGAGAGAGTGTGTGTGTGTTGATGGGGAAGAATTTTGTGTGTTTTCTTCTTTTTTTATTCTTCTTCTTTTTTTTACTCATTTTTTTTCCGCATTCCTAGTGAACAAACGCTGAAGAGAGTAAGAGAAGCGACGGTGGTGGGATGGAAGAAAAAAAAGGAAAATGGACACTTGCAAAGTTCCGCTGTGCTTCATTGGAGAAGGGGTCAAAGAATCAGAGGCAGGCACGCACATACGCAATCACGCATCTCCTCTCTCTCTCTCCTCGATCTCGTCTCTCTCTCTCTCTCTCTCTCTCTCTTATTCTTCACTTTATTTCATTCTTTTCGTCAGCGCGTATCTTTAAGTGTCCCCTTTTCCTTCCCTTCCTACCGTCCACCCGACCCCCCACCGCTCCCCGATTTTCTCTTCTCTACTTACTACTCTACAGCATTCGCTTTTGGGAGTGGGAAAAAAAAAAGAGAGTAAATGTAAGAGAGTGGGGGAAAAAGAAAAAGCACAGATGAAGCAAAATAAGACACACATGTAAATAGCTCAAGACATATCATTTGGAAATAAAGAAAGAGAAAAAGAGGAGTTGAGTTTTCAAGTAGTCCTATGGCCGCATTCTCTCTCTCTCTCTCGCCTCTCCTATCGTCTTCTTTGTTAATAAAAAAAAACTCTTTCCCAGCCTTTAATTTTCTTTTTTTTGTTGGTTTTTTTTTTTTCTTGAACCTCTCTCTTCTCACGGACGCATACAAACGCATATATATATTGTTTGTTTGTTTTTCTTTTCTTTCCGTCTTTCCCCACCCCCAGCCTTTCCCTTTCGCCGTACAGAAATGAAGCACCTCAAAGATAGGAAATGAAAGAAAGAGAAAAAAAAGAAAGAAAAAACGAAAGTGGAGCCATGGAAGAAAGAAAAAACTGTTTTTCTTTTTTTTTTTTTTGTGGCCTCCTTCTAATTCGTGATTACTTCATCTCGTCTGCGTACTGCACACTATATATATCATGTACGCTTTTTTTTTTGGTTTTTCTCTCTTTCTTTCTTTCTTTCTTTCTCTCTGAACTCCCCGCTGCCGCCTAATATCACACTGTCCCTTTGCGTTCTGCCTTGTGTTTTTCTTTTTGTTTTTCCCCTTTTGTAGTTGTTGTTGTTTTTTTTTTCTCCCCCGTCTCTTCTTTCCTTCTTCCCTTTTTCTTTTCCTCCCTTTGCTGTAAGACGTTTATCCCTATCTCAGCGCATACTCGCTTCACACTCTCTTCTCTCTCTCGCTTGCGTTTCGCCTGCCCTCATCCATATATATATATCTTCCTCTGTGTTTCGTTTCTCATTTAAGGAATCGATTCGCCAATGCAAGGAGGGAAAAACACAGAGAGGGGAGGGGGGGGGTGAACGAGAGAGACAGAATGCAATAATTGTATTCAAAAATCTTGAGCAAGGAGTGAAAAAATCGCCAAGTCTGTTGTTGTTTTAGGGGAAGAAGGAAAGAATGATGCAAAGAAAGAGGAAGAAAAACAGAAATATTAAAGTGAAAGAAGACACACGATTGAGGAAAAAAGGAGGAAGGAAACGCAGGCGAAATGAGGGTGACGTAAAGAAGGAAAGGCAAACCACACATGATAAAAAAAAAAAGGAAAAGGAAAAGACGAATTAAATATAAAAAAAGAGAAATGGGTATATTCTCTCATCATCTATTGATTTGCATATCTATATTTCTTCATTCCTCTTACACTCCCTCTCTCTCTCTCTCTCACTCTCAGTATGATTTATACATATATATACACGCATACGCTTGAAACGATGTAATTTTACTCATTGCACAAAAAAACAAGTTGAAATGCTAAACAAAACAAAAATGGAAAAAACTGGAAAATAAAGAAAGAGATAGAGAGAAGAGAAGAGGTATATTGACACATTTTCGTGTTTTTTTTTTTCGTGCTATTTGACCGTTGTTGTTGTCGTCATCGTTCTTTCCTCTCTTTCTCCCCTTTTATAGCGCGCTATACACACACACACACACCATCAGCAACAACCTGTGTGAGAAGAAAAAAAAAAGAGGAAGAAATGAACGAAGAGTGAAAAAAATGAGAAGAGGAAGAGGAAGAAAAGTTAGATAATTTTACTCCTTTTTCCTCTTCTTCTTTCTTCTATTTCTCCACTCTAGCACAGAACTGTAGGAATGTCCGAAGTTAATGTTGTCTTTATCTTTGTGTTTCTCACTCTTTCTCTCTTTCTCTCTCTCTTTTCATAGTGTTAATTTTTGGACATTCATTAATTCATTCATTTTATTATTTTTTATTTTTTATTTTTTATTTCCAACTTTTTTTTTTCATGATCACTATTCTCTTTCTATTACTTTGGCTACTCTCCAAAGATCAATGATACAAATTCTAGAGTCAATTTGCAAAAACAAAATGAGAACGAAGATGAAAAATAAAGGTAGTAAGAGAAAAGGAGTGAAGAGAAGAGAAAAGACGACGGGAGTATTTTTCCGTCTCCGTTACTCCCTCTCTCTCTCTCTCTCTCTCTCTCTCTCTCTCTGTATCCTGTTGGTGTTAAGACACACACATACCATGCCTTGAAGATGCTTCACTTTTCATGTTGTGTAAATAGATACACACATCGGTGCGCGCTTGTATATGTGCTCGCTCTGCCGCTAAAAGGAAGTCTATTTGTTTTTGTTTTTCGCCTCCGGCTCCGTTGCTCCTTGTTATTGTTGTTGTTTGCATCGTGTTGTACATGGTGGTGGTGGTGTTACAATAGTTGTGGTTTCTTCATATATCTTTTTGTCTCCCCATTTCATCCTCGTCTCTCTTTTCCCTCGCTCTTCCACACCTCTCCGTTATATTAAAGGATTTTTTTTACTCTGCTCTTCTCTTCTCTCTGACACCATCTCTATCCTTCTATCTCTCTCTCTCTCTCTGTTACGGCAAGCACTGTCACTTTGCTTATTCTGTCTTCTTTACCTTTCATTTCCCAAGAGAAAATAAAAAGGAAAGAACTCGTTGAAGGAAAGCTACCTCAGCGCACAATCCCACGAAAACAAAAAGAAAAAGGTAATCTAACTCTTTCTTTTTCCCTGTGCCCCTAATCAAAGTCTTCGTACACAAGCACAAGCACACACATACGCAGAGATAAACTTTTTTTTTCTGTTTGTTTGTTTCAATCAAATCAGCCTTTTTAAAAACAAATAAATAAAGAAAGAACGAAACACAAAAATAGAAAGAAAAAAGAAAACAAAGAGAAAATGACGTCCGTCCGCCCCCGCGACGACACTCTCTCCATCGGCGTGTACGACTCGCCAACGAACGGCGGCGTTGAGCCGCACCCGAAGCGCAGCGCGAGCCGTCTCAGCGGCGGCAGCAAAAAGAGTAGCCACAGCGCCGCGCCCGAAGTGTTCGAGTCCGGCGAGTCGTTTGAGCCCGGCGACGACGACGACGGTAAGTGCTTCTCTACCAGCACCGCCGACACGCTGCTGACGCTTAACCAGTTCCTCATCTTCGCGCTGTGCTTTGTGGCGACGCCGATCGCGCAGCTGGAGGTGCGGGTGCCGTACCGCGCGTGCTACACCATGTGGGGCTACAAGCACTACTGCTCCAACACCAAGTATGACGCGACGGGGGTCGCCGCGTTTGGGTGCAGCAGCCGCGCCTCCCACTTTGCTGCCGGCGCCGCCTGCAGCGTGCTCGGCTCCATCATCGGCGCCGCCCTGCTCGTGCTCATGTTTGTGAAGATCAGCCCCCTGTTTCCCCGCCTGCCCCGCCCCGCCTTCTACGTGGCCTTCTGGGTGCTGTCGGCGCTGGAGTTTATCTTCACGCTCGTCGCATTCGCGGTGGTGGCCGGCGCCTACACACGCGACCTGTGCAAGGATGGCACGAGCTTCTCCGAGCACCACCTCACCGCCGGCTTTGCGATGCTGGTCATCGCGTGCGGTCTGCAGTCGGTCTCGTGGATCTTTATGTTCCTCGGGTGGCACATGTAAACGAGAGAGCGAGCGAGAGTGTATGAATGAGTGTGTGAGAATTGAGAATAAAAGGAGAGACGACGACGAAGGAAAGAAGTAATATAAATTAAGGTCTTTTTTTTTCTAATGGTTTTCTTCTCTTTCTCTTTTTCTCTTTCTCTTTCTCTCTCTCTCTCTGTTTTTCTGGTTTCTTTTTTTTTTTTCATTTAGGGTCTTTACTTTGATTTTTATTTATTCATCTGTTTGGTTGATTCTGATTAGTTTTGAAAAAAGGAAAGACATGGCAATAACACAGTCACAGTAGTGATATATATATAGTTCGTGTTTCCGCCTTTTTTTTTCTTCATATTTTCCGCACTTTCCCGTCTGTTGACACTTTTTTTTCCTCCTCTTTCCATATACACACTCATACACACGCACACTTTCGTTCTCTTTCCTATGTATATTCACAGCTTCATGGCGGCGCCGTTTTGTACGAAAGCAATGATAGTAATAAGAAAGATGAGCAGCAAAAAAGAAAAGGGGAAAAGGGCGAAAAAAAGAAGAGAAGAGAAAAGGTACATGCTAGGAAAAGAGTGAGCGGGCAAGTACAAATGTGAAGAGAGGAAAAAAAGGAGGAAGAGGAACTATTTATATCAAAGTTAATTAAACAAACACACACGCGCACTCATACACACGTGCATTTTTATTCTTTTCCTTCTCTCTCTTACTCCCCCCCCCTCTGAAGTTTCCATCTTTTTTTTTCCCTCTCCTATCTTTTTTTTTCTCTTTCAATTGAGAAAAAAAAAAAGCGAAGAAAAAAGGAACGAAGGACGGAGAGAGGAGAGGAGAGGAGAGGAAAAGGAAAGAAAAAGAGGAAGAAGACCTGCAGGCTTTTTAAACTGTTGTAAAAAAAAAAAAGAAGTCAAAATTAAAAGATACTCTCTTCTCAATGAAGAACAGTATGTCTCTGTTGAACTTTCTGCAGTGTTTTTTTTTTCTTACCGTTTCTCCATATTGTGTGCCCAATAGTGTTGTGTTGTTGTTCTTGTTGTTTTTTGTCACTGTTTCTGCTTTCTTTTTTTCTCTCTCTCTCTCTTTCCGTCTCATTCAATAATTCTGTAAAAGGATCCGATTCATATCGAAGATGATAATTTTCTTCTGTTTCCTCTCGTTTTTATTTTGATATTTCGTATATACAAACTGATCGTTTGTTTGTTGTAGTTGTGATTCCGTTCTTTTTTTACTGTTTCTTTTCCTTTTATCCTCTGCGTCAGTCCTCAACTTCTATTTTCTTCACCCTTTAAAAGGTGTTTTTTCTTTCTTGTTCTTGCTCTTCACCGACCTCCCTTCCCCACAGTGTTTTCATTTCTTGTTGTTCTTTTTATTTTCTCTCTCTCTCTCTCTCTCTCTCTCTCACTGCTGACGGTAATCTTTGGCTTCTAGGTTTTTCCCATTTTTTTATTTTTTTCTCATAATGGCCCCCCGTGGGGAAAAAAAAACTAAAACAAAAAAAAATTGAGTCAAAAACTAAAAAGAAAAATAGAAGGAGAAGGAGAAGGAGAAGGAGAAGAACACATCTTCCTGATTGATAACAATAAGGCGGACAAAGTAAGAGAAAGAAGAAGGAGAAAAAAATCGGTAGTTTTACTCTTGTTTTTTTTCCTTGTTCTCTTTCTTCGTCTCGCCGAGTCCTTTTGATTAACTCCTCTTCTTCCTTTATTTTTCACTTTTGAGCACCATTTTTTTTCTGTTCTCTGTTCTAAACTGCCTTCACCGATCGCTGCAGTTTTCTACTTTCAACTTTGTTTTTTCCCCCGTCTTTCCTACCCTCTCAGTTTTTGTTTTTATTTTGTTCTCATATTGATTTACTACTGTTTGTTTGTTTTTTCTTGTCATGCAACAGCACAATTATTCTATATATATATATATATATATTCCATGCTGCAATAAAAGACGGTAAGCGTCACCAGTGCTTTTTTCCCCCTTTGTTTTTTTTTTTACTTTCTCTCTTTTTCGGTATTTCTTCCCGGATGCATGTCACGTGTGTATGTGTGTATGTGACTTGATATTTAAATCGTTGTTGATGATGACGAATATATAAATAATTGTAAATCAAAATGATCGCTGCACAAAAAAAAAAAAAAGAGAAGAAATGCAGTGTTATACAGCGTGTATTGCAACGGAGAGAGGGCACAGGAGGTCAGGAAAGACGAGGAAAGGAGTGAGGAGAGAAAAAGATAGAGCCATCTCCGGTTCCTTCTCTCTTCTTCTCTCGCGCTTTCTCTCCCTACCCACTCTCTCCCCCACCCCAAGGCGTAACTCTATCACATTGCCTTCTAGTGCTATGATTATCGTTGGTGTTGTTGATGTTTTGAAGACTACGAATGTCATGATGTCTATCTCTCTCTCTGTCTCTCACGCACACTCACTTTTCTTCATTCATAAATTCCAGCAAGAACTAGAGGGAGCGCTCAAAAGAAACACACACACACACACACGCACACATACAAACTCTCTCACGCTCTCCCATGTTCACCCGCCGCGGCCCGCGCGTGCTGCTGGCCATGACGCCGCGGGCCGCCCTCCGCACGCTGGGGCTCTCCATGCCAAGCGGCGGGCCACACCGCCCACCCACCTCGACGGCAGCAGCGACGGAGGCGGGAGCAGCGTCCAGGAAGGGGCGTCGGTCTGGTGGCGGCCTCGGCAGTAGCAGCAGCGGTGTAGACGGCGCGCCAGCGAATGACCGCGGCCGGCGGCATCAGTGGCAGCGCGGCAGCGGCGGCGAGGCGGGGGAAAAGGAGGAAGAGAAGGGGGTGCGGGGGGCCGCCACTACCACCACAACAACAACAACAACAGCAGCGGCACTCACTGTCGCTCAGGTGAAGAAGGCGTACGTTCGGGAGACGCTGCGCTGCCACCCCGACCTCCACCCAGACGACCCGCAGGCGACGGAAAAGTTCCGCAGACTGACGGAGGCGCTTGCCGTCGCGCTGAGGGCCGTCGAGGACCCGCGCCAGCGCGCGAGGCGGGGCCGCGCGGGGGGAGGGAAAGGAAGAAGACGACGGCAACAACAACAACAGCAGCAACAACAAGGCGCGAGCGGCGCTGCTGCCGCCGCCGGTGGGGCTTCTGACTACAACGCCGACGAGCACGACGCCGGCGAGGAGGACGAGGGCGGTGATAACTTGTATGACGAGGAGGAGGGGGAGAGGCGGCGGAATGTGCTGGAGGAGCTGCGCGCCGCCATCGCCGCGTACCACGCGCAGCGCCGGCGCGACTGGCAGCGGCTGCGGACCCCTCCGCCCCCCTCTTCTTCTTCTTCTTCTTCTTCCTCTCCGTTGTCTGTGTCTCCATCTGTGTCGAAAACGACTATGCAACAACAAGGAAAACAACATCAACAACAACAGAAGGCAAAGACGACAATGACGACGGCGACAGGAACGGGAACAGCAGCGACAGCAGGGACAGCAGCAGGGGCCTCTCCGCACGGTGATCACCCCCGGCGCAGCACCACCACCACCACCACCGCGGAGGAGGAGAAGGACGGCGACGATGACGACAGCGCCTTTGTGCCGTCCCTCGAATACGTGGCGGCGGTGTGTCGGGAGGAGGCGGCGGCGCTGGAGCGCGTGCGGCGCGCGTGCCGCGACCTCCCCGTCGTCCTCTCCGGCCGCGCCGCCCTCTTTGACGCCGTCGCTTTTTTTCACCGCCGCCACGTCGGCAGCCTCGCCGCCTGCGTGACGCGCTTCACGCAGAACCTCCCGGTGATGGTGCGCCGCGTGGTGCGCGACCGCCGCCGCCACCACCGTGTCGCCGCCGCGCGCTACTCGCGGCTGACCGGCGGCCTCGGCACCGGAGACCGCGCCGCCAACGCGGGCACCGGCGCGTACCACCCCAACAACAGTAATAATAATAATAATAATGACATCATCAAAGGGATGGAGAGCATGCCCGTGAAGCCGCTGGTGTTGGTGGGGGTGCTGGTGTTTGCGCGCCCGGGAGGCGAGGCCGAGGCGGCGGCCGCAGCGCAAGAGTCGGTGCAGGCGGCGGCTGGGGCGGCCGCGGGGCCAACACTCGCGACGCTGCGGCGGCAGCGGAGGGAAAAGGCGAAAGCGGGCAAGGTCTCTGCGCCGGAGAGTAGCGCTACCGGCGAGGACGACGACGGCAGCAGCAGCAGCAGCGGCACTCAACATCATCAACAAAAACATCAGCAACAACAACAGCAAGAACAAGATGAGTATAACGACGAGGAGGCGGCGGAGGTGGGGAGTACGAGCGGCGTGACGGCGCTGTCAGACATCCGCGTGGCACCCGAGCTGCGCTGCGTGGTGCTGCCGACCGACAGCGTCGCCGACGTGTGCGAGCGGCTGGGGCGCTGGGAGGCCGCCTCCTACGAGCGCCTCCGCCTCGAAATGGCCCTCAGCGACGCCTGCGCGCTGCTCACGGGGATGCTCGGGCTCGAGCGCACGCCGCTGCGCGCGGTGCCGCGGCTGGAGGCGACCATGCGGGAGGCGGCGGCGGCGCTCGCCGCGCTGCAGGCGGCCACCACACACGTCTGCGCGGCCTTTGACGAGGGGAGAGACCGCTCCCCGGACAGCGCGCTGCCGGCTGTGATGCGCCGCGTTATGGCGGGGGAGGGAGGAGACAGCGCCGGCGACAGCAGAGGCAACGGTGACAATGGCGGTGATGGTGTCTCTGCAGACCGCGAAACGGAAAGTGAAAAGCGGGCGAATAAAAACAACAAGACACCACCAAATATGCGGAGCGGTACTGACAACCACAACAACAACAAAAGCAGTAATAACCATGATAGCAGTTGTCATGACAACAACCACCATCGTAATTATCATGATGCTGATGCTAATGATAATAGGGCTGCGGCCAGCATTGACGACGAAAACGGCGGCGGCGGTAGCAAGGAGGAGGAGGAGCTGTCGCAGGCTATTGCCGACGTCCGGGCGCTCGCACACGCGGCCGCGCGCATCATCGGTGGCGGCGGCGTCTCGCTGGAGTGGGAGGTGATGATGATGCCGGCGGCGTCGTCGTCGTCGTCGCTGGCGCCGTGGGTGGTGCGCCGCCACCCCTCGTGCTGCGACGCCACAACGCTCCTCTACAGTCTCTCCGTGGGAGTGACGGTGCCGGCGGCGCTCCGCCCCGAGGCGCAAGAGGAGCGACAGGCGAGGGGAAACGGCGCGTCGGCAGCGTCGGCAGTAGGAGGAGTCGCCAACGCTGCCAACACGGGCAGCAGCAATCATACAACGTCTTCTCTCTCCTCTTCTTCTGTCTCATCATCGTCGTCTTCATCCTCATCAGCGGCGGCGGCTGCGGTGGTGTTAGCGCGAGAGTTGGTGTGCCGCGTGCGTCGCGCGCTGGCGGAGGCGGTGCGGGCGGCGGAGGAGGCGCGGCGGCTGCTGCCCGCGCTGCTGGAGCTGCGGGAGCGCGTGCGGGCGGAGGAATTCATTCCCATTCCACCGCCTCCGTCGCCCGCGCACACCGCTGCTGCTGCGTCTGCGGACGAGGCGGCGGCGGAAAGAAAGAGAGAGGGAGAGGGAGAGGGAGAGGGAGAGGGGGCGGCGCTGGAGTTTCGCTACCGCGGCCCCATACACGTCTTCCCTCGGCTCTTCAACTTCCCCCCGGCGGCGGAGCTGCGCTTCTGGCGGCGCGTGTGGGCGGAGCGGGAGTATCTGGCGCAGCACGCGCCGTCAATGAACGCTGTCGACGTCTACTACGAGTGCGCGCCCTACACCCTCGGCGGCGGCGGCGGCGGCGGCGGCGGTGCGGGCCACGCGCAGCAGCAGCAGCAGCAACCCCTCTCGCGCGGCGGTGGCGGCGCAGCAGGCGGAGCGGAGGAGGAAGAGGAAGAGACGGTGGGAGGCGTGCGGGAGGGCTGGGTGTCGGGCGGCGGCGGCGACGGCGAGGGGGGTGATGGCGAGGCGGAGGGTGAAGGTGCGATGGGCGGTGGCGGCGGAAACGACCGCGCGGTGCTGCGCCGCCGCACTCTCTACTGCGGGCGCGAGACGGACGAGGCGATTCTGCGGAGGACGGAGGCGGAGGCCGCGGAGGGGGGAGGGAAGGACGTTGGCAGCAACCGTAACAACAATAACAGCAATAACAGCAGCACAAGGGACGGAAACTCACAGGCAAAAACGAACAGTAACGACGACGAGGGCGGCGCGCACCCCCCTCCTCGGTATCCGCAACAACAACAACAAGAAGAAGAAGAAAAACAAGAAGAGCACGCGCAGGGAGATGCGAGCGGTGGCGGCGGTAGTGAAGAGGGAGGGCACGACCAGCAAGAGGACCCCGAGGCGGCGGAGGCCTTCCGCGACTGGCTGGAGGAGGTGGTGGAGCAGTCGACGCTGCAGCGCGAGTGCGCGGCGGTGCTCGCGGCCGCCGGCGTCCACTACGTGCGCCGCGCCCCGGGCCTCCCCCTGACGCACCTCCTCAGCTTCGCACGGCAAATCGCCGGCGACGGCGCCGCGGCGGCCGCGGTGCGCGAGGCACTCGGCGGCGGCAACTATAATACTAGTAGTAGTGGTAGTAGTGGGGGTGTGACGCTGGTGGTGGGCTACGAGTGCGACGTGCGTGAGGGCGGGCAGCTGTGGGTGCCGTGGGACACCGACCCTGCGACGCTCCTCTGCCTGCTGGAGGGCGGCGACGGCGGCGGCGGCGGCGGCGTTGCGGCTCTCTCGTCCTAGCTCTAGCTCTAGCTCTAGCTCTAGCTCTAGCTCTCAGCTCGTGTCGGGAGGAGGAGGAGGAAGAAGGTGAGTAGCGAATGGAGAGGTGGAGTGCTACTTCTGTCTTTCTTCTCTCCCCCCGCAGTAGATGCACCTCTCTCTCCCTCTCTCTCTCTCTCTCTCTCTGTCTCTCTGTATCCCTCTGTATCTCTCACCCCATTCTTCCGTTGGTGTTTCCGTTTCCTCCCTTTTCTTTCCCCACAACGCATTGTATGTCTTCTTCAAATGTTCTTCTTCTTCTTCTTCTCCCTCCGTTTTCTTTGCTAGCACGCCTCGTATTCCTCAGTTGACGAGTAGATACCTTTGAAAAGTGTCGGGGCGAGAATTTCACGCCAGACCCATTTTTTCGGAGTTCCATTTCATAAAAATTATATTCTTGTCCTCTTCACAGTGCGAACGTATTGTTTCACTTCGGTCTATATTCTGAAATCGACAGAGGGCAGCAACTAATTTCTGTCATGCATGATCTTGATCACTAGTGATTGTTGTCTTTCTCTCACTGACGTTTTGGGCGGTAACTTCTTCTTCTTCTTTTCAGGAAGAAAAAAAAAGACGAAGAAGAAGAAGAAGAAAACCGCAATCACAATTATTACTTCGTGTACATACATCATGACACATATGCCGCGGTAGAATATTGACATCGTCATTTTGTGTGATATATATATATATATATATATATATATATATATATATATGTCTATCTCAGTGTGAGTTGTGTGGCTCCCTTCAGTGTCTTCTTTTTTTTTTCGCCTTTTGCATTCACTTTAATTATCCTTCCGCTCCCTTATACTCGTCCACCCCCCCCCCACACACACACACACTCGTAACATCTGCCAACACTGAAAAACGTGTGCAGATTATCTAGCTTCCTTCGTTATAGTCTTCTCGACACCTCAAGCTCTCACTCACGCACACTCCACCGCTTTAGCTCTTTCTTCTTCTCTCTGAAACTTTCAGTAAGGAAAAAGAAAAGAAAAGAAAAGAAAAAGACACCTCGCTGCATTTTTCTGCCTTCCTTTCTCTCTTCCCTTTAAAATTTTCAGGCACACACACGCACGCACATTTCAAAGAAGATATTTTAAAAAATATTTAAATCTTTAAAAGTAAAAAAAGGAGCCAATGATCGCCGCCAGCAAGACTTTCGCCGCCGCCGCCGCCCTCGCGCTGCTGCTGCTGGCGCTGCTGCAGACCTCGACGGTGTCGGCGCAGGACGCGTGCATCAACAACCGCGACGAGGTGGTGTGCATGCGCACGGCGGGGTGCCTCTGGCACTACACCGCGGAGACGTGCATCGCCGGCTCCGCGTGCTCCGAACTCCGCAACAAGAACGACTGTGAGATGGAGCCGAGCCTCAAGTGCAAGTGGTTCGACGTGCCCATCTCCCGCTCCGCCGACGACACCCACGCGACGGCTGCTACCCCAAGGACCAGTACCCCACGTACCCGGACGCGGCGCTGCTCAGCGGTGCCGTGGCCGCGCTCGCGGGTGTCTGCGCCGCCGTCGCCGCCCTCGCGCTGTAGGTGTATGTGTGAGAGAAAAAAAAAGTAAAAAGTAAAAATTTAAAAATAAAATAAAAAGGTGCGGGGTGTGAGGTACGGTACGGTACGGAGAGAGAGCTAACGAACGATATTAAAAAAAAAAAGAAGAAGAAGAAATGGGGCAAAAGAAAAGAGGAATAAAGACAAAGGGAAACTGATATAGGAAGATGGGGACGATAGAAATGAATGCTCGCGCACTCGCACGCACACACACACACACCAGCACAGAAAGCACGAGAGAGAGAGAGAGGGAAAGAGATGAAATGAGATGAGAAATTGGGAAAAGAGGATAATGATAAAGGTGTTGAGGAAAGCAAACGTGCATGAGCAGAACCCTTTACCCTTCCTCTTTTGTCCTCTCTCTCTCTCTCTCTCTCTCTTCTCTCTTCTCGACTCTATCTATCTATCTGTCTATTTATCTATCCTTGTCTCTCTCTCACTCGTCTTCATTCTCGCTCGTACTCGCTCCTTCCGTAACTACATTCATACGCACCTCTGTACTTCTTTTGTTTTTTCGTTTTTTTTTACAATTTCTTTTTCCGCTCCGAAGCTTAGTCATCTATTCCAAAAATTGAATATTCTTAGTTGTTAGTTTTTTTCTTTGTTGTTGTTTTTGTTGAATATGGAGAAAATTAAAAAAAGGGAATGTTATCGGTACAGCAGGCAAAGTCACAACTTCTCTCTCTCTTTCTCTTTTATCTCTTTTTTTTTTTCTTTTCCTCTTTCGCGGGTGTAAGTATTCGAAAACCAAAAGAAAAAAAGGCATTTATTTCACTGTCGAGTGAGTTTATCCTTTTTTTTCCACATATTACATCGTTACATTTTCATCCTTGATTATAAAAATATGGCGTCTTTTTTTTCTTCTTCTTCTTTTAATCCCTCTTCTCTTTCCCTCATAACTATTCACTGTACATTTGTTGTCTTTTTTGTTGTCATTGTTGTTGTTTGTTCATTTGTTTGTTTGTTTTTCGGAAGATGTGATTTTGTTGTTTTTGTGGTGTTGTTCCTATTTTTCAATTGGAAAAAGGAAATAGAGGGGAAAAAAGAGAATAGAGGAAAAAGAAAAGAGCGAGAGGATGGACTTCTTCGTTTGTTTTCGTATTCATACCCTGTACCGCTTACATTCTTTTTTTTATTATTATTTTCCTTCTATTTCGCTTGTCAATCATCGCCAGTTTGTTTCACTTGTTTTTTTATTCTCTTCCTGTTGTTGGCAGCGTTGATTAAACCTTTTACTCTTTCTCTCCCTCTCCATTCCGCTAATTTTTGTACTTGAAGGGGAAAAAAAAACACTCAAACGGGAAGAAAAAAAAAAGAAAAAAAAGAAGAAGAGAAAAGTGTGTGTCGTCGCGGAGACCGAAGTGTATATCACGAATGAAGAAGGAAAACTGGAGGGTGACACAAAGTCTCCGCGCCGACACACGCGTACACACACACGCACACAAACACTTCTGCCTACACGCGCACCCACGCACGCGTTTTTGTGATCATTGTTGACTGCTTTCCTCTATTCTTTGCCAGCAATTTTGTACTCTGAAAGACATCACAGAAAAACAAACAATAACAATAAGGAAAAAGAGAAAGAAAAGGAAAAGGTGGAGAAGAATGAGGAAAAGTTGAAATGGAATCTATCTCACATGTAAGATTCATTTTGATTTCTTTTCTCTCTCTTCTCTCTCTCTTCTCTCTGACACGAATTCTTTTGTATTTCTGTGGCTGTCAAAATACCTGGCATGATAGGGGGGGAAAAACGAAGGAGGGAAGGTAAAGAAGGTAAAGAAAGATACATGGTGTGTGTACATATAGCAACAAGAAGATCGTCTTCTTCTGCTGCTCTTTCACTTCTTTGTGTGTATTCTTTCCTTTTCGTTGCTTTTCAATTTCAATACTGCGTTCACTCAATTTCGTAAAAAAAAAAAAAAAAATGAACCAGAGAGAAGGCTTTTAACTGTGAAAAGGAGGGAAAATAACGGAGAAGAAGTGTGTCGAATATTTTTGATCTAATTTCAGACTAATCAACACTTGCAGGCTTAGCATGTGTGCGCGTACTTGTGTGTGCCCTCTCATAATGTTGCATTGTTATTTACCTCCCTCTGCTGATCCAGCGGCAAAACACCCCCCAGTGCTCTGAAGGATATAACTGAATGAATGGAGGAAACCAAGCAAGTGCGTCTATGCAGCTCCTCTCTTCTTGTCCTTTTGCTTTCCCTTCTCTTATCAAAACACTTTTCCTCTTCTTCTCCTCCGTCTCTTATTTCTTCCATCAACTCCGTTTGTTTGTTCGTTTGCGTATGTTTTTTTGTGTTTTTTCCCTCCCTTTTTGAAAGATTTGCCTTGCGATACTACACCTAGGAAAAAAAACACTCTATCAACAAAACCGCATATCTCCCGATACTCAGCTTTTTTTTTCAACCTTCACTTAGCAGTTACTATTGGAATTCTCGCTTTACCCTGACCGATCACGCACACACACACACACACGCACGCACACAGTCATTTGGTTTTACTCAATCTAAATAGCTTTCACAAAGACTATCAACTTCATTTGTCTATATCTTGACCTTAATTTCTTCTCACTATCCTTTTATAACTGTATCTCTTTTATTTATTTGTTTGTTTGTTTGGTTCGAAACACTTTCGTCATCAGCTCTTCTTTTTAAACTCATTTATTCTTTTCATTTCCTCTTTCCTTTTCCCCTCTTTTTGTTTTCAGTGCCTTAGCCATCTCTAATCACACAATAGCCACTGTCAGTTTCACTGTCCTACAATTTACGTTTCTTTCTCTCTCTTCTCTTTCTCTTGGTACGTATTGTATTCTTTATTATCATTTTTTCTTCCACTTTGGCAACCTTCTTCTTCTTTTTCTTCACTAAGGCTGTTCCTCAAACGCTCTCTCTTGTTCTGTTTTGTTTTTTTACAGCTTGTTCTCTCCGCAGCACTACTTTCCACACACATACACACACACACACACACACACACACATTCATCCGTGCTTCTGTACAGACACCATGGCAGCTCCCATGACCTCCCTCCCCCTGACGGGTTACGCGGTGGCTGGGGGTGCGGCGGCGTGCGACGGGCGGGACTGCGACGGCCGTCCCCTGCGCGGCCTACGCGACGGCGCGCGCGGTGCTGGCGGCGGCGCTGCCCGGCGGCGCGGCGGGGTGGGTGGAGGCGGCGCGCGCGGCGTGCGGCGGCGTGTCGCTGGGGCCCTGGTCGGCCGACACCGCGCCGACGCTCGTACATCTCGCCGCCGCACCCGCCGCCGCCGTGAGGTCCGCCACACACACACGCACCGCCGCCGCCGCGCCCGCCCCGGCCCCCCGCGCCCGCCGCGCGCCGTGGTGCGTGCCGGTGGTTGTCGTGCTGTGCGCCCTCGTCGCCGCCGTCGCTGCCGTCGACGTCGTGCTGCTGTGCGTGCTGCGCCGGCGGCGGCGCGCGGCGGGGCGGCGGCGCGGGTCCGGCGGCTGCGGCGGCGGCGAGCTGTGGTGGGACGGCGCGCGCGCCCCGGACGCGGAGGACCCGCAGGCGTGGTGGCCCTGGACGGAGCCCGCCGCCGCGCCCGCGCGTGTGCCCGCCCGCGTGCCCGCCCGTGTGTCCGCCCGTGTGTCCGCCCGCGTGCCGCCGACGACAGTGCCAACGCCGCCCGCCGCGCGCGCGCCGTACAGTCCCAGCAGCGCCGCCGACGCACACGTCTGCGACAAGGAGCCCGCCGCCGCCGCCGCCGCCGCGGACACCCCCACGGACGCGACGGCCACAGCCGACATGCCCACAGCCCCCGGCACCAGCCTCAGCGGCCTGCGCACCGCCCCCAAGACCCTCACAACCGCCATGAACACGTCCACCGTGACCGACGCAAGCAGCGCCGCGTCGCCCGCCGCCGCCGCCCGCCGCCGCAGCCACGGCGCCAGCACCGCGAGCCTGCACACGGTGCCGCCCACCGCGCACTCCCCCATCGACTGGGGCAGCGACGACGCCACCGTGCTGCGCGACGCTTGAGGGGCCGCTTTTTCTCTTTTTCTCGTGCATTCTTTTTGCCAAACACCTAGCACTTTGACTTCATATTGCTTTCTCTTTTCTGTATTCTTCCTCACAAACACCTAGTACTTTGACATCACAGTATCTCAACTACTCTACTCTTTCCTCACACGCAATCTTTTCTCACAATCTCTTCTCACAATCTCTTCTCACACTCGCTTTACTTTTCACTTGTCTTCACTTGTCTTCACACCGCGGCTGCGCAGCCTCGCTCGCCCACGCTCTCCGCCCCACCACCGCCTCTCGTTTCTGAGGGAGCACGGACGGGCCTCGTGGTGAGCGGCGCACGCGCGCGTTGCACTTCTCTTTTGTTTTGTTTTTGTTTTTGTTTTTGTTCTCTCTTTTGTGAGCCTCCATCCAATTGGTAGCATACACACGCACACACAGGCACATGCGCCGCGCACACGCCACCACGCCAACGCCCACAATCCGTGGAGCAACTGGTAGTTTTCTTCTGTGTGCGTATTCGTTTGTCTCTGTGTGTGTGGTGTGGGTGGAAGTGTAGGTGGGTATCAGGAGGAGAGTCCTTTTTTTTTCTCTCTTTTTTCCTCTTTTTGTCGCTTTGCTTGTTTGGAGCGATATTTAGCTATCGACTCCTTTTTGCAACTGTCAACATGAGTGAAAATAGGAAAGGAAAGAAAAAAAAGGCAATGAAAGTGACGTGTGAACGACGTCAGGACTACCGTGAGGGGCAAAAACACGTCTCAAGAGAGGCTTTGGTGAGAGAGCAAACGAGGTAAACCAGGGTGCATGTCTCCGCTGTTATAGTCCCTCCTCGCCCCTCTTTACAGCCTTTCTCTTGTGTTTTTTTTTCACCTTCTCTTGTTCCGGGTGGGGCTAGGTGTCTCCTCTTTGCGTGTTGGTGACTTGTATTATCGTGCGGATATTCAGAACTGCTATCTCTTTCTTTCTTTTTTCTCTCTCTCTCTCTCTGAAGTACTTCGTCTCTGCCCTCCTTTTCGCCCTTTCACACACACACGCACACACACACACACGACCAACTTTCAGATTTAAAAAAAAAAGTAGTGATCCTAATCAACACTCCACTAGCATCCGCACACACACGCGCACACGTACCCGCACACAAAGTGACGGAGCTACACAACCACAACCTCTTTCTTTCACAATAGAAAAAGGTACAGCATTTTTTTTTCTCCTCTCCCGCTAGCATAGCACTGTAATCTATCTCTCTCGTTCTCTCTCTCTCTCTCTCTCTCTCTCTCTCTCTCTCTCTTTCTCGCATACACACACATACATACATACACACACACACTTATCCACATTTCAATTCCCATGTACTCCAACGCAGGAAAAAGCGGCGGCCGCCACGACGTCCCGCCGCTCCCGGAGATTCTGCGCGTGAAGCACACCGCCGACGACACCCGCAGCGGCGGGGGCAAGTATGGAGGAGCCAAGTCAGCCTCCTCGGCCCCCACCGTCAGCGGCCGCGGCAGCAAGAGCGGCGGCGTGAGCAGCAGCGACGACTACCTTCTCCCGCCTGCGAGCGTCAGCGACCACCACTACCCTTTTTCCGGCGGCGCCGCCGCCGCGCGCCGCTCCCACCTCTCCCCCGTCGCCCCCGTCACCAGCGGAAGGAAGCCCGGCAAGCGCCGCGCCGGCCCGGGGGCGCAGCCGACCGGAGGCGTCAGCGGCGGCGGCGGCCCCAGGCACTCTCGCAGTGGTAACGGTAACGGTAGCGGTGGCGAGGCCGCACGCCGGCCGCAAGAGTAACGGCGGCGCGGCCCCCGACGGCGGCGACGGCGGTGACCGCGGCGACGCGCGCGGCGCGGACCGCAAGAGCAAGATGGACCAGCCGCCCGCAGCGGTGGAGGCGCGGCTGCTGGCGATGCACCACAAGCGCGTTCTCGCGGACGACAACCGCTCGCCGGAGAGCGGCAACTTTCGCCCCACAATGAAGGAGCTGACGGAGGTGGAGGCGCTGCGGTGCCGCAGTGACGACGCCATCGACGACTACGGCTCGCAGCTGCGTGCGCTGATGCAGTCGTGGCGGCTGCTGACGGCGCCCGACAAGGCCGACGCCCTCGCCGCCGCGCTGCTCGCCGCCTACACCGCCGCCGCCCCCGCCGACGCCCCCGTCGAGGCCATCAAGGACCAGGACTGGGCCGCCACCGCCTTCGTCGGCATGATCGGCAAGGCCGTCGCCGCTCACTGCTCGCCCGGCGGTCTGCTGGAGCTGACGGCCGAGATGGGCGGCCGCCACGCCCTCTACGGCGTCGGCGAGGCGCACTACAAGGCGCTGCGGACGGCCTTCTTCCAGGTGCTGCAGGAGCGCCTCCCGGCCGACCTGCACGCGCAGACGCTCAAGGCCTGGGAGGCGTTGTGGGAGCTGCTGGTGCGCATGCTCGTGAGCGAGGCCACCAACGAACGCGGCAAGTACTACGCCGCGCAGAAGCACGCGCAGTGGGTGGCGACGGTGACCAAGGTGCTGACGGTGGTGGCCGAGCGGCAGGCCGCGCCCGCGGGCAGCGAGCGGCGGCACATGTTCTGTGTCCACCTGTACGACCGCGGCGTCGCCAAGGACCCAAAGATGAAGCGGTACTTTCTGCTGCGCGAGGCACGCAACGCCGACCGCGCCATGGACGCCGTCATCAAGATCGTCACGAATCTCAACGACATGCCGGCCGTCGACGCGTTTCTGGAGGAGCTCGGCATTCGCCACATCGACTATGATATGACCGAGGCGACTCTGCGCGCGTACCGACAGCCGTTCCTGGACACGTGCGAGCAGTACGTTGGTGAGGACCCCGACTTGTGGAACGAGGACTCGATCGAAGCCCTCGGGGCGCTGTGGGACTACGTGCGAGCCAAGTGGGCGCTCGGCTTCAACGTCAACAAGAAGAGTATGGCGAGCGCCTGCGCCCCCGACGGCGCCAATGACTTCTGCATCATCTTCACCGACATTGAGGCGTCGACGAAGCTGTGGGCGAAGGACCGCGAGGTGATGCGCGACGCGGTGAAGAATCACCACCGTATCATCCGCTCGCTCATTTCGGATTTCGGCGGCTACGAAGTCAAGACCATCGGCGACTCCTTCATGATCGCCTGCAAGGACGTGCTGATCGCTCTCAAGATCTCCGTCGCGATCCAGCTCGAGCTGATGCGCGGCCCCATTTGGGAGGGATTTGAGATGGTCGAGAACACGCAGGGCTTCGGCGACGAGAGTGCGTGGCGCAAGGACTCGGTGCGCGTGCGGGTGGGCATGCACTACTGCGAGAGCGCCGGCGTCGTGTATGACAGCGTGCAGCGGCGCTACGACTACTACGGGCCCAGCGTCAACTGCGCCTCGCGTGTGGAGTCGGTCGCGTGCGGCGGGCAGATCCTCATGTCGGAGGAAACGTACCTCAAAATTATGGAGAACGAGGAGTTTAAGACGAAGCCGCACGACCGCTTCCTGACCGGCATCAACATCACCATGGACAGGAACAGCAAGGAGCATCTCAAGCCGCTGAGCGACTACCTCACCTTCACCGACCTGGGGTGGAAGGACCTCAAGGGCATCCCGAACCCGGTGAAGCTCATCTCGGTGGCGCACCAGGACCTTCTCGGGCGCCAGTTCCCGATGCCCAACGAGCTGCCCAGCTCCGTCAGCACCACCTTCGCGGCGCCCAAGCTCGGCGTCAGCAACTCGGGCGGCGTCAGCGACGAACTCGACAGCAGTCTGCTGCGCGAGGACGACTCGGACGCGTAATCGCAATAGGATAGAGAAAGGGGGAGGGGCAAGAAGGAGAGGGAGAGATGATGCACACGCACATGCTTTTCCACGCATGCACACACCCACACACACACATATACATACATACACGCGTACAGGCGCACCACGGGTATATACTTGGCGTCTCTTTTTATCATTATTTGATGCATAGGTGTGTCCTTGGGTTGGGGAGCGCTGTGTTGTTCTCCCTTCCCCCCCCCCCCCCCTTCTCCCTTCTTTTCTGCCCTCTGACACTGTCTCTCGCTCCTTGTGTGTGTGAGTAGGGGGGGGGGGAGGGTCGCGTCCCCCTGTCCACGCACCCTCTCCTACCTTCCAGCATTGCTCTGCTTCGTCATAAGTAAGGAAGAGTAAGAGAGATATGGTAGGGAGGAGACAGCAAAGAAAGCGCACAGGAAAGACAAGAGAAGAGAAGAGGGGAAGGAAGGAAGAAATTAATAAGCAAGTAAAGAGAGAGGGGGAAAATCAGAGGGAGGGAGCTGAGGAAAGACGCAGAGGAAGATGAAGAGAGAAGGAATGGGGAGAAGAGGAGAGAGAGAGGGGGGGGGAATGCCAAACGGCACAGGAATTTGCTGTCATCGTCATCAACGGCGGCGGCGGCGTGGTCAATGGTAAAAAAGAGCACACGGGACGGTCGCCGCCATTCGCTGGACAGAGAACGTGAGCGAGCTGAGCGCGTTTGTCGCCTCTTCCCGTCTCTCTCTCTCTCTCTCTCTCTCTCTCTCTCCATCTCTCTCCATCTATCTCTCTCCATCTATCTATCTCTCTCTATCTCTCTCTCTCTCTCTCTCTCTCTCTCCCAGCATACATACACACACATTCACTCGCTCTCGCAATCTCCTCTCCTAGGTGTGCCTCTCTCTCTCTCTCCCTTTCCAACAGTCCCTTTTGTTTGCTTTGCATCTTTATTTTTTTTCTTCTTCTTCTTTCTCTATCTCGCTCCTACTCGGCTCCCCGTCCTTCTTCCGTCAAGATGCTGCCTAATTGCCCAATAATCAATATGATGATAAGATAGGAATAGTAGTGATAATGACCACCGAAGCAAAACCATTCTGTGTCTGTATTTTTTTTCCATCTTCTTCTTCTTATATATTATCGTTATTGTCGTTATTCTTCTTGCTCCTTCAGCCTCTTTTACCAGTCTTTTCTCTGCGGGCACACATAATATATATATACATACACAGCGTTGCCGACACCTCATTGTTTCCTTTTCTGTATTTGCGTGTTTGCTTTTACTTGCTAATGTTCTCTCGATTTTGATCTCTCGACCTCTACATATATATATCCTTTTCTTCTCTTCGTTTCTCTGTCATATTCCATGTTTTCTTTTTATTTTATCACCAACGCATGTGTCTTTCATTGTACCTCTTGGTTTTGGCTGTCTGTCGGATGTTTGTTTCGGTACATTTCACCGAAATTTGTTTGCAACGCTGCTGATTGGTTTGATTCTTTTTTTTTTTTTTTTTTTTGCTCTCTCTCCCGTTATTTTATTACTTCTTTTTCGCCATCACCGTCGCTGTTCTCTATTCCCCATATATCCAAAAAAAAAAAAAAACGTGCCCTGTTGGCACTGAAACTGCTTCGCAGCCTCACGGTCTTGCCTTTCTCCTTTGCTCTCTGTCTATTTCTCCTTTTACCATCTTGACGTTTGTCTCCACACGCGTTTCTCTCTTCTCTATCTTTCTCTTTCTCTTTCACTTTCTTTCTTTCTTTCTTTTCCATCTTCGCTACTGTTTCACTTGTTGTTGGTATTGCTGTTGCGGTTGTTCCTTTTTTTTTTTATTCTTTTCTCTCTGTACTTATTTGCACTGTATCGCCGACTATGTATTTGAAAGTGGAAAAAAAGAACATTGAAAAGCATCACTCGTGTGCGGCATTAACAGCATCTGCTTAGATAATTTAAATATAGTTGTTGTTTTTTTTGTTGTTGCTGTTGTTTTTTTACTGATGTTGTCTTAACTTTGCTGATATCTTTCTTCTTCATTCCACTTCTCCTTTCATCAGTTCAACTGATACAATGCTCTGTCATTCTTCATTACTTTATTTCTCTCTCTCTCTCTCTCTCTCTTTTTTTTTCCCTTTCCACTGCTTATATTGATTTATCTCCACGCAGACGCTTTCCGTCTTCTCATTCTTCAAACTCTTGCGAGTTTTTTTTTTTTTTTTTACAATACTTCTTTTTTCTTTCCCCCTCTCTGGTTGTTTATGTGAGTAGGTGTGATTATTATTCTTCTTGTTGTCGTTGCGGTTGGTGATTTTGTTTTGTTTGTTTGTTTTGTTATTGAAATATGTATGTACGTGATTCTCTTCCTCTTTTTTTCGCTTGATTGATGCAACTCGTGTATTTGTTTCCCACGCGCACACACATAGTCAACTGTGTGGTGGTGATAGAATAGAGAGAGAAAAAAATAAGTATATGTTTACTCTTCTTTTCCTTTTTTTGTTACTTTCAATTTTCTTTTCTATGTATCTAATATAATTATTATGATTTTTATTATTATTTATTTTCTAATTAAGCAACCAAAACCAGCAGCTCTCGTCTCTCTTTCATATGGTTCTTTTCCTTTTGTTCTCCATTTCCTTCTTTTGTTTTTTTTAACCATCCAAAAGTTAAGAAGACAGCTTAACTCTTATTGTGATTCAATTCTTTGTGTTCCTTTTTACATGAATGATTTTCCTCCATTGTTTTCCTCTTTTTTTTGTTTTTGTTGTCGATATTTCATTCCCATTCGGCAGCACCTTCTTTTGTTGTTATTGTTTTACAACTTCCAAATAGTTGTATATTTTTTCTTTTCTTCTCTCTGCTGCTTCCGTTTTCTTCTCCTGGAGACACACACACCAACACTGCAACCCCGAGTTCCTGTCCACCCCTTGAATCAACTTTGAAAAGAAGATAAAAATGTATACACAAAACAACAATAAATAAGAGTACATCGTCAACAACATCTCCTTGCTCTTTTCCAGCTGTACCTCTATCATCCCCTCATTCTCTTTATGCTTTCTTTTATTTACTATTATTTGAATGTTTTTCGTTCAAATTTCTTCTCTGGTTATGCATTAGTGCTTTATTTTTCGATGTTGCCGTTGTTGTTTTTTTCTCCCCCTTCTTTTTCTTCTGTTAATCTTCTTTTCTTATTTTTCTTCAAAGCACACCACACCTTGCTCACTAGCTCGATCATTCTTTCCCTATTTATATGCGAAGCTCATCTACTCTTTTCTTACTAGTGTGGTTTTCCCCCTCATTCTTTCTCATTTTCCCACACCGCTGTGCACTTTTTCAACAACTGTGAAACAATATTTCTTTGTCATTTTTTTTTCTTTTGCCGTCTCCGTGTTTTCTTCTTGGCCGGAGGGGTATATCTGCGGATGTACTCACATTCCTTTCCTTTATCTATTTCCTCTTTGAGCTGCAGGCTCTCTATCACTTAACTGCTTAGATTTTGGAGTGCTTCTTATAATTACTTTTTTTTTACTTCAATAAAAACAGATTTTTTATTAAAATTTTTCATATAAAAAAAAGGCTGCGGTACACTTAACATTTTTCCAAAAGAGTTCTTATTTTTCTTCTTTTTTTTTTCCAGCAGTGTGTTTGATGGTTCTTTCCCTCATCTCTCACTCACCAAACTGCCGACTATGGTTCATTTCGACTATTTGAAAAAGAAAACGTCGGTTTTCTCCCCCCCCCCCCTCTCTTTCTTTCCTTCATACACTTAACGTTTTGCTTTCCCATTCTTTTTCGCAGAGCATCCTAATTTCCATAACTTTTGTTTGTTTATTTGTTTTCTCTTTTTAAGCCAACACACCAACTCTCATCCTACTACTTTACATGTGTAGCTATTTAATCAATGTACTTACAATTAGCCCCTGTCACCTGAGTATGTGTCTCTCTCTCTCTCTCTCTCTGTAAGGGATGGACTGTGTTTTTGTGTGTTTGTGTTTGCATGTTATGTCGCTTCTTTGTTGTTGATTCTGTTGTCGTGTGACTAGCGATACGGACAACTCACTGTCCTCTTTTTCTCTCTCTCTCTCTCTCTCTCTCGCTTGCTTTGCGGATGTGTCTTGCTTAGTATGATTTACACTCTTTCATGTGATTGTCATGGCAGCCCTTTCCTTTAATAATCTCTCTGCATTTTCCTTCTTCACCCTTCACACTCCCTCGTAGATTTTCGCTTTTTTTTTTCCTCCTCGACATTCACAACTTTTGAAATAACTCTCTCATCTCTTTTATCTTCCTTGGTACTTTTCAGAGCCACTATTTTTCAGCACCTTTCACACCTGTTTCAACAGCCCCGTACATTTGCACTTCTCTTCTCAATACTCTCATCCTCCCACTGTATTCAGGCAAACGCACAAGCATACGCAGAGACGCACTTCATCTTGCTCTTTTTCTCATTTCTCCGAGCTCCACTCAAATAATTCCTACAGCTCTGCTTCTCTGCGCAATAAACGAACACGCGAACTTAACCTTTCTCAGACAGTTTCTACGCTTTTCACACACACACACACACACAATACACACAATTATATAATGACCTCCCTCCCCCTGACGGGTTACGCGGTGGCCGGAGGTGCGGCGGCGTGCGACGGGCGGGACTGCGACGGCCGTCCCCTGCGCGGCCTACGCGACGGCGCGCGCGGTGCTGGCGGCGGCGCTGCCCGGCGGCGCGGCGGGGTGGGTGGAGGCGGCGCGCGCGGCGTGCGGCGGCGTGTCGCTGGGGCCCTGGTCGGCCGACACCGCGCCGACGCTCGTGCATCTCGCCGCCACACCCGCCGCCGCCGTGAGGTCCGCCACACGCACCGCCGCCGCCGCGCCCGCCCCGGCCCCCCGCGCCCGCCGCGCGCCGTGGTGCGTGCCGGTGGTTGTCGTGCTGTGCGCCCTCGTCGCCGCCGTCGCTGCCGTCGACGTCGTGCTGCTGTGCGTGCTGCGCCGGCGGCGGCGCGCGGCGGGGCGGCGGCGCGGGTCCGGCGGCTGCGGCGGCGGCGAGCTGTGGTGGGACGGCGCGCGCGCCCCGGACGCGGAGGACCCGCAGGCGTGGTGGCCCTGGACGGAGCCCGCCGCCGCGCCCGCCCGTGTGCCGCCAACGACAATGCCAACGCCGCCCGCCGCGCGCGCGCCGTACAGTCCCAGCAGCGCCGCCGACGCACACGTCTGCGGCAAGGAGCCCGCCGCCGCCGCCGCCGCTGCGGACACCCCCACGGACGCGACGGCCACAGCCGACATGCCCACAGCCCCCGGCACCAGCCTCAGCGGCCTGCGCACCGCCCCCAAGACCCTCACGACCGCCATGAACACCTCCACCGTGACCGACGCAAGCAGCGCCGCGCCGCCCGCCGCCGCCGCCGCCCGCCGCCGCAGCCACGGCGCCAGCACCGCGAGCCTGCACACGGTGCCGCCCACCGCGCACTCCCCCATCGACTGGGGCAGCGACGACGCCAGCGTGCTGCGCGACGCTTGAGGGGCCGCTTTTCCTTTTCTGTATTCTTCCTCACAAACACCTACCACTTTCACTTCATATTGCTTTCTCTTTTCTGTATTCTTCCTCACAAACACCTAGTACTTTGACATCACAGTATCTCAACTACTCTACTCTTTCCTCACACGCAATCTTTTCTCACAATCTCTTCTCACAATCTCTCCTCACACTCGCTTTACTTTTCACTTGTTTTCACCAGTCTTCACACCGCGGCCGCGCAGCCCCGCTCGCCCACGCTCTCCGCCCCACCAACGCCTCTCGTTTCTGAGGGAGCACGGGCGGGCCTCTCGTGGTGAGCGGCGCACGCGCGCGTTGCACTTCTTTTGTTTGTTTGTTTTTTGGTTTTTGTTTTTTGTTCTCTCTTTTGTAAGCCCTATCCAAGTGGTGGGACGCACACACACACACACACACACAGGCACATGCGCCTCGCACACGCCACCACGCCAACGCCCACAATCCGTGGAGCAACTGGTAGGTTTCTTCTCTGTGTGCGTATTCGTTTGTCTCTGTGTCTGTGTGGGGGGAGAGTGTCTTGTTTTCTTTGTTATTTTGTTATTTTCGGTTTTCTTTCCGTTGACTTCATAAAGTGCCGACGGTTTTGGTGGCGCTCGGGTGTGTGCGCATGCACGCCGCCACTGTCGGCATACAAGTCCGTGGAAGGAAAAGAAATATCAAAAAAAAAAAAAAGAAATAACATTTGCGTGCCGTCTGACAACACAACGCCACACACTTGGTGGCGCCGGTGCCATGCGTGACCACGTTGCGGGTGTTGGGTGAAAGAAATGAAGAGAAGAAAACGATCTAGGGGAGGCAAAGGGGTCGGTGGATACAGCAAAAGTGAGTTGGGCCTATATCTCCGTCTCTCTCTCTCTCTCTCTCCCCACCCCCTCAATTCGTCACTCTTTATCTCTAGCACCGCAGTTGCTTGTGTGGACCATTCCACCACCGTAAATGTTGGTTATCGTTGTTGTTCCTCTGCATCAATCTTTCTTCTTGTCTTGTCCCATGTGCATCCTTGCTCTATCATTTGCATGCTGCTCTTCTTCCCTCATCCCTCCGTCCTTCTGTCTTGCCAACCACACCATTATATTACCTTCAATATCTCCGACACTCCACCGCTGTAAAGGACATAGAGAAAATCAAGTATTTCCTCCGCCTACATTCGCGCACTCATACGCAACTCTCATTTTCTTTCTCTCTGTTTCTCTCTCTCTCTCTCTCTCTTTTGTATTAGTCCACAAGAGATCGACAAAAGAGGGCAGTACTCTTCAACTAAGTAAATAAATAAATAAATAAATAAAGTTATTATCACACACACACACACACACACAAACACAAACACACTTCGTAACTCTCACTGTGCTTGGAGTCTTCACTTGATTCATTCATTTCTTCTCATTCTTTCTATTCAGTGATTCCTTTAAACGCTTATATATTTGTGTCTTTGTTCCTGCTACAATTCTCTTTCTCTCTCTCTCTCTCTCTCTCTCTCTCTCTCTCTCTCTCTCCTACTCTTTCCCTCTTTTTTCCCAGCGGGTATTTGACGTGGTGTTTTAGCTTTTCCTTTATATAACTAAGCGCATTGCCCGTCCTTTCGCTCATATCTCGCTCTCTCGCCTCTCTCTCTCTCTCTCTCTCTCTCTCTTTGTTAGTACTATTATTTATTCCCCTCTCTTCTTTTCTTCTCCGCTCCGCTCTGCTTCTCTAGGTTTTTCTGATTTGTTGTGAAACTGACGAACGGGAAACAGAGAACACTCCAGAGTCAAAGGAGTAGGATACAAAAACAGCCGCGCACACACGCAGAGACGAAAAATAAAACTTAGAAATAAAAACGACTTTTCTGCGAGACGTAAGAACTTCGCTATCAGTGTTTCCTTCAAAACTAAAAACGATTTGGCCTACGTAGATACTATCTGCCTGACCATCACAAAGCGAAAGTAAAGTCAAAAAGAAGAGAAAATATAACTTCAGAAAGAAAGAAATTAAAAGAAGAGTCAACCTCGTTTCTTCCTCTCTCTCTCTCTCTCTTCGCCGCCCTCCCTTCTTTCCTTCCTCCTCTGCCTCCGACAGCATCGCCACATATATTCATACTTTCTATATATAATAAGCGAGCTCATTCTTAAAGAAGAGGGAGAGAAAGAGAAAAGACGCACACATCATTATCATCGCATTCGTCTACCTTATCTATCTATCTGTCTATATATATCTTTCCGACTATATTACTAAACCGCATCCCTCCCTGTCGCCATGGACGCCCTTAGTCCCGACCGGAGTCCGCTGAGCGCGAGCGACTTGCCTCTCATTCGCCGACCCACACAGAAAGCCCTCCAGCATCAGCGGCGGCAGCGGCTACGACTCCAGCGCCAGCACCCCAAACGCCTGCGGGGAGTCGGCGCCGTCGCTGAACTTCAGCAAGAGCAAAACCGGCATGAATGGCAGCAGCAGCGGCGGCGGCAGCGGCGCCACAATGCGGCTGCATCCCGCCAGTATCACGGACTTTAGGGTCGCCAAGGCTGACCAGAGCGGCGGCGGCAGCAGCAACAACAGCCGCCACGGCAACCTCTCGCCGCTGGTCAATAAAGCCTCCCCTACCAAAAAGGGCGCAAACGGCGGCGCCTCCGTGACGTTGGTGAGTGTGCAGAAAAACGGCGGCGATGCCTCCGGGCGGCGCGGGCGGCAGCTCGGACCCCTCGATGATAGCGATGTGGAAAGTATCGGCAGCGGCAGCGGCGGCGGCTTGGGCGGCGGCAACCACAGCCGGAGCAGCAGCAACGGCAGCAGCAGCGCCGGCGGTGCCAGTAAGAACAAGAACGGCGTCGTGAGCGGACTCAAGCCTTTGCGGGGTGTCCGCAGCACCAGCAGTATCAACAATAGCACCAATAATAACAACAATGGAAACATCAACGGCAGCAAGCGGTCCAGCAACAACAGCACCACCAGCAGCAACCCCAGCCCCCTCCGCAACGGCGGCCGCGGCGCCAGCCCCCGCGCCCCCTACCGCCGTATGCTTCACGAAGTCTCCCCGCCTGCCACGTCGATGCCCGGCGGCGGCAACGCCGTTGATGCCCCACCGCACCCCCCGTTGAAAGGCAACAACAGCAACACTAGTAATAGCAACAATAACAACAACAACCCAAAGAAGGAGCGCAAGAGTAAGTTTGACCAGCCTCCGCAGGCGCTGTCCGCGCGCCTGCTGGCGATGCACCACAAGCGCGTGCTGCCCGACACGGACCGCTCCCCCAAAAGCGGCAACTTTGCGCGGACTCTTGAGATGCTGACGGAGGTGGAGGCGCTGCGGTGCCGCAGTGACGACGCCATCGACGACTACGGCTCGCAGCTGCGCGCGCTGATGCAGTCGTGGCGGCTGCTGACGGCGCCCGACAAGGCCGACGCCCTCGCCGCCGCGCTGCTCGCCGCCTACACCGCCGCCGCCCCCGCCGACGCCCCCGTCGAGGCCATCAAGGACCAGGACTGGGCCGCCACCGCCTTTGTCGGCATGATCGGCAAGGCCGTCGCCGCCTACTGCACGCCCGGCGGGCTGCTGGAGCTCACCTCCGAGATGGGCGGCCGCCACGCCATCTACGGCGTCGGTGAGGCGCACTACAAGGCGCTGCGGACGGCCTTTATGGGCGTCATCGCGGAGCGCCTCCCGCGCGAGACGTACGAGGCGACGCTGCCGGCGTGGGAGACGCTGTGGAGTACGACCATCCGCATGATGGTCGGCGGCGAGAGTGACGAGCGCGGCAAGTACTACGCGACCCGCAAGCAGGCGCGCTGGGTTGAGACCGTGTCGCGCGTGATGCGCGCCGTCATCGAGCGGCAGGCGGCGGAGCCCGGCAGCGAGCGCAAGCACATGCTGTGGGTGCATGTGTACGACCGCGGCGTCGCTAAAGACCCCAAGATGAAGCGCTACTACCTCCTGCGCGAGCCGCGGACCGCCGACCGCGCAATGGAGGCCGTGATCAAGATCATTATGAATCTGGAGAAGGCCGAGTTTGTCGACAAGTTTCTCGAAGAAGTGGGTCTGCGGCACCTTGACTATGATATGACGGAGGAGACTCTGCGCGCGTACAAGCAGCCGTTTCTCGACACGTGCGCGCAGTACGTTGGCGAGGACCCCGACTTGTGGAACGAGGACACGATCGCGGCGATTGGACGGCTGTGGGATTACTTCCGCCTGAAATGGTCCATCGGCTTCAACGTCAACAAGAAGAGTATGACGAGCGCCTGCGCCCCCGACGGCGCGACGCACTTTTGCCTCATCTTTACGGACGTTGAGGCATCGACGAAGCTGTGGGCGAAGAACCGCGACGTGATGCGCGAGGCTATCAAAAACCACCACCGCATCATCCGCTCCTACATTTCGGATTTCGGTGGCTACGAAGTCAAGACCATCGGCGACTCCTTCATGATCGCCTGCAAGGACGTGCTGATCGCTCTCAAGATCTCCGTCGCAATTCAGCTGGAGCTGATGCGCGGCCCCATTCACGAAGACTTTGAGATGGTAGAAACCACGCAAGGGTTCGGCGACGAGAGTGCGTGGCGTAAAGATTCCCTCCGCGTGCGGGTGGGCATGCACTACTGCGAGAGCGCCGGCGTCGTGTACGACAGCGTGCAGCGGCGCTACGACTACTACGGGCCCAGCGTCAACTGCGCCTCGCGTGTGGAGTCGGCGGCGTGCGGCGGGCAGATTCTCATGTCGGAAGAAACGTACCTCAAAATTATGGAGAACGAGGAGTTTAAGACGAAGCCGCACGACCGCTTTCCTGTCGGGCATCAACGTCGCGTCCGACAAGGACCCCAACGCTCACCTCAAGCCGCTGAGTGACTACCTCAGCTTCACCGACCTGGGGTGGAAGGAGATGAAGGGCATTCCCGAACCCTGTGAAGTTGTACTCGGTCACCACACCGGGACCTGCGCGGCCGCGAGTTCCCGATGCTGAACGAACTCAGTAGCACTGGCGCCAGCAGCACTTCCCTCTCGGTGGCGAAGTTTGACGGCCTGCTGGGCGGCGGCGGCGGCGGCGGCGACGGCAGCCACACAGCAAACAGCGACGATCTGGTGAGTTTGGTGATGGGCGCCGCCGGGGACTCCTTGTAAGAGGAATGTACGGGGTAAGAAGAGAGAACGAGAGAGAGGGGGAGAGAGAGTTACACGGATATGGACGGCGAGAGTGTCTGGTTGTGATTCTCGTGTGTTTGTGTTGTGTTGTGTTGTGTTGTGTGTTATTGACGTGAACGAATTGCTGTGGGTAGCGATTTTCACTTGTATCTGTTTTTTTTTTCTATCGTTTTTTCTTCTTGTATGTTTACCTTCTCGTTAACTCATACGCACACGTACACATATACACACATGCACAAACACTCTCTATCTATCTATCTCTCTGTGAGTGTTTCCTTCTTGGGCAAGGTTCCTGTTTGCCTGGCCGCATCATGTCTTCTTATTCCCTCAAATCTATATTTTTTTGTATGTATGTATGTATATATGTAGGCTAAACATAATGCGAAACCACTCCAAACTTTTTTCTCTCTGATTCTTCTTCTATTCAATTCTTCTTTTTGCTATCTTTTCTTTTTTCTCTCTCTCTTTTGTTTTTGATTGTTTCCCTCCCTTGCTCTAATTCTTGTGTCCTCGCATATATTATTCTCCTTTCCTTTATTTTTTTTATGGTTTTGCCCTTCCCAGGGACAGGGAATTTCTCCCTATTGCATTATCGTTTTCTTCTCGTATTTTTTCTTCTTTATATTTTTTCATTTCCTTTTTTTTTTTTTTTGTATTACTGACTCTTCTTTGTTGCTTTTGTCGTAGCACCTGGATTTCCTCTTCCTTTGCTCCCTCGCCACACCTCTCAATGACAAACAGCAACAGCAAAAACAATCAAAACCAATCAAATACAGTCTCATGATGATGTATATATATATAGCACCTTTTTTTCTTCCTTTGATTATCTTCTTCCTTTTTCTCTTTGTATTTGTGTTGCTGTTGTTGTTTCTCTTTTCTTTTCTTTTTTTTTTTTTGTCTTGGCACAGATAATCTCTCTCTATCTCTCTTTCTCTCTCGATATCAAGAAGGAATAGCAAAACGAATAAAATGTCGTAGCACACAACCAATCTCATCTCTTTATTTTATTCATCTCATATACACTTGGGCGCATGTCTATTGTTGGTGTCTCTGTGCGTCAATTCGACCAAAATGCTTCGGCTTGGATGTGATTCATTTTTATTCTATTTTTTTCCTCTTCTTCCATTTTACTATTTGCTCTTCTTGTTCTTTGCAAGTTTACTCCCAACTCGGCTCTCTTTGCATCCTTCTTCATTTCTTTGGAGTAAACGGGGGTGGGGGGGCGAACAATAAAATGGAAAAGATAGAAAAATTGAATCATCATAAATTCTTTTTTTTTTCCTTTTTTCCCCCTCTCTTACAGTTTCATATTTATTATGAACATCAAAAATAAATTAGTAATAATGTGTGGTAAGCATCCCGCTTCCTCATTATTTCATCTCTGTACATCTATTCTTCTCCCCCTATATATATGTTTTTCTTTTCATCATATTTGGTTTTTCCCGTTCCTTATGTTGAACATTTCTCCTTTTCCACACCTCTTCTCCTTTCGGTTTTTTCCATTTTTGGAAGATCTCACGGCTCCGATCAATTCATTCATTCATTCATACACACAAAATGAAAGAAAGATCAAGAGAGAAAAGAAAACGCGAAAAAAATAAGTCCCTGTTACCCTTATATATCTGTAACTATGTGGCTTATTCCTCTCTCTCTCTCTCTCTCTCTCTCTCTCTCCACTAAACACCAAAAATATATATATATCCTTTCATAACTTATTCCATTTCGCCCCCATAAATGGCACGTTTCTAACGGATCTCCTTCTCCTTTATTTCTTTCTTCCTTTTTTTAAATCCCAGCCCCCCCCCCCCTTTCTTCTTCTTTTTTTTTTTTTTTTTTTGCAACTCTGCTTCTGCTATTATTGTTATCATTGTTTCCATCATCACTTACAATACTCTTTCTTTTCCTTTTCATTCACCCACTCACTTTCGTATGATCCCCTTCTCTGCTATTCTTTTTCTTATACATTTCTCTGATTTTTTTAATTGCTTCATTTTTCCCCATTCCTCTTTTTTTTTTTTTTTTTGGTTACTATTATTTTTATTACTATTATTACTATTGATATGCTTGCGAAACTTTCTTCCTTCCTGTTTTTTTTTTGTTATTATTCATTTTTATTCTCTCAACTCGTCTATTATTTTTTTCTCTCATTCTCTTCAATAATCTGACACGCAATTTTGCTTTGTTCTCTTCTTTCTTTTATTATTAATATTACTTGATTTACTTTTTTTTTTCCTGATACTTCAGTGCTCATTTTTTTTTTTCATGAAGGAAACACGCACATATATATTTGCTTGATTAATGAGTCCTTTTTCACCTTCACTTCCACCTCTTGTTATTGCGTGTGTTGTTGTTTTTTATTTCTTATCATTTTTCTTTTTTTTTTTGGATTTCCTCCACCCGCTTTCATTCTAATTTTCCTTTTCCACTCAGGAAGATAAATATATTTATGTGTGTGTGTGGTGTGTGTGTGTGTGTGTGTGTGTGTGCGGCAGGCGGCGTGTAGTGAGGGGAAAACATACACACACACACACACACACACACACCACACACACACACACATTCACTCACTTCCAGCTTCGATTATATTTTTGGTACTCTTCTTTTTTTTCTTTAAAAACTCTTTTTCCCCATTCTTCTAAGCGTCGCTGCTAGAGGTCCGTGCGGTGATTTTTATTTTCGTTTTCACTTTTCCATTTTCTCTTTGAACTTCAAATTTTACTGTATCTCTTTCTCATATGTTTTTTTCGTGTATCATTCTGTTTTTTCCTTCCTTTTCTGTTGTGGCTGTGTGCCATACCACACCCGACTCCTTGTTTTCATTTTTTTTTCCTTCTTACTATTGCAAGACTCTTATATATATATACACCCAAATCTGCAGTCGAGAACTCTATTTTACACCCTTTGCCACTGTTGATTTTCTCCCCTCCTTTTTCATTTTTTCTTTTACTTTTACTTCTCTGTGCTCTTTTTGCACTTTCATAATTTCACTTTTTTTTTTCTTTCCGCCATCCACTGTTCTTCAAGGTGGTATGCTAGTATATATGTATTTAGGATGCATATACGGTTATTATTGTTTTTCACTTCTTTTTTTTTCTTTTTTCATTATTATTACTTTTTTAACAATCTTCTCAATTAAAAGAAAAAATTGAGAAGGATTAAATAAATGTCGAAAACTCTCAGAGGCTCTCTTCTCTCACTATATTGTGAATCCCTCAGCCGCACTTCGCAAAGAGCAGTTTTAACTTTCAAAGCAAAAGCCCAAGAGAATATGTTTCTTTTTCTTACATTTAATGACGGCCGAAAAAAGGGAGAAGAGAAAAAAGCGTCAGCCATATTAACATATGTGCTATTGATTTTTAATGTCATTTATCTCTCTCTTTCTTTCATCCTCCCTCCTCCCTCCCCCTCTCCCGATGATGGACATATATATACACATACACATATCAAGTGAAACGAAATGATTTAAATGTTTTCAAACTGCGTGTGTATTGTGCGGTGCCTTGTCAACTTTACTGTTGCTGCTTGTTTTCTCTGATTCTACGCCGCGGTAGTGTTATTATTACTGATGGTGGAGGTGGTGGTGGTGGCGGCGGTTAATTTCTCACTTTTGCCTGCATATGGCATGCGCGCACACACACACGCACACAAACAGACTCACGCACACCTGTGTGTTGTTGTTGTTGTTGTGTATGTATGTATGTCTGTCAGTATATGTATTTACTCAATAGTATAGAGAGGTAAACTACAGCGTTCTTTTTGCCTCCAATGATAATGCTCTCTTTCATACGTTATGTATACACACTCTCACTCATTTACTCACCTCCTCTTTCACACACACACTCACACGCACACACGCACTTTTCTGTTGTTTTTTCCGTTTTCGCATCCTTTTTCTGTCACACATATTGTTGAAAGACTAGAGTATTCTCATCACTCGATCCCTTCTTCATCTACTCTTACTCTCCCGAATTCATAAAGTTATTCTCCTTCTTTCTGTCTTCTTTTCACAATCTAAAAACAGCTTTCAGCTCAATTTTTTTTTACTATCTTTTTCTTCATTTTGTTTTCCCTCGTCTTTCACTTTTAATTCACTTCTCTTTTCTAGTTACTTTTTCTCTCGTTTTTTGTTTCATCTCATCATCACACATCACACGTTCACTTTCGCTTTCTTTTTTTCATTTTTTGATTGAAGCGTGATTACCTTCTTCTCGGGTTTTTTCCTTCTTTCTTCTATTCTTTTCACTCCTCCACAAACGTCTTCTTTTTGACTATTTCAAAGAACAACGTCATCATCGATTCCACTTATTTCTAACAACTACTATTTTTTTTTTATCTACACAAGTTTTTTATTTTTAAAAAGAAGCTGTCACTAAAAAATTATTATTATTACTATTATTATTACTACTACTATTAAAGCTACTCTGCAGCTCAAAACCAAAAAAAAAAAAGAATTCATCACTTTTCAAGAGGCAATACTCCAATTCACACGCACACAGACACACACACACACACACACTCACATACATTTAAAAAAAAAAAAAGATAATGAGCCTTCACCTTCCTCTTATCAACGAGTCCACCCACCGCTGCGGGCACTGCTGTCTTTTTTCACACGAACGCCACCACCACCAACAGCAGCAACAGCAAAAAGAGGAGGAGGAGGAAAATCTTCACAGTAATAATAGTAACAGGAGCCATCACAACAGTAACGACGGCAGCAAAGCGATGGAGGAACTTTGCCGCCGCGATCGTTCGCTTTCTCCTCCACTCTCTCTTCACAAACACCACCACTTTTCCTCCTTCTATAACGGCAGTAATAATAATAATAATAATACTAGTAATATCAGTAATATGAATAATAACGGTGCGTCAACCCCGAGCCTGCGGAAATCAGTGCAACGACCACCATTATTTCTTCTCATAACGATATTGCTGTCTTCACAACCAACGCAAATCCCAACAATAACAATAACAATAACAATCATATCAATAATAATAATGGCAATAAGAGTGATAGCATTACTCCCGAATCTTTTCCAGTAGCGATTGTTTCTTCCAACGAAACAGCAAACTCCCTGTTTTCTCTCCCTGGCAAAACAAAGGGAAAGGAAAAGGTAAAGGAGATCGCCAGTGAGAATAATGAGAGCTGTTGGTGCTATTTCTGCTGCTGCTGCCATCTCGGTCGTCATCGTCGTTGTTGTTATCATTATCAACAACGTCATCATCGCGGCGTACCTTCCCAGCGGTGCTGCTGCAGTGAAGGCGGCGGCGGCTGCGGCGGCGAGGGCGGCATTGACGGAGGCAACAAGAATAGTATTAATACTTCTCGTTGGCTGTTCGGTAAATTTCTCCGTCCTATCACTTCTCGCAATGTGCTTCTTTTTCTTCTGTTTTTGCTGGTGCTTCTTGCAGCGGCGGCCGTCAGCGATGACTTTTCTGCTGTCTCTGGCACGAATCATAACAATAACAATAATAATAACAATATGGAAACCGGAGGCGACGAAGACATTTATTATCGGCAGTACCGTCTTCGTTATTTCCAGCAGCAGCAGCATTACCTTCCTCCTCAGAAGCAGCAGCAGTACAATAACAGACGCGAGACCAACGAATTAAATGGTATTGATACTCCTACAAGTGGCGACGGTGGTGGTAGTAGTGGTAGTGTTAGTCGTGTGTTCTTGGCCGCCGCCGCCGCCGCGCGTCGACTGCTGTCGCTGCCCCTTCTCCTTCCTCTTCATATTCCCCTCCCCCTCCCCCTCCCGCCCGGTGTGTCGGCGGCGCTGGACGAGGAGGTGATAGGGGTGTGGCGGGTGCAGGCGTACGACCTGGACCGCACCGCCGCCCCACGCGACTATGACCTCGTGCCTACCGAGCGCATCCTGCTGGGGAATCTGGCCCCGTACATCGCCCCCGCGGACGCCTCGGCGTATCCGACCAGCGCGATGCTTGGAAGCAGCGGTAGCGGTAGCGGTGTTGTTGATGATGGTGATAATAATAAGAATAATAATATGAATGCCGCTCTTGGTGATGCAGTGGAGAGTCGTCAGGGGGGGTGTGTGTGGGGCCCAGCGGCGTGGAGGGCGGCCCAGTGCTGTACCCTCTCAGCAGCATAATGCGCGATACACAAGTGGCGCTGGGCGCCCAGCACACCGTCCCGGACCTGGTGCACGGCTGCTACCTCTCCCAGCCCCCGGGCGGCGGCGTCGACGGCTTTAACACCTCCGCCTACGCCCTCTACACGGACGGAATCAGTAATAATATTAATAATAATAATGGCGGAGGACACCATCGCCGCCAGCAACGGCATTGACCTGGCGGCGGTGCGGCGGTGGCCGCAGTGCGTGCGCGCCTTCAACTCTACCGCCGAGAGCTGCGAGGCCGCGGGGGACAGTCTTTTCCCCGCCGTCGGCGCCTCCAGCACGCGGGCATACTACACGGCCTCGAGCGCGGCGACGGGGGCGGCGTACGTGGCGCGGGTCGGGGCGCAGCGGCTGCGGTTGCGGCACGCGATGCGCCGCACACACGCCGTCGTGACGGAGATGACCGCGATACGGCACCTGATCAACACCAGCGCCGTGCGCGCCGCGCGGGCCGGCGGGCTGGACGTGGCCGCCGGCGAGGGGGAGGCGCCGCGCGCGATGCGCGCCTTTATGACGCAGCGGCTGAAGAGTCTGGTGGCGGAGCACGCGACGGCCATCATGGACAAGTACAACGTCATTCGCGCGTGGCTGGAAATGTCGGCGGGTGAGAGCGTGCCGGACGCCGTTTTGGGGAACAATCAGATGCTAGTCGACGCCGCCCCGGTGTGTCAGATTTCGTCGCAGCTGCAGGACGCGCTGACGTTTGCGAAGCCGACGATGCCCATGGGCACGGAGCTGCACACGGCCATGTACAACATTGGCCGAATGATGCGCCGCTCCGTTGCCGGCTCGGTGCGCTACCAGCTGTGCCTGCAGACCACCTTCGCCGTCAGTCTCGCACTGATGGAGGACTCCGCCTTTCGCGAACTCGTCGCTTTTGTCGGTACCGGCGGCGGGCGGGCGGCAGCACAGACGGCGCAGTCGGCAGCAACAACAACAACAACAAGTGGTGTGGTGTCTGGCGTGAGGCGGGGTGCGGGAGGCTGGCGCGGGGCAGCAACACGCGCCGCCGCCGCCACGGGTAATGTTGACGGCGGCAGCCATGACACCCTCCGCAGCGCGCGCGACCTGCCGCCGGATGTGGCCGAGATGCTTGAGATCCCCATGGAGGGCGTCAACAACAACAACGATAATTCTTCTGTCAGCGTTGCGACTCCTCCAACTGATACAAGCATGACGGCGGCGGTGGCAACTGCGGATGGGCGCAGCGCCGCCGTCACGCGTGCTACCACTGATGGCGACGACAGCTCCGCTGAGGCGGCGGTGTGGTCCTCCTCCACCCTTGTCGCGCGCAGCGGCGGCATCGGCGGCAGTTGCCTGGAGCACTCGCGCTTCTTTGTGTGGCGGGCGCTGTCGGTGGCGGCGACCTCGACCATGATCATTGAGGCCGCCACCCCGTACGCAAACGTCATGGTCGCCGCGTGCGTGCTGAAAGGGATGGCGCAGGGGCTGCCCGAGGTGAACCTGCCGACGATGCCGGCGACGGAGGGGGGCATGGTGCCGCCGTCGTCACTGTGGTGCCTCAACGGCAGCGCCCCGCAGCGGCTGCGGCCCGCCTCCTACGTCGAGAACGGCGTCACCGGCCTCACCGTGCGCCGCGCCGCCGCCTGCCCCCTCCACTTTGGCGAGTTTGTCAACTCCCGCTGCGAGACGCAGGGCAGCTCCGGGGCGGTGGCGGCCGCGACGGAGGGCGTGCCGAGCGAGGGCGAGGGGCCCGTCAAGAAGTGCGTCTACTGCCCGCCGGGGAGCTTCCACACCGGCAGCGGCGTGTGCGCGTGCGCCTCTGACGACGACGATGGGGGAGACGGGATGGACGCCGGCAGCATTCCCATTCTCGGCGTCGGCTGCCAGCGGCGCAACGACACAGCGTCCAACACGCCGCCGATGGTGCGGTGGGCGGTGGACAGCTCCCTCGTATCAAGCACAAGCGCAAGCGCAAGCACGGCGGCGGTGGTGGTGGGTGCGACACCCGTGCTGCTGGCGACGGCGCATCTCCTCCAGCCGGACGACGACCCAAGCATGCGCCTGCATCTGGAGGCGCGCTGCGGGGACCCGCTGACGACCCTCCGCTTCGCACGCGCCGCCGCCGCCGACAGCGGCAACGTCAACGGCGTCAGCGGCCGCGACGCGCCGTGCAGCGGAGGCCTCTCGTACGCGGTGTGGCCGGAGCGTCTGGGCGACATGCGCACTACCGACGACGTCAACAGCAATAATAATAATAATGACAACGGCTCGAACATGCGCGCGCAGGCGACAAGCTACGCGGCGGCGGTCTCTGTGTCGGCCGTGACGGTTGGGCTCGGCGGCGACGCGTGCACGCTGTGGGCCGCCGCGCGCAGCACCACACGCGCCGACACGCCGCTGCGGGAGGTGGGCACCGTCCGCCTGCGGCCCGCCGCGGCCTCTTTTGCCGCCGTTTCCGCCGCCCCCACCGCCATTGCGTGGCCGCTGGCGCCCTGCTCGTCCGTCCTGGCCTCCGCCGCCCCCGCCGCCGGGCGTGTCCGCGTCGGGGTCTGCACTGTCACCGAGCCCGCCGCGGCAGCGGAAGAAAAGAACGCCACGCAGGGCAACAACAACAACATGAACGAAGAGGGTGGTGAAGAGACGGCTCCTCCTCCGCGGGACCCCGGGCAGCGCGTGTATGTGGACCTGCGCGGCTACCACGTACTGCCGGCCGCCTACCGAGCGCTGGCGCTGCGGCACGCCGCCGCCGGTGACGGCTCCGCCCTCGCCGCCCTTCTCCGCCGCAGCGGCCGCATCGGCGCAAACATCACCCTCACCGCCGTCAACAACAACGGAGACCCCATCGCGCCCGAGGCCGACTCTCCCTCTGCCGGCGGCGGCGGCGGCAGTGTTAGCAGTGGAGCGGTGGCTGACGCGGCCAGGCCAGCGACAGCAGCGGGAGAAGGAACAGCACAAGTCACTGCTACAGGAAGGAACGGCGACGGTGGTGGTCGTGTTGCTATCGCTGCCGCTGCCACCACTACGGAGAGCACCGCCATCAGTTTCTTCACGTGGGCTCCGGTGTTGTCCTCCGCGAGCACGGACGGCGGCGCGTCGGTGCTGCTGCTGCCGGTGTCGGGGGCGGCGCTCAAGGGTCGTCGGCTGCGCGTGGACATGTCCTTTGGTGACCTTGCACCGTTTTCTTCTTCTTCTTCCGCCTCCAACGCTCTCGCGATGGCCCCGTCGGCGGATCGCGTGTTTCTCGGTGTGGAACATCTTCCGACTACTACTACCACCACTACCACTACGACGACAACAACAACCACAACAACTACTACTACAACTACAACTACAGAGGCTCCCGAGCTGCCGAATGAGCACAGCAAAAGTGGCGACGGCGGCAACGGTGAGCAAAGCACATCCGGCGGTGAGTGTGCGGGAGGGGTGGAGTGTGATAATAATAACGGCAGCAACAGCAAGAGCGGCGGCGGCGACAACAGCGGTGGTGGTGGTGGTGGTGAGTGGTCTCCCTCTTCTTCTTCTTCCTCGCATTCATCCCGCTCGAATGCGGGTAAGTCAGACAGTGACATCAACAACAACGGTGGCAACAATGATGGCGGAACCGGCAACACTGGCAGTCACAACGATGCTGATGGCACCAACGGAAGCGGGAGCGGCGGCAGCAACGACAACAACAACAGCGGCGACGGTGGGGGCAGTGGGTACGCGCCGCCTCCCACCACTACCACTACCACTACCGCTCCTGGCGGCTACATTGCTGCTGTTGTTATTCTCTCCGTTGTGTTGGCTGGCGGATTGGCTTGTATGGGTTTTCTGGTGCTTAAGCTGCTTTGATACTATTGAAGGCCTACCACACTCACTCACCCCTCTCCCCGCACGCTCTGTTTGTTTTGTTTCTTGATTATTATTTTTTTTTGTTGTTGTTTTCCTTTCTGTCTTTTAGTTTGGGTGATTTTTTTTTTTTCTGTCCTGTTTTTTGGTAGTTGTTGTGTTTTTTGTTTTGTTTTGTTTTCCCTTCCCCTCTTTTCTTTCTCTTCTTCTTCTTTTTTTGGATATCTTCCTTACCCCCTTGTCTTTTCGCTGATTTTGTTGTGTGTTTTTTTTTTTTTCAAAGTCTTTTCCGGCTCTCGCACCACTGCCACTATTCTTGAAGACCGAAAAAGCAACCAGCAGTGATGGTCAGAAGTTATTGTGTGTGTTTTTTTTTTTTTCCTGTAACGACTACCCAAACGCACTGGCACTGTGGATTTGGTCTTTTTGACTTCTAGTGGCCTCCTCACGAAGCTTCATTTTATTTTTTATTTTTTTTCTTTTGTTGTTGTTGGTGTTGAATCTATTTATGTGATGTTATTTTGTTGTTTGTTTGTTTTGTTGGCGTTTTCACGAATCGACTGTTAAATGTGTGGAATATGCCTCCTCTGTCAGCGCTTGAGTGCTTGAGAGAGAGTGTGTGTGCGTGCGTGTAATATAGGGTGTCTCCTTATTTTTTTTTTGTCCCTTTTCCTTCCGGAGGCCAAACTGTAGCGGCTTGTTTTGGGAGCTCGCCATCTGTGTCACACAATATGTAGTGAACAGGCTCTGTCACACAAACATACGCACACGTACACACTCTGTGCTTCGCTTAGGATGGGGAAACACCGACTTCGCGGGTCAGGAGTGGAAAACGAGAAGTGAAGAGGATGAAATATGTTCCTCTCCGTGCATCCTCATCACGTTATAACTCTCTCTCTTCATCTCCACATTTCTCTTTCAAAGATGATTCTCTTCACAGTACACAGTTAAAAAGGATTTCATAGACTCAACCATCACTTTTTACTCCTCTCTCTCTCTCTCTCTCTCTCTCTCTCTTCTTCCTTTTGTTTCTCTTTCTGTACTCTGACGATCGTTGTCATTCACAACGCGTCAATCTGAGAAAGGAAAGGTCTATAGGGAAACACTAATTTTTTTATTAAGACGTGTTTTTTCCCCACAAAAAGATACCAGCCAACGCAATAAAACAGTTTTTTTTTTTTAAAGGAAAGATATTTCTCTTACTACTATCACCTTTAAAGTGACATCTCACAGGAGCCGAAGAAGAATTCTTGGAAAGAAAAAGTAGCATTGAGGAAGAAGAAAAAAGAAAAGCATATATCCAAACATGCAGCCCGGTATCAATAACAACATCACCGCCAACCGCAGTCAGCCTCCCCCCGCCACCTCCGCACCGGTGTGGGGGGTGCTCGTGCTCAACTCCTATCTGCGCCCCACCCTCAGCAACGGGGTGCTGGGTTACATGGAGACTTTTCAGGACGGCAGCCGGCGCGCCTGGGCCGCCAGGGCGCGGCACAAGCAACGAAACACGCACCCGCACCACTGCAGCAACAATAATAATAATGACAATAACAGCAATCAGGTGAAAGTTCAGGGAATGGCTACTGCTGCTGTTGCTGCTGTTGGCGGCGACGTGGAAGATGGTAAAGATGCTGAAGAAGGAGAGGGAGACGGGGGAGAGCACCTGGCCGCTGTGGAGTCGATTGTACCGCAGCCGCTGCGCAGTCGTTACGTGTATTACAGCAGCCGCGTGATACCGACGGCGGTGCGCTGCCCTCTGCCTGACACAGCCGCTAAGACTGCTAGTGGCGGGGAGACGAGGGATAATAACGGCAGGGCTGTAGACCAGCATAACCAACAAGAGCAGCAAGAGCAGCAGCAGCAGTTGCTGCAACACCGCGGCGGAGCCAGCGACCGCAATGACAACAACAACAACAATAATAATAATAACAATAACCACGAAAGCAACAGCAACGCCCCCTTTCGCTCGCGCCGCTCCTCTGTCATTCTGGATCAGAGCCAGCTCCCCCGCAGCTGCGTTGTGCCCCTCACACACGAGACGGAGATCATCGGACGGGTCCCCGGCGTGAGCACGGTGCTGATGGGCAATGCGATGGTGAGCCGCAAGCACTGCGTCCTCACACTCCATCATCGTGATCCGCTCTCTTCCTCTTCTTCTTCCTCTTCCTCCTCCTACGCTGGGGACGGCAGTGAAAATGATGAGGAAAGGGGAAAGGAAAAAGAAAAAGAGAAACAGGACGAAGAAGAAGAGGGAAAAAGAGCGCGGCGGAGTGGGCGGGAGCGCCGTCGGGGTCACAAGAGGGGAAGCGAGGCGGGGCAGGGGGAGGAGGACAATGCAAGCGGCGACGACGATGACCAAGAGGAAGAGGAAGACGGCAGCAAAAGAGACATCTTCGCCTCCCTCAATTTTTACGGACACATTTCAATGGTGCACGTGCCGGCGGCGGAGGCGGCGGCGGTGGCGGTGGACTTGTCCATGGCGAGAGGGAGCGCAGCGATAAAAGAATCTTTAGCAGTGGCAAATGGCGCTGGCACCACTACCACCACCACCACCACCACCGCCACTACCACCATCTCCACCACGGCTGGTAATCGTACGGAAGAGGCTGCCGCCGTTGCTGCTGCCAGGGGAGAAAATGGCGGAGGGATGCACAGCGGTATCGGTAAAGAGCTGGCGGCGCGGGAGAGCGTGTCGGCGCTTGCGTCGGGTGATGTGTTGCGTCTGTTAAGCCCTGCACGGGGGGTGAAGGACAAGCACCTCCTCGATTTTACCTTCTACTACATGGAGGATTTTAACAAGCGCATGCGGCGGGAGGTCCGGGAGGCGCAGGCAGGTGATGGCGAAGGTGTGTGTGCAGGCGCTACGGAGAACTATGAACAACAGCAGCAACAGCACACGGGCGATGGTGGTGCGGTTGTTGTTGATGTTGGAAATCACAGCCCTGTTCATCTTGTCGGTGCCACCCCTCCTAGTCTCAACAAGGCCAATGCAAACTACAACAACAACAACAATAATAAAAACGATGAGGGGGATGAGGGCTCGCTCTCCAGCTCCGCCCCTCTCATGCCTCCGCCAGCGTCCACGGCCACAACACAGATCGCTCCCGCCTCACAGGGGTACGGCACTTATGTTTCCCCTAATACGACTAATAATAATACGGGCGGTAAAGTTTCTTCGTCGGAAACATCATCAGCGGCCGCCGCCGCCGCCGCCGCACAGCAAAACGCGGTCGTGTTGCACGCGTGGGAGAAGTGGTGGGCGGCAGAGGCGGCGACGGCTCGGAAGTGTTTTCGAAACTTTGCCGACTACTACGCCTTCCCGGACGACACGGACGGAGCGGACGGCGGCGGCGGCGGCAGCGGTGGCGGCCATCTGGGCAAGGGCGGCTACGGCTACGTGCGCGCCGCGCGGCTGCGAGCGGTGGAGGCCGGCGGCGCACCGGTCGTGTCGCTGGACCCGCACACAGGGCTGGCGACGGTGACGCCTGCGATGGCGCCTCTTTTGGCGGAGGTGACGGGCAAAGGGGCGGAGGAGGAGGAGAAGAAGGAAGGAGGAGGCGGCCAACAACAGCAACAACAGCAGCAACAGAAGAAGCAAGAAGAAGAAGAAGAAATACAAATGGAACGCAGAAGAGAAAAAACGAGAAGAATGGAGACACACAATGAGGCGGCCGACCGCTACGGGTATGAAGAGTACACAGATGACAAGGCAAACGAGGGTCATCAGCAGCAGAGACAGTTCGAAAGAAGTACACACGCGGTGCAGCCCTTGACGCCGCAGCGCCTGGAGGGTCTGAGGCGGCGATACCTTGAGAGAGCCGTAGCGGAGCCGCCGCCGTCCGCCGTCCAACTGCACAACGCCAGTGTGGAAAAGAAAAACGCAGTCAATTCCAGCGCTGCCAACGGCGAGACAGCTCCACGCGTCGTGGTGGGCGGCAAGCGCCCCCGCCGCCAGCAGAGTGAGGGCGGTAATGAGGCTGCGGCAATCGAGAATACGCTGCAGTCATCACCTCCTCCGTCCGGCGAGGCGAACGCTCCGCTGTGCTTTGCCATCAAGATCATAGCCAAGCGGAGTGTTCTGGGCGACGCGTCCGCTCCCTCTGCTCCTTCTTACTTGCCGTCGTCGGGGGCGGCGGGGACGGGGGTGGCTAACACCACCGCGGCGGAAAAAGAGGCTGTGCTGCGTCAGCTGCTCTGTGCCGAGACGCCCGCGGAGGAGCAGGCGGCGGTGGAGCTGCATGAGCGGCGGAAGGAGCTGCTGGAACAGGAGCGGCAGCGCCGCGGGGAGGGCGGCGGCGGCGGCGGGACGCTCTCCTTGTCTCAGCAGCAGCAGCAGCAGCAACAAAAACTACACCACAGTCAACACTCCTCCCCGGCGGCCGCGGCGGCGGCCGCGGCAGTGATGCTGTCACAGATGCCCGCGACAGAGTACCAGCACAGCAATTCCCTTAGCCGCTCCCTGCACCTGCTAGGGGAGACGCAGCACGGCTATGGGAGCCTACCCCCTCCTCCACCGCCCCCCAACAACAATAACAACAATAATAATCAGAATGCACATGGAGGAGGTACCAATCCGTACTGCAGCCCGTGGAGCGGCGGAGGCGCCACGCAGGAGGACGAGACCGCTGCAACATTTGACCCTGTGCACGCCACAGCCCCCTCCTCCTCCGCCGCGGCAGTGGCGGCGGCGGCGGCGGTCCCTTCGATGGACCCTGACTTTACGCAGAGTGTTGACGCGGCGCGCGCGCGGCGGCAGGAGCTGCGCCAACGCCTCGCGGGGCTGCTGCCCAAGGAGGAGCGCGAGCGCGTCGACAAGGCGCGCACGTACAACCGCAAGCAGCGGCGGGAGGTGGACATTCTGCAGCGCGTCGGCGCCTGCGCGCACCCCAACATCGCGCGGCTGCTCGAAGTGTTTGACGGCCGGGAGACGCTCGTACTGGTGATGGAGCGCGCCTACGGGGGGCAGCTGTACGACTTCGTCATGAAGCCGCCGTCGCCGCTGCCGGACAGGGTTTCGCTGCGCAAGGCGAGAGTGCCGCCCACGCTGGGAGCTAACGCTGGTCGGGGGCTTCTGCTCAGTCAAACAACACAGAAGAAGCAGAAGAAAGAGCAGAAGACCACCTCCGCTGATAATAGTAAGGGTCATGATAACAATAATCCTAAGAATAAGAATCGTCCTACCTCCGCCCCCCGCTCGCGCAGCAACTACGCGTGCGTGTACAACTCGGGCGGCCCACTGCCGGAGTTCTTGGTGAAGATCATCATCTTCCAGTGCCTTCAGGGGCTCGACTACCTGCACCGCATGCGCGTTGTGCATCGCGACATCAAGCTGGAGAATTTGCTCCTCGCGCAGGAGGTGGACCTCTTTCACCTGTACGAGCGGCAGGTTGAGTGTATGCACGCCGCCGTCGCGAGTTTTGCCGTCTCCGCCGGCGGCACACACCCTGCGGAGAGTGAAGACCATCATTCTTTACAAGGTGGTGGTGATCTGGAGGCTAATCCGGACCCTAGCAAGGGTCATAGCCATAATAATAATAATAATAAAAGTAAAGGAAAGGAAGGAAAGGAGGCCAGAGGCAATAACAACAACAACAACGACTACACTCAGCCCTCGTACAGCAGTCACAGGTGTGGGTGGGAGGATCTGAGCAGCCATCCGCTGAGCCCCTCGCATTACGTGCACCTTCCTTTTGAGGAGTGGCCGGTGGTGAAAATCACCGACTTTGGCCTCTCCGCCTACGTGGCGCCACGGTGGAAAAACAAGGACAAAAACAACAACAACAACAATAATAATAATAACAACAACAACAATACAAGTCACGCCGGCGCGGCCAGTCAGGAGGAAGGACCAAACAGTCTATACGAGGAAGGCCTCCTCATGTCTCAGTGCGGGACAAAGACATACGTGGCGCCGGAGGTGCTGGACGTGCGTCTGCGCCGGCCGCTGGACTCGGGGCGTAATAACAATAATAATAACCATAACAATAACCATAACGGTACCGCCGCTGCCGAGGATGCGGGTCGTGCAGTCGGGGTTCGTCTTGGCACTAATAATAATAACAACAACAGGGGGAGGACTGCAGCAGCGGCAGCAGGCAACAACAAACACAATAATAATGACGCAAGTACAGGCAGTCCCGGGTACACAGCGGCGGTCGATCTCTTCTCTCTCGGCGTCGCCTGCTACGCTCTGCTGACACTCCGCGTCCCTTTTACAAAGGACCCCAAGAGTGGCAACTTTCTGTATCATCAGATGGACTTCCCTCTCGGCCGCGTGCGCCGCGCCGCCGCCTCCCGCCTTGACCCGCGCAAAGCGGAAGACATCGTTGACGCGCCCTTTTCGCTCGTTAATTTGCCGCCAGACGACTACACTTATGATAGCAATGATACTTGTAGCAATAGTAGTAGTAATAATAGCAGCGCTGATGAAGAGGAAGAGAGGGAAGGGCGTGCTGTTGGGGCAGGTGCGGCGGCGGATGGAAACAGCAAGTGTCATAATAACATCAATAGTAGTGATGTCACTGATGCCGATGAGAGTGGTGTTTTCCCTAGTAGGGCCGAAATGGAGAAGGCGCACGCGCTGCGGATTGAGAGGTGGCTGTCGGAGGAATGGCAATGCCCAATTATTCCAACCAACACCACAAACCCGCGCAGCCGGCGGAACCGCGGTGGTGGTGGTGTGTCCAGCAGCGGACGAGGCCGTTATCTGCCGGGCTTTGCTCATGCTAGCTCCGCAAATACTAACAATACTATTAACAACAACAACAGGCAGTTTTTATCAAGTACAGCAGCAGCAGCAGGGGGAGGATACTACTCCCCTCCCGCGTCACCCAATATGCTCGCACCCACACCCACGTCTGCGCAGGCGCACCCGCTGACGGCGCTCACGCACTCGCTGCTCTCCGCGCTAGATGGGCGTCTCGCGGCGCAGCAGTACGACGTCGACGCACAGGCGGCGGCGGCGGCGGCGGCGGCGCTGGAGGAACAGCAGCGGCAGCAGCACCAGCACCAGCAGCGGCGGGCCGCACCCGCAAGTGGCCATAACGCGGCGACTAGTAACCCCAGTAGGAGTAATAACATGGACAGGTGTAACAGCAACCGCAGGAGTGATAAGAGGGATCTGCGGGTGCGCGGGCCGTACTCTGACAGTTGGGGAGAGGACTCGGGCACGGCCACGCCAGCAGCAGCAGCGGGGCGGCAACAACGGATGACAGCTGTCACAACAACAACAATAATAATAATCATAACGCTAATGGCGCAGAAAATGAGGAAGCGGAGGAGTCGCCTTTTATCTATAGCGCCCCCTCTGTCATTCCGGCGCCGTACCAGGCCAACGATAACGAGTGGGTCTTCCCGACGCGGAATGAGGGAACGGTGGAGGCCGCCAGGCGCGCGCACAAGTGGTTTCGCGAATTTAAACGGCGCAACAGAAGCACACACGCGCACCGCACGTCCGGGGGCACTGTCAATGCAAAGGCGGCGCGGAACAGGAGGGAGGCGGGGTGGCGGTGGGAGTGTCGCCTCTGACGGTGCCAACGGACAACAAAAACAACAACAACAACAAGAGTCAAAACCACAAGAACGCCGACAGCGCCAGCACCAGTACAAAGAGGACGAGGGACGCACAGAAGAGAAGGAAACAGCAGCAGAGGAGGCGGAAGTGGAAGAAGAAGAAGAAGAAGAGAAGGAAGAGCGCCGGCAGCGGTGGGGGCGTGTCGCGGCCCACATTGGGCGGTACCTTGACCACCGCCGGCGGACGCTGCACACGGTCGCCGACCCTGACGCGTGGGTCGCGCAGGCGCTCGCGGCCGCCGACAGGGAGTTTGCCGCCGACGCGGCCCACCAGCTGCGGCGGGGCGCCTACGCGCTGCCGCCCCTCTCGCCGCTCGCCCTGCACTTCATCTCGTGCCTCCTCACACAGAACCCCGCCGACCGCATGACGACGCGCGAGGCGCTGCAGCACCCGTGGCTGCGCGAATGCAGCGTCGCCGCTGCTGCCGCCGCTGCTGCTGGTGCTGCTGATGGAACTGGTAGCAGTGGTGGTGGTGGTGGTAATTATGACCACTCAAGGACACTGGTGTGAGGGGATGGGGTGTGGAATCCGTAACGGATCCGAGCAGCAGTGCGGGTTGTTGTTATTGGTTTTTGCTCTTTCATTGTGTATGTGTTTTCAACACTTTACCGCCACTATCACCTTGTGAAATGCGCAATTATACATATATACAGGGAAGGTGGAAGAAGGCAGTGAAATGTGCATGTAGCCGCATAATGTGTGCTCTTCATCACTTCACACTCTCATTTTCGATGACTCACTGAACGACCCAAAATCTCTTCCGCCCTCCCCCTCACGCGCCACTGAACCATCCAATCACAGCAAAGGAGCTGCAATACAAGCAATGAGAACAAACGCGTACCCTTGAAACAGATCTCTACATTTATATATATACATGTTTTGAATAACAGAAATAAAAAGGAAATTTAAGAGAAAGAAAAGAAAAAACCACCTTCTACACGCAAACTAACAAGCAAACGCCTCGTCGCGGTCACACCTATGCGCGCGACGACAACAACGAGGAAGGAGCAGCAGCGGCAGCGGCAGCAAGAAGAAGAAGAGGAGGAGGAGACGCAGCTGACGCGCGGCGCGGACGGCAAGCTGTACCGCCGCACCGTCATGGCTCTCGTGCTGGACCCGCACACAGGGCTCTTCTTACTAGGCACGCCGCTGGGCCGCGACAACGTTCACTTCCGCAAGCCCGTGCAGGGCGGCGCGCGCCGGGGGGAGACGCTCGTTGACGCGGCCAGACGGGAGATGGCGGAGGAGATCGGCATCGTGTTGGACGACTGGATGAAGCTGGTGGGTCCGGTGCTTCCCGTGGGTACTAGCAGTGAGTGCACTCCTCCCAACACCACTTCTACTACTACTACTAGTAACGTTGGTGGTGTTGAGAGAAGAGAGCACGAGGTCGCGGAGGAGCAGCAGCGTGGAACTCACAACGCAAACGACGAGAGACACAAGGCGACGGGAGGCGGTAACGGCGGACAACACGATGATCATGACGATGAGAGCGGGGAGGCAACCGATGTCACGCAGAAAACCATCAGCAAGGAGAGGAAAAGTGAAAAAGAAGAAGAAGAGGAAAAAACTGAGGTTTTCCGCGATGAGACATTTGCTGCCTTTCGCTACCCGTCCAAGACGTGGCGGAAGCAGGGAATAGCTGGCCAGGAGGTGCACCCATTCCTCTTCCTCCTCAACAGCGATGGACATCATAAGAATGTCGGTGGTGGTGGTCATGTCGGTGCTGGCGAGAGCCATAACAGCAACAGCATCAGCGAGAATACCGACACTGCCCGCGCAGCAAAACAAAAGGAAGAAACCCTTCCAGACTCGTCGCCGGCCGGGAGAGCGCTCATCGCGCGGGCTAACTTTCGGGGAACCGCCGATTCAAAACCCGAGTTTCGGCGCCTGCAGTGGATGCCTCTCGAGAGTCTATTCCAGCACTCCCCGCGCAGCAAGCACACCGCCTCCCTCCGTATCGCGCGCGCCGCACACGCGTTGGTGTTCTCCGCCCTTCTGGGGGTCGCACCGCAGGACACACAGCCGGTGACGGAGGCGGAGGCGGTACCTTCAGCAACGACGGCGACGAATGAAGGAGAAGAAGTGGGGACGGTGGGAAAAGGAGAGCATCAGAGAGGGGAGACAGTGGAGGTATCGGCGGCAACGCACGCGGAGTCGGAGGAAGCGAGCGACGCTGCCGGTAACAACTCCTCGCCAGAGAACTGTCCGTTCCCTATGGTGCGGGAGGCGCTGCGCAGTTTCCCTGCAGCGGCGGCGCTGGAGCCTCAGCTGGTGGCGCGCGGCGGTCACGGGAGCAAGGCAAACGGCGGTGATACCAACGCCGGCGGCTACAGGTATGGTGGTGAAAGTGGAGATAAATGTCGTGGCGGCTCTAGGAATGGTGCGGCGAAGGGAGAAAGGGGTGGGCATGTAGGACAGCAACACATTTCTATTTTCAGTAACAATGTCAATAGTGATAGTCACAGCCACAAAAACGCCCGCCCCCACCACACGGATATTACAAACGTGTATTCTCAGCACGGTAGTAGCAGTGGTGGTGTTGATGGTGTGACTAGTACTGTCACTGTTACGGCCGTCAACACTCCCAGTAGCAATAATAATGATAATAATAATAATAGCGGTGTTGCCTTTACCAACAATGATGGCGTGTCTCGGGGACAGCATGAGATGCATCAAGCGCGGGAGGAGCAGTGGCTCTCGAACTGGCGCGGCAGCGGCGGACGCTGGGGGAAGAAGAGAGGAGGGGGAGGGGTGAGGGCACACCACTCACATAGGAAACAGGGTGGCGGCTCTGCATATGGCACTGACAGCAGCTATGACCAGCAGCACCACCATCACTACGCGCAGTCATACAACGAGCAGCGGCACTACCAACATCGACAAGAACAACAGCAAGAACAGCAGGAACGCGGATACCAGGCGTATCAGCCGCTTTACCCCCAACAGCAACAGCAACAACATCAATACCAAGGGTACCATTACCATGATGGTCAGTATCGGCATCAGTGGGAAAATGCGCACCCACAGCAGGCAAACGATCGATACGGCAGCAGCACTAGCAACCAGAATGCCTATCAACAGTACTGGGACCCTCAAGGGCAGCAGTAACAACAGTAATGATGATGTCTTGACATGTCTCGCCATCTTTGCTTGCTTTTGTATACTCACTTGATTCCTTGGCAGCTCTACTTCTTCTCTCTCTCTCTCTCTCCTCTACTATTTTCGTTGACGTTTTGTTTTTTTCGTTTGGGTGTGATTTTTGTTGTGCATGTTTCTTTCTTTTTTTTTTTCATCTTTACTCTTACTATCTACACTCTTTCTGTATTAGCTGTCTCATTCTTTGGATGGAGAGGACGGGAATAGTGTTTTCTGTTGCCGTACTGCTGTAAATCGATAATGTTCCTCTATATCTTTTAACTTCTCTCACGTTTCCTCCTCGTTATTCGTCCTTTAAAACATCCAATCAAAGTGTCTTCTTTTTTTCTCTTAGAGAATAGATTTTAATTAGGAAAACAGAAAAGAACGGGAAGCACACCTTCTTGTATCTAGTAGAGTCACACACACCCACACTCATACATACACACACGCAGAGAGAGAGAGATGGCGATGGACGCGCAGGTGGCGGCGGCGGCGCAGCTGCCCGAACGCGCCTCCCTCTTCGACGTGATCAAGCAGCGCTACGACATGAGCAAGGACCCCGCGCACCCTTTTATCATGCGTGTGCTGCTGCTGGGCAAGAACTTCGTCAACAGCAATCACGGACAGAATAGCGGTAAGAACACCGAAGGGAAGGCGTACTTCGACGCGGCGGTGCTGGAGGAGTTGGCGCGCCGCGCCCCGGCCGAGGCTGACGCGCGCAATCCCATGACCCGTGCCGGCGGCAGCAAGGGTAAAAGCGACAATAACAACAATAATAATAATAACGACTCTGAAGACGACGAGGCGGCGTTTCTCGGCGGGGGGTTCCGAGCGGCTGGCCAGGAGGAGGACGAGGGCGTCGCCAGCGTACTACTCGATTATGACGGCGGGTGGTTTCTGCAGCTCGTAGAAGGGCCCGACACGCACGTGCTCAAGTACGTGAGTCTTCTCGCGGCCCTCAACGGCATCCAGGGGCCTGGCGCCGGCAGCCTGGTTGCCCCTGCCCCTCCTCCTTCCTCCTCCTCGACCTCGGCTGGCGCTGCGGGCGCCAACGCGCACAGCAACAGCATAAGCCTCAACAACAACAACAATAGTGCTAATACTACCAATAATGTGAGCAGCATGACAGCTGGCGGGAGTGTGACCTCGTACGCTGCAGCTACGGGGGGAGGTGGTGGTGGTGGTGGTGCGGCCTCCGCTGCCGCTGCCGCCCCTAGCAAGCCTTTCGCCGACATCTCCGTTCTGTACATCGACGATGATATTCAGAAGCCCTCATGCAAAGGGTGGATGGCGATTGACAAGGTGCCCCCGTCCTCCCTGCTGAGTAACAACAACAGCAGCAGTGGTGGCGGTGGAAACGACGCGGCGGAGCTCACGGAGGATGAGGTCACAGAGGCCGTCGTGCAAGACTTGGAGAAAATTGTCGAACTGGCCGCCCGCGCCGCCTCCGCGGCAGGAAATGGTGGTGGTAACGGTAGTAACAACAACGCCCGGGTTGTTTTTGCCGATAGTGCAAAGATGAACTATCCCAAGTTGTTCCCTAAACTGGAGTCGCTCGAAAACTATGAGCGCTGCCACCATCTCTTCTTCACGCTTGCCGAGTTCACCTCTCTCTTCTGCGCTTTTCCAAACTACGACCGCTCGAATGAAATTAACCACCCCGCCGAGGATCCTCTCAAGTATTAAAGTACATGAAAGTGGGGAGTGGTTGTTTAGTTGTTGTTGTTCTTGTGTGTGGTTACTAGATTGAAGTGTCTTCTCCGCACACGTCCTTCCCAACGAAAAAAAGCTGCTGTAGGCCTTGTCTCATGTAAATTAAGTAAAGATGGTCATCTTCCCCTCTTCCGAATTTGACGTGTTAGTGTCACAAGTTTGGCTATGTAACATATACAGTAAAATGAGCGAATGGTATGAAAACACGTGCTGGAACGGAAAAAAGGTCGAATATGCAAAAGTAAAAAAAAAAAAGAGAGAGATTCATACTTGACGATGAAAAACGCAGTTTTCGGGATTGTGAAAATGCGAATATGTCTCTTCTTCTCTCCCTGGTGACAGCGCAACTGCTAACGGAGTCCCGAATAATTGAGGGGGTTACTTATATGTGTGCATGCGAGTGTGTCTGTCAGTACACAATCATGTATCAAAATACATACCCACTTCATTTAGTTTTGTCTTTCCTCCTCCTCTCTCGACTTCTTCCATCCTTTTTCTTTTTCTTCAGGTCCCGAAAAAAAAAAAGCAGCTGAAGCGGAACAACAAGCTTATAAGAGTCTCCGCTACGGACAAAACAGGAAGTACTTTCGCTGAGGAAGTCGCCCTCACAGCCACACACACACGCACACACAAACATAAAGGGAGAGAGGGGAAGATAGAGAAACTCCCGAAAGCACTTCGCAGGTCAGGTAACAAGAACAACATCCATATATTCACATATATATATAAATGGCCCCTAAAAAGACCCCGGCCAAGTCCAAGCCGCACGTGGCAGCGGCGGGGGAGCTGCGGCCGCAGAAAATAAGTCTCACCGTCACATTGGAAGACCTCGAGGCACTGCATGGTACGGAAGCAGAACACACCACCGCCGCTGCCACCGCCACCACCCCCAGTGCCAGGAGCGGCCAGCAGCAACGTCTCAACAACAACAACAACAGTAATGACGCCTTCTCTAGCAAGCGGTGCAGTCACGTCGCGGAGGCCACTGGAGGATCCCTGTTGAACAACAACAATAATAATAATAGTAATAGGAATGGTGGCGGTACCAGTAGTAGTGGTAGTAATACTGTTGGAAGTATTGTGCTGACGCTGTGTCCCAGCGAGGCCCCGCGCGCGGTGGAAGCGCTGGTGTCGGCCGTGTTGGGAGCCCCGGAGAAGGCCACCAAGGGGAAGCAATCGGCTGCCGCCGCCGCCGCCGCCGCCGCCGCGCTGCGCACAATGCGTTTCCGACGCCTGACGCCGCTGGGCCTGCAGCTGACAGACGCCGCCGCCCTCCCCACACTCTCCGCCGTCGCCGCGGCGGCAGCGGCGGCTGCAGCGGCCGCAAACAACACCACCACCAGCACCAGCAACACGAATAACAATAGTGGCACGATTGCGGGAGGAACAGCAACAGCAACAACAGCAGCAGCAACAACAGCGGCGGCGGCGGCGCGTCCGCTGCCGGCCGGGGAGGCGGAGTCAGAGGTGGGAAAGCTCCCGCACGCACCGATGGTGGTGACCGCCGCGCGCGGCCCGGGGGGCGTCATCGACGTGGGTGCCCTCCTCATCGTGCTGACGAGCGACGCCGCCGAGCTGGCGCACCTGGACGCCAACTACGTGGCGCTGGCGGTGGTGGAGGACGGGCCGTCCGCGGCGCTGGTGCGGCGCCTCGCGTCGGAGCTGCTGCCGCCCGCCGCGGGGCCCGAGGGCATTATTGACGTGGGCGCCACGCCGTATATAGTGTCGGACATGGCGCTGCTGGGCGAGGAGGCAGCCGGCGGGGGCGGCAGCACCAGCGCCGGCGTCGGCGCCTCCGGGTGATGGGATGTGAAGTGATAGATGCGATAGTGTATGGGGTGTAGATGGGGTGTAGGAGAGGCGATGGCGCAGTCATGGTGTGTGATGCGCACTGCGAATGGTAAAGAGTGGAGGAGAGAGTGAGGGGCCACAGTGCCGTTGTGTTGTTATCACAGATTCACTCCGACTCCCCCTCCCCACCTCTCTTCCTCTTTTTGCTACTGCTGTTGTTGTTGCTCCCGTCATCCTCTTTTTTTTTCCAATCCCCCCCCCCCTTTTTTTTTGTGTAGTGGCGGTCGCACTGATGGGGGGTGCTGAAAATTCACTGGAAGGGTATGTAGACGGTGCTAGTGCCTTCACTCACCGCTCGCCCCTCCTGTCGTGAGATATATATATATATATCACCTGTAGAAGAACTCACATGTAAACTAGTGAACACTGCGGCAGGCTGTTACTCCCTCTCTTTCTTTCTCTCTCTCACTGATTTTTCGTTTTCATTGTTGAGTCTGTCCGACCGTACTAGTGTTAAGATTCCTTGAATAAAATTTCAAAAAGACACACGTGCTCTTGGCGATCATCGGAAATGATAGTAATAATGATAATCCAATCATCTTCAACACAGCATCGGGAGGCGCTTAGAATAATCATTTAATTATAACTCAACATGATGTGTACTATTCATGTCTCTTGAGTGTGTTAATATCTGTGTGGTGCGCACAGTAGTTATCTGAATACTGAAATTTTGCTTTCCCTACCTCCCGTCCCCATTTTCCCGTTTATTTTTAATTTTATCCACATACCAAAACGAAAGAACTTTCCTTCTCCTTTACGTTGTACACAGCTCTCCACTCTTCTTCCTTCAAATATATACATCGAAAAACAAAAAAAAAAAGGAACACTTAAAAAAAATGGCGCAAGTGAGTGAAATTGCCGCCTCGTGTTGCGTTGGGGAGTTTATCAGCTCCTCCTTCCGACTCAACCAACAGTACCACAACCACATGGCCAACCACATGTCGCGCCAGGCAGAAAAAACAGCAGCAGAGTCAGGAGATGGCCAAGGCGGGGATGGCAAAGAAGAAGCCGCCACAGCCGCGCAGGCACCCTGCACCACAACAATACCATCAGAATCATCATCATTAGTAATATCAGCAGCGCAGATGGAGGCAGCACTGGAGGCACAGGGACGCTGGTGGGCATTCGTCTCGCCGAACGCCTCGTGTGCCGCGAGGGGTCCGTCTCCCCCGAGCCCCTCGCCGTCGCGCGTCTCATTGCCGGCGCCGCCTGGCGCGCGATGTTCGGCAAGTCCGCCGACGTGCTGCGGGCGACGGCGTGCGAGACGGTTTTCTACATTGTCGACCGCCGCTTCCGCTGGCTGCAGGGCTTTCCCCGCCTGCGGGAGGACTGCGAGAGAATACAGAGCACGCAGGGGGGCGACGTGATGAACAGTAACAATGGTAATGGTAATGGTAACAACGCCGCCGGCGCCGGGGGTGTCACAGCGGGGCCCAGCAGTGCCATTCATAATAATGTTAATAATAGTAATAATAATAATAAGCGGGGCCGTGGACGGGGGTGGCGCCGCCATCGCCACCACTCCCTCCACCGACGCCGCCTACCAGGCCCACCGGAATGTGCTGCTGTATGCGGTGGGCGTCGTCAAGGGTCTGGCGCACATGTTGTCGGAGGAGCCAGTGTTGGCGCACGCCAGCCACGCGCGCGACGGGGAGACAACCTTCGTCCTGGACTTTAGGGCAGGGAAGAAGTGAGTGAATGCATGAAGAGGACTCCAAAACATAACATAAACAAGTAAAAAAGTGATAGAACAACAGAGGGAGAAGGAGAAAGAGAGAGAGGAAAAAAAGACGTTGACGATTATGCCAGTTGTGACACTCATTGTGTTTGCTTTTTGTCTCTCTGCGACGGCTTGACCCCTCTTATCTCCTCCTTCACCTCCCCCTCCCCATTATTTGCTCTCATTATCGTTTTGTTTGATGGTGCTGTTGTTGTTGTTTTTGGACTCCTCCTTTTTCTTGCATATTATTACATCGCCGTGAAGTGATTTATCCTCTCTGCTACCCTCATCGAATGAATGAGTGAATCAAAACATATTCTTTTACTTTTCTTGTCTTTACGTTTTGGTGTTGCAATATTCAGCACATCAAGAGTGTGTGCGTTTACTGAGTGAATGGTCATTAGATGCATTGCTTTTTATTCTAAACAAGAAACATTTGATATGCTGTGTCGTTTCCTTTTTTTTTTCACACGATCCCTCAACCCTGAAACATCAAATTACTATTAATAAACGCGCAACAGAATACAAAGTCTTTAAGCATTCTTAGCTTTTCCAACAGAGAAAAAGAAAAAACCCTATAGCGAAACTCAAAAAAAAAAAACTCCCTCTGTATCAATCGTATTGTCACACACACACACACCATGCAGCGCCTCCTTGGTGTCTCCGCCCCCCGCATGGCCACCGCGCGGCTGCCCCCCTCACCCTCGCGCGCCGCTGCGTCTCGCTGCAGTCGGAGAAGCCGTGCGAGCAGCTGGCGGACAAGATTGTGCGCGGGAAGCTGCAGGACACCTTCTACGCGCACCCGAGCTACGTGATGGCGCGCGAGAAGATGCTGTACACCATCTGGCAGGACGCGGGGGTCTTCACGCTCACCTCGTACGTGTTTGTGCCCTTCTTCGCCGTCGCCTACTTCTTCAAGGCGTAGACAAACTTAGAGAAAGAAGAAGAAAGAAAGAAAGAAAGAGAATAATAATAATAAAAGAAAACTATATGAAGAAGAAGAAGAAATAAAAATAAGGAAATATGAATGAGAAGAGAAGGTTTTGCTTTCTCTCACTCATAACTTCATCTCTTCCTTACTATTTTTTCTTTTTCCACCGCTTACGCAAACAAATAAAAAACCTTCAACACTTTTTCTACTATATCTATTCATTATTTCTTACTTTCTTTTTCTTCCTTTTTCTTGACCTATTTTTTCAAGCATAGGAAATTAGCGAACTTACTTATTATTGTGTTGTTGGATTTTTGCTCTTATTTTATCTTTAAAAATCCCTTGTTTCTTACGCACTGCATATTTCCCTTTCCTTCTTTATCCCTCTCTCCCCTTTTTGTTCCACCCTTTTGTGTTCTCTATATTTACATATATGTTATCACCAAAAAAAAAATCAGGTTATCGCGGTTTCCAAACCAATTCATCCACTGTTATTATGAATTACATTGAAAGCAGAAAGAATGAAAAAAAAAGACAAGTCAGAAGGAATACAAAAGTGGTGAGGTATCCGCTACATACACGTATACGGTGTGTGTGTGCGCGTACATGCAGTCACGGCGTGTCTGACTCTATTTAACGGCAATGCTCTATCCGTCGTCATATTATTACTGTTGACATTATTTTCTCTCACTGTCCCCGCGTGTGTGATGCGCACAAATCTAGGCACCGTGTGTTCTTGTGTTTACTATTGTACTTGTTGCTGTTTACTAAAGTATTCATTTACTATTGCTTTCTCTCTTCATTTTCCAACTCTTCTTCTCAATCTCCCTCACCCTCGCTTGTCCTCTATTGTCCTCTATTCCTCTTTGACACTGACATATCTAGTGCACTTCACACACACACTTCTTCGTCTTCCTATACTAACAGCATATACTTTTTTCACGTGTAGATCGCAACTCCACGCATATTACCGGAATGATCACGGCAGGTTTGCTTCGGCGCGCATTACCAGAATCGCTTTGCACGCCCTCCCGTCGTCGTCACCATGTCTCTCAAATGTACATGAGAAGAAACCTCTCCGCACATGCACCCTCAGGGAGGACACCACCACCACCAGCAGCGGCGTCATCAAAAGCGTCATCAGCATCGGCCCCCACGCCCGACAACAACAACAGAAACACTGCTGCCACCTCCACCCCCACCCTTTTTCGCCTTCCCTCAGTTATCGACGGTGTTTCGCTTGTCCACCTGGCGCGGCGGCAGGCGGGCGAGCTGCAGCGGCGGCTGACACAGTCGCGGGTGGCAGCGGCGGCGCGCGCGGGGCTGGACAGTGCGGCCGTGCGCGGGGCGGCGGCGGAGGAGGCGGCGGCGGCGTGCGCGGCGCTGCGGTCCCTAACGCTGCGCGAAATAGAGGCGACGGTGCACGGGGAAAAGTACAGGCTGCACTCGACGCGCATCGCGACGTGCATCGTGCCGTACCAGGCAGCGGCGAACATCATTCTTGCGCGGCTGCCGCCGGAGGTGAGGCGCGAGGCGATTGCGGAGCTGCGGGAGGAGGAGGAGGAGCAGAAGATGAAAAAGGCCCAGGCGGCGGAGGGTATAGGGAACGCTTCTTCTTCGTCTTCTTCTGTGGGGGAGGAAGTGGGGGAGGGGGAGGGGGAAGAGGAGGTGATGCAGCACACCAAGCAGACGAAGGAAGCCGGCAGTGCAAGCGGAAAGCACCAAGACTCCTCCGACTCCCCTCCGTCGCCATCCGGGCCGCACACCCCGAAAACAACAACAACAACAACAAGCAGCCACCCCGCGTCCCGCCGCACCGGTGGATTCAGTGGGAGGAGCGAGACGTGTATGTGTCCACCGGCCGGCGCTACCTCCGCCGCGCCGCCGCTGGGCTGCCGCCGCCGCGCCGCACGCCCGTCGTCTGCCTGCTGGGGCACACGGGGCACGGCAAGACGGCGCTGCTGGACGCGCTTCAGCGGAGCGAACTGCACCGCGACGAGTCGGTGGGGCGCACGCAGACGCTGCGCGCCTTCACCGTCGCCGCCCCGCCGCCGCCGCTCAGCTCCAGCGAAAGTAGAGGCGGTAGCAGTGGTGGTGGTATTATCGGCAACAAGGGAGACGCGAAGGAGGCGACGACAATACGAGATGCGTTCCTGATGGGCTCTGCCCCGAGGATTACGGCCGCCGCCACCACCAACAGCAACATCAGCGCCAGCACCACCCTTCACGGCGGTCACACGACGGGTAAAGGCACCCAGAGCGGTGGCGTCAGCCACATAAGCAACGGCACAGCCGCTGCCTTGGCGGACCCGACGCAGAGCGCCCCTTCCACCCACGCAACAACAACCACAACAACAACTGCCGACGTCCCTCCGCCTCCTCCGCCCACTTCCGGAGAGAGCACGGTGCTGGGCACGCCGCCGCCGCCGCAGGCGCGGAGACTCTTCACCTTCATCGACACCCCCGGACAGCAAATATTCGTCGAGTCGCGCTTTCACGCGGCGCTGTGCGCCGACTGCGTGCTGCTCGTCGTCTCCGCCGTGGAGGGGGTAGAGGCGCAGACGCACGAGGCGATCAAGGTGGCGCTCAACCTGGACAAGCCGATCGTTGTGGCCCTCACCAAGATGGACCAGTTCACCGACGCGGGCACTCTGCGGCGGCGCACCGGCGCTTTGCTGAAGGAGCTCATTTCCATCGGCCTGTACGTGACGCTCCTGCATCGCCCCAGCGACCTGGAGGCTGCCTTGCGGGAGGAGGAGGAGGAGGGAACGCGGGAGAGGAAGAACCGCAGCAAGGAAGGAGGAGGGCGAGAGGAAGGCCAGTCAAAGTCGAAAGCGGAAGCGCCAGAAGAGGAAGAGGAAAAGGAATGGTCGTCTCAAAAAGAGCGTGAGTCCCCACCGCATTCGAAATCTTCGTCTTCCTCCTCCTCGCGTGTCAACTACTTTCGGCCCGCCAAGGCGACCAACCCGCATTTTCGCGGTAGCCTCGTACGACCCGTCGTCGACGTCTCCCGCCGCTGCGTGGGCGTGTGTGTGTCGGCGGCGCGCGGCGGCATCGGCCTCGACATGCTGTGGCGCGTGCTGGGCGTGTACCACCGGCCGCGCTACGCCCCCACCTGCCTCAGCCCCGAACTGTACACCGACGGTAATGGTAATGGTGGTGGTAATGGTGGTGGTGGTGGTGGCACACGCAGCACCCCTGCGCCGTGCAGGCGGTCGTACTCGAGTCCTCGAAGCATCTCTTTGACGAGGAGGGCTTCCGCCGCAGCCCCACGCGCCGCCACCTGCAGCGCGGCGCCGACGCGGCTGACGACGCGGAGCAGAGTCGGTTCGAGCGCAACAGCATGTTGGTGCGCGCGCGCGCCCTGTACGGGACCGCCGTGCGCCGCGCCTCCTCCCGCAACCCCACGAGCAGCGACCTGCTGTGCCTGACGGTGGTGGTGCGGGAGGGCGTGGTGCGCCGCGGGATGCACTACGTGGCCGACCAGGCCGACGGGAGGGTCGACGTGCTGATGGACTTTTGGGGAAACGCGATGGAGGCGGCGCCGGCGGGGACGGCCGTCACGATCGTCAGCTTCCGCAGCGTCAGCGGGTGCCCGGGCGCGGGGACGCACGTGCTGTCGGTGCCGAGCGAGGCGGCGAGGCTGGCCGTCAACCACCACCGCCGGCTGCTCCAGTGGTACGCGGAAGCCTTCAGCGACCGCCTGCACCTCCTCAAGCCCCGCGGCGCCGACGCCTCCTTCAGACACCTCGGGGACTACGGTCAGGTGCGGGCCTTCCACTCGCTCGAGTACCAGCTGCTGTACGGCGCCCCGCCGCCACTGGAGGGGGAGGGCCGAGTGCGGGCGCGGGCGGGAAGCGGCTGGGGTCTGGCGCCGACGGTAACAAGGAGAAAAAGGCGCTGGAGGGGGGCGGCGAGAGGAAAACCTCCGCAGACACTCTTCCGCCGACAACGTCGGAGGCGCAGAGTCTGTATCAGTATCTTGGCGCGCAGAACAGCAAGGCGGCAGACAGCAAGCCGCGACAGTACACCCCACTGGATCTGTTTGACAGCAGTGGTAGTGGTGGTGGTTATTTCTTGGCCGCCGGCTCAGCAGCAGAAACAAATCGCCTCTCAGCGCCTACCACCTCCTCTCTCCGTGTCATCGCGGTCCGCAGATCTGCAACAACAAGAGCACACCACCAACAACATCAACTACAACTACAACAACAACAAGGACAAGGACAAGGGCAACAAGAGGAGGCGCAGCTGCAGCACTGGCAGACGGTGGTCGACCCCGCGCATGAGGAAGCGCTGGAGAGTGCCTGGCGCTCACTGCAGCCGGAGACGCCGCCGCGCACCCCTGCCGAGTACGAGGCATTCCTCGACCAGTGCACGCACGTTGGGGTGCTGCTGAAGGTCGACACGTGGCACAGCGCGCGGCTGCTGATGCGCGAGGCGCAGCGCTCCGGCACGGGCCGCGTCGCCTTCTCCGTCGTCGGCGCCCGTTTTGGGCCGCTGACGATGGAGGACTTGTACTTTTTTGGGCGAAACGTGCGGGTGGCGGTGTGCTACCGCACCCCGCGCGCCGGCAGCGCCGACATGGACTACATGATCGAGAGCACCGATGTGCTGGTGCTGCAAACGGACAACATCGCGGACGTTGGTGTCTTTCTCAAGTGGTGCGCGGTCGACACACACCGAGAAAAGTACCCGGACGAGGTGAAGGCGCGTCAGGAGTCGCAGGAGGCGGCGACAGCGGCCGCCGGCAGACGATACATGACGCTGTTGCAGAGCGGCAAGAGGGGGGCGGTGCAGCGGCAGCCGGGCAAGCTGCTGCAGTACACTCCTGCAGAGTCGCCGTCGTCGCCCTCGCCTCTCGACCACTAGACTGAGTCTTCTCCCTCTTCTTCCTACCACTAATACTACCATTCAGTGTTGTCGTTGGAATTCTTTTGTGTTTTAATGTTGTTACGGCGGTTGTTTTTGCGTTTTTCACCCTCTCCGTTTGCTGGCTCATGAACTCTATTATATTTCTTTTTCATTCTTCACATGCGATTGCTTTTTCTAAAACAAGAAAAAAAACGTTTCACAATGGACATTTCTGTGCAAAATATAATCCTCTGGTGCAGTTCAAGCCATGAATAGTACATCAACTGTTGATTACCTCTTTATACTCTTCACGCCTTTCTGCTTTCTCAGCAGACACGCTTGCATCTCCTAATGTTATTTGATAATCTCTCTCTATCTCATCTTTTATTCGTGACGCCCCTCCCCCTTTGCTTTCCCTGCTTGCAATACAAGGATTTTTTTCTTTTTCTAGTTGCACTCATCATCACCGGCGTCCATTGCTTCACGGCTGGTTTAGTTTGATTTTGAGAACGAACACTCGAAAAAAAAAATAGCAAATCAAGAGTGTTATCAAAAATCAAGACGAACACACAATCTTCTAATTATTCTTTCTTTGTTTGCTTTTCCGTTACGTGATTATTCGTCCTCAATTTATTTTATTACCCACTTTCTTACCCAAGAACTGACGCTAACCGCCACATCTCTCTCTCTCTCTCTCTCTCCCGATGGGCTCCAGCAACTCTGTAGTGGAGGTGGCGGCGGAGTTTCAATCCCTCTGCAATGACAACCTTGTCATCCACGTGAATGAAGGCACCGCCGCCGCCGCCGCCGGCACCTCTGCTGCAGCCGGAAACGGAGAAGGGTCCGCGGAAACAACAGCGGCAACAGCAGCTGAAGCAGCAGGAGCAGCAGCGTCAAACCCCGCCGCTAGCGCCGAGACGATTGAAGCAAAGTTGGAGAAGCTCCTGCACGCCAAGCTGGATGCGGCGGACCTGTTGCAGGCGCTGCCGCTTGACACCGCGCGCCGCCTGCGGCACTGCCACACGCGCAACTTTGCCGCCCTCCTGCACGCCTGTATCGCGGAGGTGGCCGACGTCGCGGAGCGGCGGGAGGAGATTGGGCAGAAGCGCCTCTTTTTGCCTGTCGCAAGGGTGGAGCGCTTCTTGGCGGTCCTGCGTCTGCTGCGCCGTCTGATGCCCGTGGCGCTCGAGGCCGGCGACACCCCACTCGAGGTGGCAGGAGACGACCCGCAGCAGCACGCGCAGGGGCGCGGCTTGTCGCCGCCGCCGCCGCCGCCGCCGCGGGGGCCGGGGCCACAGGAATCTTCTGCAGCGGAGGCGGCGTCTGCGACTGCTGGTAACGGTAATAGTAGCAACAATAATAGCAATGCGGCACCGGCGCCGGCGGCGGCAAGAGCGGCAGCGGCAGGAGCAGCAGCAGCAGCAGTAGCAAACCCGCAGCAAGAGGCGAGTGCCTCGGCTGCCTCCCCTTCTTCTCCCGATGAGGCTGCAAACGCTAGCAACAGCAGTAATAATAATAATAATGAACCCCGGACGCGCTGCACGGCCACTTTTATGGAGCTCTTCTTCCTCTACAACAGCCGTTGCGACGACGCGGACCCGAGGCTGCAATTTGCACCGTTTCCCCATCAGATGTCCACCAGCGCGGCACAGACGGGGAATGGTAATAGTAGTAGTAATGCTAATGGTGCTGCTCCTGCTGGTAGCGAAGGCAACGGTGCCAGCAACGGTGCCGATCACAGCAGCAGCAACAACAATAATAATAATAGTAATAGTAACAACAGTAGTACCAACAGTGTTGCCGCTGCGTCTGTCGTGCCGTTGGGCCAGTACCTGGTGTGGGCCCTCGTGGAGTGCTGCTTCGTGCCCGGCCTCACCATGTACGACAGCGGCCTCGCGCCGGCCACGAGCCACTCCCACCCAGACGTCCGCGTCGACCTCCTGTGGCAGCCCGGGGTCGCCTCGCTGGACCCTTTCGACGCCTCCGCCGCCCGCGCCACCTCGGAGCCGATGCACCGCCTGCGGGCGGAGCTGCTGCGCACGCTGCTCTCCGTGCTGTCGGCGCCGCTCTACCAGCCCCCGGGGCGCCGCGACGTCGTCTTCACGGAGCCCCTCATCTCGGTCGCCGCGGTGCCGCTGATGCCGACGCTGGCCGCGTCCGTGCTCAACGTCATCCTCGCGCACGAACCCTACGGGACGGTGCCGTACTCTAGCTACGTCGCCGGCGAGGGGGAGAGCGTCGTGGTGGCCGGCGTGCGGCTCCTCTGCGCCGTCCTCTGCTACACTGGGATGCCCACGCAGGCGGTGTCGCTGCAGCTGCCGCAGCAGCTGCAACAGCGGCAAAAAGAGCGGCAGCGCAGCGCCTCTGGGGATACGGAGAGCGCAGAGAAGGCCGGGGGCAACGCTGCAGCGGCTGACTCAGACGAGGTAAAAGAAGGGGAAAGAAGAAGAGCAGCAGCAGCAGCACGAGGAGCAGGAAGAGGGGGAGGAAACTGCAGGTGAGGAGGAGAGCGCCGCCGATCCCTCCCCCGCCGACAAGAGCGCAGGAAGCACTGCCGAGGACGACGACACCACCCAGCCATCACCACCACCTTCCGGCGGAGACGACACTCACGGCGGCGGCGGCGGCGGCAGCGCCAGCCCCTCTCACTACGTCCACAGCGTGCGCCGCGCCATTGTGGAGATGACCCTATCCGAGGCAAAGCACGTCTCGGAGCGCCTCGCGCGCCTCATTGGTCTGCGCACGTACGCCAAGCAGACGATTCTCGCGGACTCGCAGCACACGCTGGGGGCGCAGGACGAGCTGGTGATGCTGCTGTGGAAGCTGCTGGACCTCTCCCACTCGATGCGCGTCGCGCTCTCGAGCTTCCCGGTCGCGCTGACGTTTCTCGTGCCGCTGATGGACTACGCGATGGACGTTCGCACGACGCAGCGCAACTGGCACAAGCTGCAGGTGGTGCTCTTTATTCTGCTGCGGCTCTCCGAGGAGAAGAACTTTGGCCGTCTCGCCAACGCCCCCTTCAAGGAGTTTGTGCCGTTTTCGTTTCCCAAGATGCCCGCGGGCAGCACCTACCACGATTTTATCTACATCTCGCTGCTGCTGTTTCTCGAGTCGCGCGACATCTCGATGATCTCGCTCTTCTCCTCGTGTACCATTGTGCTGCAGAACCTCGCGCCCTTCGTCACGGCGCTGAACCCGATCGCGTCCAGCAAACTGGTGTACGTGTTTGCGCTCGCCTCGCACCGCTGCCTCAAGGCGGCTGCCGCCGCCGCCTACCCTGCCCCCGCGCGTGCCAACCGTCACGCGGAGGGTGAGGCAGGAGAGGGAGCGGGAGGGGACGCGACGGGTGCTAATACTTCCACCGACGCCCCTAGTACGGCGGCAGCGGCGGAGGCGGGCAGCGGAGAAGGCGCCACCGATCGTGGCAACAAAAACAACAACAACAACAACGGCGACGACGACAATGATGATGATGAGGGCGCTAACGGACTACGCCGTAACCGTAACAGCAACAGCAACAGCAACAGCAGAAGCGTCAGCGGTGACCGGGAGGCGTCCACCCCTAGTGTCACACAGCAGCAGCAACAACAACATCAAACACAACAGCATCATCAGCAGCACACCGTTCCCGTTTCTCTGATTGCCCACCAGGCGGTGATGCTCAACACCTGCGAGTGCATCGCGAGCGTCTTGCAGTACCACGAGGGCGGCGCGCGGTACCTGCTGGCGGCGCTGGTGGACTACCGCACGATTATACGGCGCGTCGCGGAACGCTACAGCCCCTCTCGCGCCGCCGCCGCCGCCGCAGCAGCAGCAGCAGCAGCGCATAATCGCCACCGCGATCATCATCATAATCATCGCAACAGTAATAGCAACAGCAATAGCAACAGCAATAGCAACAGTATCATGGGCGACGCTAGTCATCACCCTCGCAGCGGGCGCAACAACAATGACGGCAGCGGAAATAATGATGATAATAATAATAGCAGACATCCTCACGGGACCCACACGCCGGGTCTGTACGTGTCCTCTGCGCTGCCCATCATGATTGACACCCTCACCGCCGCCCTGGGCACGTGCATGCCCGTCTACGGAGCCGACGGCGGCGGCTCAGGCGGCGGCCCAGGCGGCGTGGGGGGCTTCACCCTCCCTTTTTCCCTCTCGGGCGGCGGCAGCGGCCGCGGCCACGACGCCGCCGCCGCCGACGCGCAGCGGATGCAGGAAGAGGGAAACGCAGGGATGCTGCCGCCCGTGCCGCGCGCCGTCAGCGCCGCCGGCAACGCCGCCTTCATGGCTCGCCTGGCGCAGGTGTCGCTGGTGGGGGCGCTGCCGCCGCGGCACCCGGTCGTCACCCGACGCTTCCACGCCTCTCGCGAGATTGAGCAGTGGGCGACGACCACATTCTGGACGACGGTCTTTCTGCAGTCCCTTTTTGGCTCGCTGGGCGACAGCAGCTCTTTGAAGCTGCTACAGTACGTCTAGTAAGTGGGTGTGAGTGGGTGGAGGGGGGGGGGGTAAGGAGAACGGTGAGGAAAAATACAATGGAAATGGAAGAAAGGGTGGCAAAATGCCTTTTTCTTCTGGTGTGTGTCGCTTCTCCTTGTCCGATGATTGCTTTCTATATCGCGTTTCTCTTAACGTCTCTCTTCTCTTTTGCCTTCCGCACCGTACAATATCGTCACCTCCCAAGTTTTGCGTGGGTGTCCACTTCGCAATATATATATATCTACTACTTCCCACCATCAAAAAAAAAAAAGTAAAAAAGAACATCATGATTGTCATCGTCACTACAACTCTTCTTGTCGGGTATAAATATGTCTTTTTCATATGGAGTTAGCGTTGAAGGGATATCAAGTTACTTCTCTCTTTGATACATTTGCTATCCCTCGAAATTGAGGCAATACATTATCGTGTTTTGTTTTGTTTTTTGTTTTTCAAGTCCTTTTATTTACTCTATTTTCTTGCTTTTCCTCTTTTTGGCTGCACCGCGCTCATAAAAAAGGGGTCCCAATCTTTCTACCGTTTTTTTTTCTATTATTCTTATTATCATTTCTTCAAAAAAAAAATCTCATTTTGCTTTCTTCTCTTCTTCTTCTCTCTCTCTCTCTCTCTCTCTCTCTCTCTCTCTCTCTATTTATCTTTCTTCCTATTTCACGCACTCGCTTTGCTTATTTTTTGCTACATTTCTTCTTTTTCTTTTTATCATTTGTTGTGCTCTTTATGCTGTTTCTTCAGTGCTTTCCTTTACCGGCAAATAATTGGCGTACTCGATTGTTACTGTGTTTTCTTTAGCTGTGGTCCTAATTGTATAATCAAGAGTAGAAGTGAATATCGACTGAAGTGAACTGCAGAGTCGACAAGAACGGATTTTTGACATCCAAACAATGTGGATCTTTGTACAGTGGAGAGGAAGAAAAAGTTTTGGGGAAAAAAAAAATGAAAACAGCTCTTCTAGTCATTGCGTCTCCCCACCTACCTCAAGCGTCATTCACATTGTTCTATGAAGTTGCAATAAAAACCGATATCAAAATCAGAAATTCTATCCCCCGCGACTGTATTCTTTTTTGGCTGTTACAATAACAACTGAGAGAGATATGCAAACCGCTTCGGAACACGTAACGACATCGCAAGGAGGTGCTCAGTCAATAGGCAATACGCCGGCTAACGCCAGCACCACCACCGCCGGCGGCAGCGCTACGCACGCATGTCCTAGCAACAGTCACCAGGGTGACGGCACTAGCGAAGAGAGTAAAAACAACAGCAACAGCAATAACAACAACAGTCACAGTACGGATGTCATTAGTCCCAGCAGCGGTGCAAGTTCCCGAAACAGTAGAGGCAATAACAGCCGTAGCAGCAGCGGCACTAGCGGCGGCTCCTCCCAGACCCCGGAGTGGCCCAGCAGCGGGGCCGGGGTGAGCCGCAGCGGCCGGCGACGGCGGCGCCGTGTGATGTACTTTATCGACGACTCGGTAACGAACATCACGCTGGCGGAGGGGCACCTGATGCGGCCGACGCGGGTGCGGGTGCTGCACTCGCTGGTTGCCTCGCTCGGGCTCGACCGCGAGCTGACCATCTGCCGCGCGCGCCCCGCGAGCGCCGGCGACCTCTCCGTGTTTCACCGCCTCGCGTACGTCGACTGCCTCGCCCAGGCGCGCGGCATCTGCGGCGACCCGCTGTCCCCGGCGGCGCTGTCGCGTCAGAAGGAGTTCGACCTCTCGGCGGGCACGCACCACGGCGACTGCCCCCTGTTTCCCGAGGTGTGGCCGCTGGTGGCGAGCCAGGCGGGGGCCTCCATCGCGTGCGCCGACGCCCTCGCCAGCGGCGCCGCCGACGTGGCGATCAACTGGGCCGGCGGGATGCACCACGCGGCGGCCGCCTACGCCAGCGGCTTCTGCTTCGTCAACGACATTGTGCTCTGCATCCGGCGGCTGCTGCAGCGCTTCCAGCGGGTGCTGTACCTCGACCTCGACGTGCACCACGGCGACGGCGTCGAGCGCGCCTTCTACGGCTGCAGCCGCGTGATGACCGTCTCGCTGCACCAGTTCGGCGACGGCTTCTTCCCCGGCACCGGCGACTACGGCGGGGCCGCGACCGCGCGCAGCTTCAGCCTCAACGCCCCGCTGCCGGCGCGCACCGGCGACGAGGCGTACCTCATGACCTTCCGCACGCTGCTCGCCGCCGCCGCCGAGTGCCACGCGCCCGAGGCGGTCGTCGTGCAGTGCGGCGCCGACACCATCGCCGGCGACCTCATCGGGCGTCTCTGCGTGACGACCTTTGCGCACACGCAGTGCGTCGCCGACGCCCTCGCGCTCGGGCTCCCCACCGTCCTGCTCGGCGGCGGCGGCTACCACGTCTTCCACGCCGCGCGCTGCTGGGCGCTGCACACCGCCACCGCGCTGGGGAGGGGAGGCGGAGGCGGGGGCGGCCCGCCGCTGCCCCTGTACATCCCCCGGCACGACGCCTACTACGCGCAGCACCGCCGCGCCTGCGCGCCGCTGCGGCCGACGCTGCACGTGCACCTCGACCCCGACGCCGACACCCTGCACGCGCCGCTGCCGCTGGCCGAGAGCCTGTCCCACTGGCGGCGGCTCTGCGCCTCCATCGCGGGGCAGCTCGCCGCCGCGCGCGCCGTGCGGCAGTCCTTCACACGCACCGTCACCGCCGCCTGCGAGGCCAGTCTGCAGCGGAGGAGGAGGGCGGCGACGACGACGAGCGGCGGGGACCTTCTTCAGCAACAGGAGGGAGTGGCGGCAGAGGCATCGCCCCTTCTTCAGCAGGATCGCCGCCGCCGCCGCCGCAGCCGGGAGAGCGAGGAAAGAGAAGACTCAGCCACGCAGACGAGGGAGAAGAGGGTGAAGGCGGAGAGTGCCGCCAACGTGACCAAATAAGAGGTTTTTTTTTGCGTTGTGTTTGGAGCTGGAGGCGTGGGGCGGAAATGAAAAGGAGCATATATGTATAGACACGCACACATATGTGTGTGTGTGTGTGTGTGACTTTTTACCGCTGTTTTCGGACTTCTCCCTTGGTGTGTCTTCTTGTTTTCCTCTTTTTTTTTTCTCACTCTCTATGATATCTCTGTCTCTGCTTTTCAGTGAATTTGAATGAGTAAAAAAAAAATGAGGTTGGAACAACATATATACATAGACACTCAGCCTCTGTATCAATGCTTCGTCGCGGAAATGTTCTTCGGAATGCACGGCAGATAATCCTCTTCGACTCCTCTCATTCATCCTATTGTTTCCGTTTCTCCTATTTCCTCTTCTTTTTCTCTCTCACATCAATCCTCTAACAGAAGCAATCTACAGATATTCTTTTTTTCTTTTTGCAATTATCGAACTTTCCCCTTCCTCCTCCCCCTTTCCTCCCTTTTCAAGATATTGTCAGGGGTATATTTTATTTTCCGCTAATTTAAATCTCTGTATCTTTTCAACCTTATTCTTACTTTTTCTCTTCCTACTACTTCATCTTTTCCGCTCCGCCTTCGCAGTGCTCTGTTTCTAGCTTTTTTTATCTGTCTCGCTCGCACTCTTGTTTCTCTCTCCATTGACCTTCCAACAAGGCTCTCATTATTATAGACTCTGTCTCTCTTTCTCACTGTCCCTCTCCCTCTTCACAAAATATTTGAGACTGAGAGGGCTTTATAATATATACGTATCCATTACTTTTCCGCCCCACTGTCTTCACAACAGAACTCGTGAAAGCGCAGTGACTGTGTGCATATCCGCGGCAAAAAATAACAATCAGGAGAACGACCAACGAAAGCACAATACGTAACACAGGAGCAATAGTCCGTTTCCTCTTTTTAGAATAGTATAACATTGTATATAGTAATATATATTTATATCACTAATAAATCAATAAATAAAATAACGAGCGAGAGAGCGAGAGCAAGCGCAGACAAGATGGCGGCTCTCTGCATGGGAATGGACTTCAGCGAGGAGCTGATGTGTGCCGTGTGCCTCGACAGTTGGAAGGACCCGGTGGAGCTTCTCCCCTGCGGGCATATCTTCTGCCGGGAGTGCGTGGGGTCCCTCAAGACGTGCCCTGTCTGCCGAAAGGAGACCGCGGGGAGCAAGACGCCGAACCGCACGCTCGTCAACATGGCGCTGGGCATCCGCGTCAAGTGTAACAAGTGCGGGTGGGAGGGCACGCGGGAGGCTAGCGCGTCACACAAGTGCGACACTGCTGCTACTAGTAATAATAATAATAATAATAATAATAATAATGCGGCGAGTGGTAGCAGCGGCGGCGGCGGCGCTCCGTATCAGTACCCTGGCGGCACCTCCTCCTCCGGCACCACCAATCCCTATAACTATAATAATAATAACAATAATATCAATCACTCCTCCCCTCCTCCTCCGTCGCAGCCGTATCTGAACAACGCCCCGCAGCCAGTGAGTTACGGAAACTACACGAGCTCTGGCAACTATGGGCCTCCTCCCCAGCAGCAGGCAGCAGCGGCGGCACCGGGGTTTGGCAATTTTAGCACGGGCGTGCCCAACAGCTATCTTCCTCAGAATAGTAACGGCGGCTCGGGCGGGTACGGGGCGAGCGCAAACTACTATCCCCCTCCTCCTCAGCAGCAGCAGCCGTTTCCCAGCAACCCTTCGTGCCACCCGCCCGCTCAGCCTCCGGCGGCGGCGGCGGGTGCGAACGGTAGCAACAACTACTACGGAAACAACTACAACAGCCCTCCCACCGTCGCACAGAATCACCACAACCACCCACAAAACAACCGTCCGTACGGCAACAACAACAACAACAACACTAGTAATAATCTGTACAATAATAACAACAATAGCAATGGCAATGCGGCTGGCAACGGCGGTGGCGTCGGCGGCGGGCGGCGGAGGTACAACGTGATCGAGCCCAGCGGCCCGCGGCCGTGGACGCTCTACTCCCTCTCGCAGCAAGAGTACGACGAGATTCTCTCTCTCTTCGTCTTCTTCGACGATGACGAGACGGGCGAGCTGAACCGGCAGCAGGCGGGGCGCCTCGCGCGCTGGCTCAACTTCGCGACGACCCCCGCGCAGGTCGAGGAGATGTTCCGCGCGATGGACGCCGACGGCAGCGGCTCCCTCAGCCTCGGGGAGTTTTTGACGTTCCTGCGGTACAACAAGCCCGACCCGTCGGCCCTCTACGGCCTCACCCAGTCGCAGTACAATGGGGTCATGATGCAGTTTCACTCGTTTGACCGGAACCAGGACGGCGCGCTGGACATGCAGGAGCTGACGGCGCTGCTGCTGAGGCTTGGCGACGTGCGCACCGAGGCAGAGGGGCAGCGTCTTTTTCAGCGCATCGACAGAGACCGCAACGGGTCGGTGAGTCTGCACGAGTTTTTGCTGTTTCGCGCAGGGAAGGCATAAAGCGCGAGGTGAAGAATGGAGGAAGATATGCTGTGCTTTTTTTCTTTTATCATGTTCAATATGTGTGTGTTATTCTTCACTCAGCGGTCTCTGTGTCTTTCAGCCTACTTCCCTCACTGCTGCGTCGTGTTGCTCGTCTGTCCATATATACTACTGTAACTCTTATTACGACTATTGCGGGGTTTTGCGCTTGAGAAAAGCTGTTGATGCGATGTGTGCGCGCACTTCTTTCTCGTCGCTCTTCTCTAGCTCTGTTTGTATGTCTTTTATTACGATTATGATTATTAGACAGCTGTATTAAGTTGCACATATTCAAAGTGAGGTTTCTAAGATCTCGTGCTTTCGGTAGTTACGTCCAGACGCATCAGAACACATATATATAAAGAACTAAGTATATTTATTTGAATTAGAGCAATCATATGCCAGTACAATTTAATGTTGTTGTACTTTACCACTCCTTATTCTTCGCCATTTAATCCCCCCCCCCCCTCAGCTGTGTGTTTTGAGTTTTTGTTTTGTTTGCTTTTCCTCTGTTACACTATTTCTTTCCCTCTTTCTCTCCCTTAAAATGTTTGCATCACTTCAAGCCACACTTTAAAAATTCAACTGAAGAATGAATAATAATAATAATACTGTTAACAATAATTCCGTTGCGGTGCTCCTGGAATGGAAGTGAAGGCGTCTACTTTATCTTTTCTAAATCCTTTCTGCCACCGCTGTTGTTGTCGTTGTCATTATTTTTCTCGAGGGAGGAAACGTCTCAGTGCCTCGAACGTATTCTTTGGTTAACAAACATTCACTGCTTCGTCTTATGTGTTTATGTGTCCCACGGTGGCGATCGCATGTTTCGCGCCAGTCTGTACGCAGCAATAGATTCTGCGAAAGCGCAGTGATATTTTTTCTATTATTCTTTCTATTTTTTTTTCTCTTTGACTTGTCAACAGCAGCTCTCTCTCTCTCACTATCTATCTCTCTTTATCCGCCCACCCTTTCTTTTCTTTTCGTATCCAAAAGGAAAGTATTCCTACGAATTTATAAATAGAGCGAATTTGCACGCACTCTTTTTTCTTTCTCTCTGATTTCTGGCAGAAACCAATCTTGAGATTACTTCATACTCAAAGGTCTTTTTCCTTTTTCACGTTCTGTTTGTCTCTAGTTGCATTCCTGTCTTTAGAAAACTCACAAAAAAAAAAAAAAGCATCCCACTTGATCGAGCCATGACGGAAATCAGCGCCTTCCGCGACTACCACGCCGCGGCGACGCTTCAGGCGGAGCGGGAGCACTCGTCTGCACGCCCGGCGCGCGGCGCTGGAGGCGCTGCGGCGGGAGGTGGCGCAGGCGGAGGACGAGAACCGCTCTCTGGAGGAGAGCCTGCAGTCGGCCGGCGCCGCCTACGCGCGCCGCAAGGCCGCGCAGGACGAGAAGATCCACTTCCGCGAGAGCCGCGTGCGGGCGGCGCGGGAGCGCGTCGACGCGCTGGCCGCCGAGGAGCAGCGGCTGCTGGGGGAGATCGCGGCGTGCGAGAAGGGCATGGCCGACGCGACGGCCGAGACGGAGCGGCGGCAGCGGCTGCAGGCGCAGGTGGCGCAGGCGCGCGAGGCGCTGACGGCGCTCAAGCACCAGCTGGAGGAGCGCGACGGGGGCGTCATGCGCCTCGAGACGCGTCTGGCGCGACAGGAGATGCAGACGGTGAAGCGGCACGCGGCGGTCGAGGAACAGCTTGGCGGCGCCTCCGGGCTGACAAGGGTATCGGAGAACGCCGCCGCCGCCGCTGCTGCTGCTGCCGCTGCCGCTGCCGCCGCGGAAGAAACGGGCGGGGAGAGCTTCTTCCTGATTGACGACGAGACCCATTAATGTGTGTGTGGGGGGGGGGACGATTCTTTGGTATTCTCCAGTCTCTCTTTTCTCTTCTCTCTTCTCTCCCCACCACCACCACCACTACGCCTCCTTCCAAAATACCAATCATACGACGCTGCTAATTTAGACTTGTCTTCGTCAGACTCATCATTACTACTTATTCTCTTGAGGTGCGCTAACGCAACTGCCTCAGTAGTAAGTGTGTGACTTTACATTATTTTGCTTGATATTGCTACTAGATTCATTTTCTTCTCTAGTTTTCTATGTTTAATTTCTTTTTTACTTGCCCACAGTTGCTGTAGACTCGTGTTAGGTTTGCGCACCTGAGAGTATTATAGATTATCCTCTTCCCACTTCTATCATTTCATTTACACCTTTTGACAGCTCTGGAACGAAAAGGAAAGAAAGAAACGGCGAAACAGAAAACATACAGAAATGCGCACATGCTTGGAAGAAATGAATGAGGAGAGAAATGAAAAGCTAGGAAGAACGAAAATGCCTATTACTTAAAAAAAGAAGCTGTGGTTCTCTTCTCTTTTTTTCGCTCATTTGGCTCTTTTTCTCACCTTTTTACTTTCTGGCATGTACCTAGATCCCAAAAAAAAAAAAAAAACGTGCCCATCTTTTTACGACATCACTGGCTATAGCTGGATTGCTGGTGCACTACCCCAAACCGAACAGCACTATCCTGTTCATTGAGAGGAGAGAATCGTTGGCTCAGCGTCAATCATTATTCACATTCATGGGGGCAAGCCCCCACTCGAATAGTGTGTGTGTGTGTGTGTGTGTTCATATCTGCCCGTTGGTGCGACTCTCTCTCCCTCCCCCCCACTCCCCACTCCTCTCCGCACACGCGAATGCGTCTCCTTCATTTTCATGACCACCACCACCACTGTCTCCCCTCCCCCTCCTTCCTTTCCCCCCCACCCCTCGCCCCAGCTTTTGGAGCAAAAACAGTGGAACCAAGTTTGAACCCAAAACAACGTCTCCGCGGCCGCCCACACAGTCCCCACGACGTCCCTTCATCCTGTCGCTGCTGTCATCTAGGATTATCTCGCTCGTAAGCCTTCTCGCCAGCAGTCCTCGTGACTCCCTCACATCCAATCAGGCCAGAGAAGGAAAGTAAACAACGGTTTGCGCAAAGATGGGCCTTAAACCCTCGTCTGAAGCTCGCAGCGAGCCTCATGAGCTCTCGAGGAAGTGAAAGACACTGACGTGGAAGATTCGTTCGTGAACAAGCATCAGCTCTACAGCGCCTTTCTCCGCGGCGATGCTGTGCAGGGTAAGCTCTTTATCATAGGGCTTTTGCTTCTCCCACTCGTGAAGGACGAAAAGCTGTCTGATGAACGCGCGATTACCCTTGCGTTGAAATTGGCCTTCCTGTGCGACGTCAGAAGCGGCGACGAGGGCAAGGATTCGGATGACGACGGCGGCGACGACGACTCCGACTCCAGCCACGCCAGCGTGGAACTGACGGCGGACCAGCGCAAGCTCCGCGATAAGAAACGAGAGCTGAAGAAGCTCCAAAGGGAGGAGGAGAAGCTATCCAGCAAATCCGCCCAAGCAGGCGGCGGCGACGCCGAAGCCGCGCTCGCCCAGATCGAGGCCGCGATCCAGGCAGAGGAGCAACGGTCAGGCGCGCTGGACGCGCAGTACCTCGCTCTCCGCACTGAGGTGATTCAGGCCAAGGAGAAGCTGAAGGACGTCAAGAACAGGCGCCGCCAGCTGGAGCGGGAGGTGGCCGCGCTGGAGTCGAGAGCGCAGCTGACCGCCGGGCACCGCAAGGCGGCCGCGCACCGCGTCAAAGAGGCCAACTGCTCCATGCGCCAGACACGACAGTAGGCGAGCGGCGACGTAGGACCCCTCCCCAGCCCCAACCCTTTTTTGTGTGTGTGTGTGAACTTGCGAAGGGTGTGGAGGTGGTCGCATGGCGTCCAGCGGCAGACACTCATCAGGAGGCTTTTCGGGGGGAAAAAAAGGCGAACGCACGCGCAGCTGCGATTAGTCGCAATCTTTGGTAAATGTATCTTTTATTGTTGTTGTTTCCGTTTCTGCCTCCATGCTTTCTCTATTCCCCTCTCCCTCTCGTTCTCTTCGGCGTTGCGCAGTGACCTGACAGACAGCCGCCACACCCCATCCGCAGTCATTGCACTTCAGAGCTTCTTGTTTTCCAGCCACCACCACCACCACCCCCTCCACCGAAGCCCCACCCCGACGGGGACCCTTGGACTTCTTCGAAGTCTAGGGGCTACTTCCTCATCCGCACGCCGTATGCGATACTCCGAGGTAAAATATATATATACGATCGAAAAGCTTCTGTCTCTTTCGACCTCTGAAAATAGTTGCTCTAGCGTATCGTTGATTATTTTTATTATTTATTATTTATTTTCTTTTTTGGGTTTCTATAGAGGAAAAGCGCCACCGCGTCGTGCGCGCACGACCTGGGCGGTGAATTAAACCTCTAGTCTGGCCTCATATTCGCTTATTTTTTTCTAATACTCCATACTCCCCAATACTACCCCATACTATTCAATACTACACAATACTACCCGATACTATCCGATACTATCTGATACTATTCAATACTATCCAATACTACCCCATACTATTTGATATTGTCCGATACCGTCCCACACTACCCAATATTGTCCCGTATTGTCCAATTCATTCACCACCAATGCCTGCGTATTCTTGCCTCGCACGGAAGCTCTCTCTCTCCCCCCTGTTTGCCCCCACGGCGCTTCGCTCAGCGGGCGGCGCAGCGCGTCCACACACCGACACCCACACACTCCCTCCGCACCCAGCCAGCCCTCCCGCCACCATCGCTCCATGATGGAAGTGAAATGAGGGGATGACTATCAACCAGTTTCCAATTGTCCCAGCGCCAGGAGCGGCAGGGTGGTGTGCACCTGAAATGAAATCGTGGCAGCTGTGTGCCCCCCCCCCCCCCTCCCCCCCCCCCACTATGTACACACACACACACATGCCACTCTACCGTCGAGGCTCTGTTTCTGTCATCCCTGTCTCTTCCCCCCTCCCCCCCCCCTTGTCATTCTCCCGATAGTTGTAAGTATAGCTTCTCTCTTTGCTATCATACTCCCCTCACCCCAATCCACACCTTCACCCCTTGTCTCCATCGGCCGACGCGCGCACGCCGGAGTGAAGATGCACGACGGGCCGCAAGACGATGACGCCTGGGTCCCGCTTCCCGAGGCGGGGTCCGCTGACGGGGCAGCGCCTCGCCTCACTCAGGACTACCTGGCTGCTGCGCAGCTCGCCGCACCCCTGTTCAAGCACTGCACTCAGCAAGCGAAGCTTTCGTCCCGGAAGAACAACCAGGGGAGTGGGGGCGGGCCCGGCCTCCACACCGCTCTGCTTGTGCTCAAGCATTCCATCGCCGCGCGGGGCCCACCTGAAAAGGAGTGGGTGGCGGGTGTGGATAAGTTCGTCCGAGTTGCTCAGAGCCTCGGCGGCGGCACAACGGGGGGGCGAGCCAGTCGCAGGAAGCGCGACCGCACCATGGCCCTGCTACTCTCCTCGGCGGTGCTCCGCAACGCCACCGAGCACGCGACGTCGCTGCCCAGCAACGTCACCAAGGCCCACCTTATCCGAGACACGCCGCAGCTGATGAAGGAAAGCTATACGCAGTGGCTCAGCACGCACGCGCCGGCACTACTCCCCGCTGGAAACAGCAGCCCGGCGGTCGCTGCGTCTCTCTTCAAGGTGTACGAGATTCTCGTGGACGACTGGCTGCGGCACTGCCAGCCACCCGCCGGCGCTCCCTCCGCTGCGGAGACGTCGAAGAGCGAGCAAATCTGGAAGTGCTTCGCTCGCGGCAAGCAGATGGCGCGGCGGTCGCAGGTGGTGCTGCGCGCCATCCTTGGGAACGGCGGCGAGGCGCGGAGGGCCCCCGATGCCGCCGGCGCCGCGACGGCTCTTGACGCCCTGCTGTCCCTCCCCGGCGAGGCGGCCACGCTGCGCGTCTTGGACGAAGTCGCCTCTGCCGAAGCGCACGGCAACCAACCCACTGCGGAGGTAGTGACGGCGCGCTGCACCGCATGTAGGCTCAGGGAGCGCGGCGTGCCGCCGGTGCTCGCCGATCAGCTTGCCTCGCTCGTGTACCCGCTTCCCCTGTACGATCACCTCGTGGACCTCGACCGTCGCCACCATCACTCTGCGCAGTCCTCGCTGCAGCCGCTGCTGGACGCCCTCATCTTGCTGCGGAAGCGCTGGCCGCCGGGGCAGTGGGGCGACGGCCTGCACGCGCAGCTCTTCGATGCAGTCGCGCGCGGCTGGCGCGACGGTGTTGCGGCGGGCGAGGAGGAGGAGCCGCCCGCAGGCGAATCGGAGCTGCAGTGGTGGCTCACGGCCTTGTGCTGCACGCGGCGCAGCTGCAGGCGCGTGGGGATCCCGCGGACGTGAAGCAGCCGGCGCAGCAGTGTGCCGACGCCGCGCTCGACCTCGACCTCTCCGTGCTGGCGGCGGCGTGGAGGCGCTACGGCGGCGACGTCTTCCTGGAGTGCGCCGAGGCGCTGCAGCGCGCCGGGGACGCGGGCGTGCTGCGCGCACTCGCCCACGACGCGCCGCCGGGGTACGTGCTGCAGTGCGTGAACCGAACCATCGAGACGGCGATGGACTACAAGTGCTCCAGCCGCACCCTGCGGACGATCCTGCTCCACTTCTTCCCCTCCCTCGACCCCGCAGTCGCGTCCGACTGTGAGGCGCACTTGGGACCTGCGTGGAGCAACTTTGCTCTGCGGTGCCTGGACAGCGAAGTGTTTGCGGAACCGGCGCACGTGCGGACGCAGGAAGAAATCGTCGAGCACCTGGTCAAGCACTGCGGCGGGTTTCAGCGCGAGGGTGTAGATGTGCGGTCGATCTTTCTCGGCATCATCGGTGAGGTGACGCGCTCGCCGCCTGACGTGGCCCACATGACGGAAAACGCCGTGCATGACTGCTGTGTGGAGCTGAAGAAACAGAATGCGCTCGAACCGTGCGCTGCGGAGACGCGGCGGCGTATCCTTCACACTGTGTTTCGTGGTGCGGAGCTGTACATGCGCGCCAAGAAGAAGGGCTCTGCCCTCCATCTCACGCAGCGCATCGCGGCCCACATCCTGTTCCTACGCCCCTTCAAAGGGAAGAACAACGAAGTCCGGAACGTCATGCTCCAGATGCTGACGGGGGAGGGCAAGTCCATTGTGGTTGCCATGGCGGCTACGTGCTTCGCCTTGGCCGGACACGCGGTCGACGTCGCCGTCTCCTCAATCGAGCTGGCCGCGCGTGATGCGGACGAGATGCAGCCACTCTACTCCGTCTTCGCCTTGCGGGCGTCGGCCCTTTCGGAGGACGCGGAAAATAACGCATCGGCGTACTGCGACCCCATCGTGTACGGCGACGCTTCCTCCCTCAACGGGGACTATCTGCGAACGCAGCTGGGAGGCAACGACATCCGCGGCAAACGCCCTCTGGACGCGTGCATCGCCGACGAGGTGGACCACCTCTGCGTCGACGGCCGCAACACCAGTGTGCAGCTGTCCGAAACGAACCCCTCGGCAGGGCACCTGCTGCCCGTCATGATTGTCATGTGGAAAGCGGCGAGCGAGTGCTTCCGGCACCTCATCAAGGAGCAAGCGGGGGCGGCGGAAAGCGGTGCGTCGCCCGAGCGGTACTTTTTCGTGCCGGAGCCGTTCGCCGTGGTGGACGGGGCGGTGACGCTGTTTGATGCGTCGAGGCGGTACGAGGATGTGCGCGAGGCGGTGGCCGATCCCGCGGAATTCATCGCCGGGCGCTGCTTGAAGGCCGCGCAGTGGGCTACCCGCGACGAGCAGCCGGGGCAGAAGGAACGCTACGAGAAATTCTGCGATACGAGGAACGCGCTCATGAAGGGCGCGTCGAGCGAGAAAACGGACACCGCTGCTGTCCGCGCGGCCGTGGCGAAGGTGGAGCAGCTGACAAAGAACACCCCCTCGGAATACCAGTCCATGCCTCTTCAAGTTCCGCCGCACATGACGCAGGTTTTGGCGGACTTCCTCCCAAAGTGCGCTGACTCCGCCGCCCGCGCGCTGCTGAGCATGGAGAGGGACAGGGACTACGCCGTGATCGACGGCGAGATCGTTCCCCTGGACTACAGCAACACCGGTACGGCGCAGCTGAAGACGGTGTGGTCGGATGGCCTCCACCAATTCCTGCAGCTGAAGGAGCGGGTGCACGTTACCCCACCGGGCTTCACCTCCATTTTTCTCAGCTACGTCGGATTCTTCACGCGGTACCGCATCTTGAGCGGCATCACCGGCACCCTCGGGACGCCAGGGACGCGCGAGTGGCTTCACCACAACTACCGCTGCGCGACGGCTGCTCTCCCCGCACACCTCACACGCCCGCTGGCGCCCGTGCAGGCCCCGTGGCCGCGCGACTCGCCGCAGCGGTACCTGGGGAAGGAACTGTCGCCGGTGGCTGCCCGCACACCGCGGGACGCCATCAAGTCTGCGGTGAACAAGGCAGTGTGGCACGCGGCCGGGGGTGGCGCCGTGCTGCTTCTTGTCAAGCATATCGAGCAGGCGGAGGCAGCGGCCGCGTACATTGAGCAGCGCCTGGAGTCGTGGGAACAGGATCGCATCCACGTGTCCAAGTACACCGCACTTCACAAGCTGCACAAGGCGGAGGTAGACAGCGGCGACATCCTCGTCGCCACCAACATCGCCGGGCGCGGCACGGACTTGCGGCCGAGCAGCGATGTCGAGGAGCTGGGCGGACTCCGCGTCCTCATCACCTTCCTGCCCGAGATCGAGCGCGTGGAGATGCAAAATGCGGGCCGCACGAGCCGGCAGGGCCGCAAGGGCGCCGTGCAGCTCTTCATGTACCCCGAGCACGACGTGGCCGCGGATGTGGCCGCGTGGTGGCACGGCGGAGGCGGCGGCGGCGGCGAGGGCATGGCGAAGGGGCTCCGCGCGGTGCGCGATGCAAGGGAAAAGGCGCTGCTGCAGGCCGCCCAGCGGCAGGTCCACGGAATGCTCTTCCAGGACGACCTTCTGCACGACTTTATCAGTGTGTCCAACACGGTTCTGTCCGGGGCGGACAACCGCTGCGACTTTCTCATCCAAGTTGGTAAGGCGCAGCAGGAGCTGCAGGCGTTCGTAGAGGAAGGCCTCAACACCCAAAGCCCAGCCTACAAGCTCGATCGGAGGGCGTGGAAGCGAGAGCAGCGGGGAAAGGCAGCGGGCGCCAAACAGGCGCGGGCCGCCGGCGCGTTCAGCAGCGTGTCGAGTCTCTCCAGCCTCTCGGAGTCTTCAAGCGACGACGATGTGGGCGGTACTCTCGACAAGACCGACGAGGCCCAAGACGCCGCGTTTCAGGAAAGCTACAGGCAGACGCTGCAGGAGCGCTTTGTGAACGTGGCGACGGAGAAGGGCTGGTACTCGAAGGATGTCATCGATGAGGCGCTTGCTTCTTCAGACGTCCGCAGAGAGATCAAAATGGCAGCTACCAAGAGAAGTGAAGAGGAGGAGGGGCTGCGGGAGCAGTGGGCCTTCTGGCTGCATGCTCTGCCGTACTCAATTCACGATTTCAGCAAGAAGGAACTGATACGGGAGCTATTCGATCAGTTCCTCTCCGACGTCAACCGCCGCGGCGCCGAGTCGGTGCTCATCCGCAACCCGCACTTCTACGTCCACCTGGGCGTGCGGCAAATAGCTGAAGGGGAGTGTTCCAGCGCCGTGGGATCCCTGGACAAGGCGATTCGCATGGACCCCAACTTCACCTTCATGGCGAGGTACTACAAGGCGGTGGCACTGCTTCGGCTGCACAGCTCGCAGCTCTCCGAGCCCCTGAAAGAGCTGAAGGAAGCAGCTCGGCTGCTGAAGGAGGTGGAGATCGCTGGCGCAGTAAGCGTTGTCGTCATGCTGTCCGGAGAGGGCGGTGAAACAGCCGCCGTGGTTGCCGCAACTCACTCCCTCAACATATATGAAGGAATTCTGAATTTCATTCAACAGACGATAAAGACTTTGGAAGAAATTTCAGAGAGTAAGAGCGGGAGGTGTGACACATCTGCTAAGATAACCACGCTGGAAAAGCTCCTCCCCACAATGGATGGGAAAGCAGCGGAGGACGCACTGTATGCGGTGCGCCGCGACGGCTTTTGGACTGTGTACTCCTTCTCTGAGCATGTGAATGTTCCATGGGGAACCGTGGCAACGTATGCATTGCTAGGGGTGGTGGGGACGGGTGCTGGCGCAGTTGCTATTCACTACGGATTCGGGTCCATTGGCGCAGCACTCATCTCCACCGGTGTCTCGGACTGCATCCACGCGGTTGCGACGGTCAAGACAAAGGAAGAATTCAAGTTCAGCAAATGGGTCACCTCCAAGGCAGTCGACCTCACCATTTCGGCTCTCTCCTTCGGCGTCGCCAACATCGCAAAGTCCGCCAAAACAGGGCTGTACTGTGTGCAAAATCGCGCCATGCTCTCCTCCATTAGCTATGGCGGCCCGGGCCTCGCCACCGTCGTTTGGGAGCAGATCGCGAGCCAGGCCCTTGTCCAGGGATCGAGTACAGCTTTTCAAATGGGGATCACAAAGGCATTGGACGAATTGACACAGAACTGCGAGGTGTGGGAGGGACTATTCCGCTCGGCAGTGCAGCAGCAGACAGCCACCCTCGTGGGAAGCGACGATAGCGTGCGGCAGTGTATCGAGGCGGACGTGGCACGCCAGAGTATGCAGTGGGAGCTGAAGCTCCGAAACTGCGTCCTGCCGTGCACGCACGCCATGCTGCGAGAGAGTGAAAAGGGATGGATGACAGGCAAGGGAACCTTTTTAGAATGCGGTGAGGAATACGTTAAACAAGTTGGCGCCCAAGGAGTCAAGAAGCTCCTTACACCATCGGGCAGAGCTGGTCGCAGCGCTGGGCGGCGTTGCTACTGCGGGCACTATACCAATAAAAGTGATCAATCTGAAAAACAGTATCCCTTCGTTCTACAGCGGTTACAAGACGGCGATTGGCCCGCTAGGCGTGCAAGCGAAGAAAGCCCTCGAGTCGGGAAGCACTGGGAAGGCGGGGGAGGCCATGCAAGGAATGGTGCTCGAGACTGCGGCCCCCACTGACTTCAAGGCGAATGGAGAAGACGTCCTGGACTGCTTTTCCTCCGAAGACGCTAACCGCGCGGGTCGCTGCGCCGCCGTGGCGACTGCTGCCACCAGGGGTGGCACGTACGTCTCGGAGGCACGCCCCGTGTCGCAAGCAGGCGTGCTATCGGCTGCCCGCACCCCCGACGGCATCCGTGCGAGCCTGACCACCTTCATCAACCACACCCTTTTGCACGCTCTCAACATGGCGGCGCAGAAGCAGGTCAACTCGATGGTGGCGAGCTACACGAGCAGCATCGTCGCCAACAACCTGTGCGAAGACGTGGTGAAGAGGGCGAATGAGCTGCTAGATAACTACACGTGCCGGCGTGACCGACAGTGCACGGCCGACCATGCAGCCACCCACGGCGCGCCCGACGGCACGTCCAGGAAGGTTAGCGAGGGGGATGTAGAACTCGCGCAAACAACCGCTCAGCGCGCCTTGGATGGCAAAGAGGGCGGCCTCGGCGAATGCGCAAGCATTGCCAAGAAGTGGAACCGGCCAGTGCATGTCTTCGACCAAGACGGCAACCTGATCGCCGTGGTAGGCCACAACAACACGGGCGGGCCTCCTATACCCCTCCGCTACGCCGCAGTCGATGTCGGCTGGCGTCACGAAGATGCACTACGAGTGCATGGACAAGAAGAGCTGCTTTGCGGGGGAGCGGAACGCGGAGACGGACTGCCTCTATGTCGCCATGCTGGAGAGTCTGACCTCCGAAGAGCGCGCGGCGCTGGATGTACACTCGGTGAGTGACGTGCGACGCACCGCAGCCAGCGGGATGGTGGAGAACCCAGCGGCGTTTGCAGAGCTCCACAGGGACTGCACCCGTGTGGCCCAGTACGACGTGAGCAGGGGGCACATGGAGGGCGGGTCGCTGGCTGCAATACTTATCCCGATTGTGAGGAGGATAGCGTACGAAGCTATGAAAATTATTCTAGTAGCTAATGGTGTGAATGGTGTGCTGTACCTGAGTAAGCGCTATGGCCGGGATATCGAGCGTACGGCCCAGGAGTTCCTCTACCATTTGTGCCTCCCCATCTCGAAAGCATCCTCGGCAAAGAGCGGGGAGAGGAAGCCGCGAGGGCGATGAGCAGCGAAATATGGAACCACTCCAAGGAGCGCTTCATAAGCAAAGTGGCTGAAATGCGCGAAGGCAGCAAGTCTGGCAGCACTGCCGGGGAGACAACCGACAAGTCGCCAACGTACAAGGAGCAGGTAAAGATAGATCGTGCGCTAAAGGCAGTCCAAGAGCAAATGGAGAAGAACCACGATGCATACCAACGCGATATGAAAAACAACAGGCAAAAAAACAAGTCAGCTCAGGCTTACCATGAGTCGAAGGATGCTCAGCGAAAAGTTCAGGAGCACTACGAGCAGAGAGACGCGGCTCTTGAGCAGAAGATGAAAGTGTTAACGCAGACCATCACTGAGGCAGAACTCGCCAAAAACGCACGGCTGAATCAGCCCTCGGAAGATGCTACCGAGCGGCCAAAAACCGTCAGGGGACAAGTACAAGACTACATTTGCAATACGTCATACAACACGGAATGCGTTGCGAGTCTCTTCCCTACGCAACCGGCGGTTGGAAGAAGATCGCAAAAAACGTAGTATTGGTGTATTGGAATGGACGCTTTTTACAGCGCTTATCCACGCGCTGCCGCCGTGATGGATGTTCCAAACCACATGGTCGAGTACACTTTTTGGGCGTATGATTGGCTGCGCGGAAATCCCCCAACACCCCCGACGCCTCCCTCGCCAGCCGAAGGGAATGAATGAATACGTGCGGTTGATTATCAGGTTAGACGCCAGCCGGCCAGATGGCATCCCACTCTCCCGCACACATGAACGTGCAGGCGTCTGCGCGCGTTTTTTTCTTCTTCTTTTTTTTTTCTTTTGCTTTCTCCCACACGCGTGTGGCGGCTGAAGAAGACTGGCAGTGGTACAAACGCCGTAAGCGGCAGTCTAGTCGACCTGGGGTACTCGCTTTCTTGCTTCTCTTGTTTCGATCTTTGCTAGGCGGAGTCGCCATCTCTCCCCGGTTGTGCTTCGCACTCGCTTCTATTTTTATTTTCTTTCTTTTTTGTTCATTCTTTTCTTTTTTTTTTTCTTCCTCGCTGCCTCCTCCTCTCAAGTAGCCCGCAAGAGAGGCGTGGGGCTGAGGCAGCGAGGCAGCGGTGCTGACCCCCGCCTGTCTTCTCCGACCACCCCATACTACACAATACTACCCAATACTACCCAATACTACCCCAATACTACCCCATACTACCCAATACTACCCGATACTATCTGATACTATTCAATACTATCCCATACTACCCAATACTACCCGATACTATCTGATACTATTCAATACTACCCCATATTACCCAATACTACCCAATACTCCCCCATACTATTCAATACTATTCAATACAACCCCATACTACACAATACCACCCCATACTACACCATACTACACAATACTATTTGATAATGTCCGATACCGTCCCACACTACCCAATATTGTCCCGTACTGCCCAATTCATTCACCACCAATGTCTGTGTGTGTGTTCTTGCCTAGCTCTCTCTCTCTCTCTCTCATCCCTCCACCCCCGCTGGCCCCCACGGCGCTTCGCTCAGCGGGCGGCGCGGCGCGTCCCGCCACGCGTGGGGGAAAGAATGAAGGAAGCCGCGGCAATGAAAAAAAAAAGAACGAAAGGCGGAGTGTGGAGTGTCAACCTTGAGCTGTTACCGCCGCCACTCTTTCGTGCCCACGTCACATGCGAACCCCTCCTCGGCATCACCACTGTACCCGCTCTCCTCTCTTCCCCAGCTTTCCATCTTGTCACAATCGCAGCGTCCTTTTGTTGTAGTTTCTGTTCGCGGTACCAGCGTCCTTCGCAGCTTAGCGAGACATCACTCTCCGTCCGACCGGCGCCGCGCACATGGAGGAAAGAAACCGCCAGCTGCAGGCGGTGCAGTCGCGCAACGCGGAGAAGGAGAAGGAGATTGCGGAGCTGCGGAACCTGCTGGGGGAGGTCGTCACTCAGACGAAGCAAGAGGAGGAGAAGGTTGAACGGCTGCAGGGGCAAAAGCGCGCCTTGGAGAAGTTGTGAGCGCCTCTCTCTCTCTTTGGATGCTTTGAGTATATGGGGCGCTCGCGCCGCGGCACACGCACCCCCCGCCCCCTGCCTCATTCCGAGCTATGCTCCTCCCCCCGCACACGCTCTCTCGCACGCGCGGCTTTACTCCTCGGATACCACTATAGTATTTCGCGGCACCCGCAATACTGCCCGACCGCTCTTCCTCCATGTTGGTCTGCAGCTTTTCTTCCTCTGCGCACGGCCGCATGCGCCATGCCCCCTTTTTCTGAAAGCTCTTCCCCCATCGCAGCCCGTACACCCCTCCCCCCGCTCCAGCCCGCGTGGTGCGCCGCAGAGAAGGACGACTCACGGCACACAAGGCTGGAGTGAAAGGGGCCAGCTGCGGCATACTACCCACCACTAGCATTATATGTCTTCTACTCCCCACTCAAGTACACCACCTCTGTTTCCCTCCTCCCACCCTTACCGCCTCGTCAGAATCGTTTTTTTTTTCTTCCGCATGGTAGCGGTGCACACAAGATGTTCGTGAGGGTGTGCGCGCGTATTTTGGTTGGGCTCGTCCTTTTTATTTCGTAATCTGTGCAGAAAGGATGGATCCTCAAAACGCTACCCGCATGTCTGCATCTGGTGCAAGTCAGTTGAAAGTCTCTCTTACTATGCTGTACATTACTGACTGCTTACGACGGCGAGTTCTTCTTGCTTCGGTTTTCTTCTTTTGTGTGTGTAGTATAGAGCGCACAAACTTGACTCTATACGTCATCATTCCGTACCTCGACTTCCTTTCATGCTCCTTCCACTTATTCTGATTTTTTTTTAACTTTAGCATATCTTCTCATAGATTTTAGTGCGCGCACACATTGATGTGTGGTGCTCACACAATTACCATTATTTTTCAAGATTTCAGCATTCATAGACATCATAATCATCACTACCGTCACATACATAAACTTATTCAAAAAGAAACAATCTTTGTATTCAAAGATAAGCAGTGTCTTCACATTGTAAAAGAAAAAAAACGAATAGGAACAATCAACACTCTCCGTATAGACACACACACTCTCACACACTCTCACACACACTCACAGAGCCTGCCACCCTTCACTGCTTCTTCTCCCCCCCCCCCCCCCGCTTACATCAGAAGCTTCACCATCATAGCACTACATCATAATAAGCAACTACTATCAACGAGTAGCAACTGCACCAATGGACGCAAATCACATCCAGCGCCTGTCGCAGGACGTCATCAACCGCATCGCGGCGGGCGAGGTGGTGCAGCGCCCGAGCGCCGCCCTAAAGGAGCTGCTGGAGAACGCCCTCGACGCGGGCGCGGCGTCGATACAGGTGCGCGCGCAGGGCGGCGGCCTCGACGCGCTTCAGGTGTGCGACGACGGCAGCGGCGTGCGGCGTGCAGACCTGCCGCTGCTGTGCGAGCGCTACGCCACCAGCAAGATCCGCTGCTTCGCCGACCTCGAGACGGTGTCGTCGTTCGGCTTCCGCGGGGAGGCGCTCGCGTCCATCTCGTACGTGTCGCGCGTCACCGTCACCACAAAGCGGAGGCCGCAGCCCCAGCCGCAGCCCCCAACTGCGTCGCCCGCTGCCGAGAGGCAGGAGGAGGCGGTCAAAGGCGGAGACACGGCGGCTCCTCCACCACCCCACCACTCGACACCGTCCGCGGCCGCACTCTCGTCGCCGGTGTCGCAGGCGGACGCCGCGGCGCGCGCCATACCGCCCGACGGCGCCGTCGCGTGGCGCTGCCAATATGTGGACGGGGCGCTGGTGGGCGAGCCGCAGCCGTGCGCGGGGAACTACGGCACGACCATACGCGCGGAGGGGCTCTTCTACAACTCCCGCGTGCGGCGCCAGGCGCTCAAGCCCGGGGAGGAGTGGAGCCGCATCGTCGACGTCGTCTCCCGCTACGCCCTCGCGTTTCCCCACGTCGCCTTCAGCTGTCAGAAGGACGACGCGGCTTCAGGGGGAGGCGGCGGTGGGGGTATCAGCGGAGCGAACGCGATGGTGACGTTCCCGAAAGGGTCCAGCGCTTGGCAAAACATCCGCATCGCCTTCGGCAACACCGTCGCGTCGCATATGCATTTTATCTATCAGTACGACGACGAAGAAGATGAAAGCCAAAAAGCCGAAGAGAGTCGCAGAGCCAAGAAAGAAGGAAGCTCGGATCCAGCTAACACTCACAGCTCCTCGCGAATACCGCTTCAGGCATCCGTTCAATCCTCCTCCTTGTCCTCCTCGGAGACCAACACTAGAAGTAACAGCAGCAAAAACGCGGTAGTAGCGTCTAGTACTATTAAGACTGAAGGCACTGAGGAGAAAAAGTCAACTACAAAGTCCAACGGCGGCAGCGGGGGCGACGGTAACGACACGGAGACGATGGCCAAGGTGGAGCGGGCGGGCCGCCGTGTGCGGCGGTGCCACGGCCCCCGCGGCGAGGGGCGCTTCGCCGTCGCCGGATACACGAGCGACCCCGCCCTCACCCACAAGCGCGCCTCGCACCTCTGCCTCTTTGTCAACAACCGCCTGGTGGAGAGCGCGGCCTTCAAAAAGGCCATCGACGCCGTCTACGCGTCGGTGCTGACGGCCGGCAACCGCCCCTTCACCGTCCTCTTCCTGCACGTACCCGCCGACAGGGTAGACGTGAATGTGCACCCGACCAAGGAGGAGGTGTGTCTGCTGGACGAGGTGCTGGTGGTGTCCGCCGTCGCGCAGCTCGTGCGCGCCGCGCTGCTGCAGGCGGCGACGCAGCGCCAGATCGGCGGCCTCGCGCTCCCCAGCGCCGCCGCCGCCGCCGTCGCCCTCAAGTCGGAGGTGCTGGCCGCAGGGAGAGGCGGGGGCGACGGCCGCGAGCTGACGCACTCCAGCAGCAGCGGGGTGCTGGCGGCGCTTCGGCAGCAGGAGGCCGCCGGCTCCCTGCACGGCACCTTCTCGGCTCTCAGCGGCTCCTCCTCCTCCTCCGCGGGGCGGCCGTCCCGGCAGCAGCAGAACCAGCTGCAGCTGCAGAGCCAGGGGTTCGTTGGGGGCATGGGCGGCAAGGTGGCCGTCGCCCCGTGCACCATGGTGCGGGTGGAGTCTCAGCAAGGGGCGCTGGACATGCTCTTCAAGGCGCGCCGCCAGGAGGCACCGAAAACGACCACGCTGCAGATGAGCGCATCAGCAACGGCAACGACAGCAGCACCAGCGCCAGCGCCAGCGGGAGTGGATGCGACAGAGGGAAAGGTGGGTAGTGCTCCGGAAACGGAAAATGCGAAGGAGGCAGAGGAGCGCACGTGGAATTTGGAGGCCGTTCTGCACTCCATCCCGAATCATCACATGAACAACAGCGACAAGAATGGAGAGACGGCAACGACACTAGTGGGGAGGGGAAAGAAGAAGGAGAAAAAGAGCAAGACACTGCTGCCGCCGCTGTGAAGATGGAAGTGGTGCAAGAGCCGAAGGGCGACGCGAGTGCTGCCGTGTCGATGAAGCGCACGTTCGATGTGGCCTTCGGCAGCGTCCGCGCTCAGGTGGAAAACGAAGAAAACGGTGCCGATGACGGCGGCGAAGAAGAAGAAGAAGAGGATGATCACATGAGGGAGTTCAAGCGGTTCAAAAGCGAGAAAGAGGCGACGCGCGCGGGGGCCACCAGCGTCGACGCTACGGGCAGCGCTCTGCAGGCGGTCGCCGCCGCGTCATCGTCTGTGCAACAGCCGCCGCCCCCCAGCAGCGTGGCCGGGGCGCTGGTGGAGGAGGCGGTGGAGGTGGAGAATCACATTCTGACGAGCCTTGCCTGCATGGCGCGCGCTCTGGAGTGCGGCACAAGCACCACCGCGCAGGCCTTCGCCGAGCAGCTCGCCCTCGTTGGGGTGATGGACGCGCGGACGCTGCTCGGCCAGGTCGGTACCACCCTCTACGCGCTGGACACGCTGCAGTGGGCGCGGGAGGCGGCGTACCAGCGCATGGTGCTGCGCTGGCTGGACCCCGCGCTGGCGCGGCCGCCGCTGCTGCAGCTCGCCGCCGCCCCACCCGTCGCGGAGCTGCTGTACGCGGCCTTGTGGAACGACGGGCGGCGGCTGGGGCGCCAGCTGCCCCCGGCCCTGGCCGACCTGGTCGCCGCGGAACTTGGGGGCATCCGCGGCGTCGGCCGCCTGCAGGTGCTGTTTGAGTCCGGGAGTGAAGGTAAGGGAGGCGACGAGGGCCATGAGAGGGAGGCAGCGGGCGGCAACGCAACGGCAGCAGCAGCAGCAGAAACAGAAGGGGGTAGCAATTCTATTCATGGCGCCGGCGGTGGCGGCAAGCCCTGTGTGCCCAAGCAGGGTACGCGACGCTACGTGAGGCGTCTGGTGCGTCGTCTGCTGCGCTGGAGGGAAATGCTGGCAGAGTACTTCGCCATCCACATATCGGAGGACGGGCGCCTGCTGGCGCTGCCGTACTGTCTGCACAGCGTATACTGGCCCCCTGTGCTGCGCATGCTGCCGCTGCTGCTCTTTCACCTCGCGGAGGCGGTGCCGTACCCGACCGCGGCGGGTGATGTCGGCGGCGGTGGCGGCGTCGCCAACCGCTCCTCCTCCTCCCTCGACGGCGCCACTGAAAAGGGTAGCAGCAGCATCATCACCAACAACAACAACAGCAACAATTGCAGCCCCCATGAGGGCGCGGCGGGAGAACGCGCAAGCCTCCGGAGCAGTGTAGAGGAGGCGGAGGAGGGGGTGCGGCAGGAGATGGCCTGTTTCACCGCCATCGCACGGCACATCGCGGACGATCTGTACGGCACCATTCCCCACCCCGAGTGGCTCGCCGGCGCTGGCGGGGGGGGCGACAGCGGAGGGGAAACGGCGGCGGCTGGGGGAGTCAAAACAGAGCAGGGAGAGGATTCAGGGTTCGTGAAAATCAAGAAGGAAGAATCTACCGACAAGGAGGAGAAGGGAAGGAATAGCAGTGGCGCCCCACCTGCTGCTGCTGCTGCTGCTGCTGCACCATCATCGCCATTTGCCAGGAGGAGCTCGGGCGGCAGTAGTGGTAGTGGCAGCAGCGTGCCCGACGCCGCGCGCCGCTGCCGTGGCCGTCAGCTGTGCCGAGTGTGCGGCGCTGTCGCCGCCCCAGTCGGTCACATTCACCGTCCCGGCGCTGGAGGACGCGGTGCGCTTTGGGCTGATGCCGTGTCTGCGCCAGCGCCGCCTCTTCATGCCCCCGGCAGAGTTCTTGACGAACGGCGCCGTGCAGTCCATCGTGTCCGTCGAGGCCTTATACAAGGTGTTCGAGCGGTGCTAGGCGGACTGAGCGCGCGCGCGTGCGCGTTGATTCTGTTTCTTTTTTTTTTCTTTTTTTAATCGTCGCAAAGGTTGTTTTCCTTTCTTTACAGCTGCTGATCGCACGCTGAGAAACGAAATGATTTTCCTTGCGGAGCGGCTCTTCCGCTATGAAATTTCTCTTTATAATCGAACTTACAGCTTGCAGAGAACTCTTCAAAGAAATTTCCTCCGCTATCATTTCATCTGCAACACACAACACCATATTCTCTCTCCTTCCTCTCCCCACCGCCTTCTCTCCATTCATGCCCTTAAAAGGACGTGTGTAAAATAAGTCTAATCATTCATAGATTTTCTCTTTGTTCCAGAGTCATTCTTTTTTTTTTTTTGCCTTCTTCTAAAAGGTTCCTTCAAGCGACACCACCTTTCCCAGTTTTAATTATTCCTGATACTTTACTCTGCTCTTTTTTTTCCCCCTTCCTTTTATTTTTCAACCCCTTAGATTTATTTTTTAAACCCTGTCGCACTACCCAGCTCATATCTACATCAAACCACGTTTGTTCTATCTCTTTTTTTTTTTTTTGCCTTTTCTCTCAGGCAAACGCACTCACTCAACGTAGTTCGCGCTGTATGAAGCGCACCGCTGGCACACCCTCCCGCGTGCGGCGCAGCGGCGGTGGCGCCGTGACACCCAAGCGGACCAGCGGCGGCGGAGGCGGTGGCGAATCCGGCGGCGGCGGCAAACCGAATCAGCAGCAACAGAATCCCACCACACCGCGCCGCGGCTCCGTGGGTGCCAAGAGTGCTACCAGCAACGGCAACACAACAAGCAATCACAGCAGCAGCGGCACCGGCAGTGGCGCGGGACGCACGCCACGCGCGCGCGGCGCTTCCCCTTCCCCCGATGCGCCACCATCGCCGCCCGCCAAGCAACATCGTGCATCCCCCTCCTCGTTCGCCTCCCACTCCGGAGCTGTCACGGCGACTGCCGCCGCAGCTGGAAAAACTGGGCGGCGCGGCAGTAGCGCTTCGGCCAACTCCGCTTCTCTTTCCACCTCCCCTAGTCTCCGCGTGTCGGTCTCGCCAGAGTCCCGCGCGGGGCGTAACAGCGCTAGCATCGGAATACCGGCGGGGGCGGCGGCGGCACCACCGGCCGCCCGCCGGGGGTCTGACTCTCTGGTGGAGGTGAGTGCGGAGACGCGGTACTCCTCCCACTCTCCCGAAATCCCCGACGGCAACGCCGCTCCTGAGACTTCTAGTAACACTCCTGTGATAGCGCGGCTTCCTATCTCCCGCACAGCGGCAGCAGCAAGTGGTAGCGCACGCGGCAGGACACGCAACGGCGGAGGCGGCGCTGCCGTCCACAGCGCCAACAACACCCCGCCACCGACGCCCCGGCGCGGGCCCGGCGCTGCTACTGCTGCTGTGGGCGGCGGCGGCGGCGGCGCAACGGCGGTGGGGGCTGTCGGCCGACGCCCTCTCACCGCGCCCGTCGTGCACATCCGCATTCGCCCCGTGCTGCCGCGCCTCGGCGAGACCAACGAGAAGCGCCGCGTGTGGTTTCTCGACCACGAAAACCTGGTCGTGCGGAAGGAGGAGAAGTCCTCGCCGAAGCGGCGCGTGAAACGGGGGAGCAAAGTGGCGCCCACCGCGGCCGCCGCCTCCGCTGCCGGCAAGCGGGGCTCCGCGGTGTCGGTCTCGACGCCCCCCGACGCCGCTCTGCTCCCAACGGACCGCCGTCAGACGACAGACGACTTCTCTGCAGTCGCCAGCGACACGGACTCCCTCTACGGCGGCAACGACCATAGTCATCAACCGCACGGTCAACAACAACAGCAGCAGCAGCAGCAGCCGCTGCGCCGCCGTGGTGGTGGCGGCGGACAGCCCGGTGTGGCCCGCTCCCTCGCTGCCGCAAGTGTCACCGCCGCAGCGGCCAGTGGCAGCGGCCCTTTTGCTGCCGAAGGAGCAACAGCAGCAGCAGCAACAACGGCAGCGTCAGGGGTCAATACAGCCAGCAATACTACAGCGACCGGGGCGCCGGCGGCGAGCGGCAAGGAGCAGCACTACAGCTTTGAGTTTGTGCACAACGAGGAGACGTCGCAGGAGGAGGTGTTCGAGGAGAGTGTTCTGCGCTTTGTTGACGAGGCGCTCTTGGCGCAGAACATTGCCATCCTGTGCTACGGGCCCACGGGCAGCGGCAAGACCTTCAGCATGATGGGCATTCCGCACACCGACCCGCACTCCAAGGCGGCAAAAAACCGTCGGCAGCAGCAGCAGCAAGGTTCCGTCCGTGAGGCGAACGCGGGCCGCAGCAAAAAGAGTGGCAGCGGCGAGAGCGAGGACGACGCCCTCGTCGGCGCCACCATCGTCAACAGCGGCGGCGGCGGCGGTAACAATCCTCTCGGGGACGACGACACCGATGACTGGCCGCTGGCCGACTGGTCGTCGCACCGTCGCGGCACGCCCTCCGCCTCCCTCCCGCGCGCCGCCTCGCCCTCCGTCAGCCGCTCCTACGTCTCCGAGATGGGCATCCTGCCGCGCCTCGTGCACGTGCTGCTGGACCGCAAGGGCGAGACGATCGTCCTGGCAAATGAGGTCGCCGACCCAACGGCGGCAGCGGCGGCGGCGGCGGCAAACACAGCGACGTCGGAGGTGGGTACCTCGGCGTCGGCGGCGGCGGCGGGGGACGCTAGCCAGCCGCCCGCGTCCTACTCGGTCGCGCTGACGCTGCAGGAGATCACCTTCTACGGCGTTGAGATCTACGTGGACGAGCTGAGCGACCTGCTGGACCCCGCCAAGCGCGCCGTGCAGCTCGCCAGCGACACCGGCGGCCTCCAGGCCCTCTGCCGCTCCCTCGATCGCAGCCGGGAGCTGGACGCGAAGGCCCACACCCCGCGGCGCGCCGGCAACAGCAACAACAATAACAACAACGCTAATAACAGCAACGCTCACCACGAGACGGGCGGCGGCATCGCCATCAACTCCCTCGAGGACCTGCGCCGCGCGTACCACCTCGCCTGCCGCAACCGTGTGACGTCGTCGCACCAGAAGAACGACGCGAGCTCGCGCTCGCACGCCATCTTCATCATCGAGCTGAGCTTCGACCTCAGCGACTCGCGCCGTGCCGACGGGGAGGCGCAGCGCGTGCGCTCGTACGTGGCGCTGGTCGACCTGGCCGGCTGCGAGCGCGTCAAGGACACCAAGGTGGAGGGCGCGGCGCTGCGCGAGGCGCAGTACATCAACAAGTCGCTGTCGGCGCTCTCGTCGGTGGTGCTGGCGCTCTTCCAGCGCTCGAGCCACATCCCGTACCGCGACTCGAAGCTGACGCGGCTGCTGCGGCCCTGCCTCGAGGACGGGCGGGTGCTGACCCTCGTGCACGTCGCGCCGTGCGCCGGCGCGGAGACGGTCAACTCGCTCAAGTTCGCCGACCAGGTGCAGCACGCCCACATCCCCACCCACAGCTTCGTCGGCAACGCGGGCAAGAAGCAGCTGCTCGACATCTTCGAGGACCTCATCGACCCCACGCACGGGCAGCTGGAGGAGGAGGTGCACCAGCTGCGCGACACATACGCCCGGCTCTGCGCCGAGGTGCGTTTGGCTCACTTGGAGCGCGAGCCGGTCGGCGACGTGGCGGCGGGCGACGCGCCCGAGAACACGAATACGTTCGGTAATAATAATAGCAACAACAACGACACCCTCTTCTGCTCCGCCATCACGGTGGACGGCGGCGGCGACGTCTCCTACGGCGTGGACGACACCGCAGCGGCGCTCTCCTTTGCCGCGGCGGGCGGGAGTGAAGAGACGGACGACGGGAGTGGTGCGGGTGGCGGCGGCGGTGAGGCGGCACGGCGTCAGCGGCGGCGCGTCATCGAGCAGCTGGCGCACCGCGGCGTGGCGGAGCTGCTGCGGCGCGAGCGGGCGGACAGTCGGCGGGCGGTGGCGGCGATCGAGGCGGAGAAGGCGCGGCGGGTGGGCGCCGCCGGCGGGCAGTTCCAGGAGCGCGTGCGGCGGCTGCGGGAGGAGATCGAGGAGATGGGCCGCTACAACGCGCAGCTCGCGCAGGAGGCGGTGACGCCGCTGCCGACCGACGCCTACACGCAGGAGCTTGCGCGGCAGATCCGGGAGCTGACGGAGGAGGCGGGCGCGTGCGAGCGCGAGCGGTGGGCGCTGCAGTCCGTGGTGGAGACGCTGCGGCAGAGGGACTCGCAGCAGCGCGAGCTGGCCGCCGTGCTGGAGGCGAGCGTGGAGGAGTCGCAGCAGGGCGCCCGCGGCAACATCGAGAGCCGGCGGCGCTCCTCGCTGCGGCTGGCGGCCGCCTCCTCCGTGGGCAGCGGCTCCCCCGCGGGTCGCGCTCCGGCTCCGGGCCCGGCGGGGCGGCGGCGGCGGCGGAGCACGAGGGCGACGTGCGGGAGCTGGGGTACCAGCAGGTGCTGCTGGGGCAGGAGCTCTCGTCGCTGCGGCTCGAGGCGGCGTGCTTCGCGCTCGGCGACGGCGTGTGGGAGGGCCTGTGGGCGCGTGCGATGCGGCAAGAGCTCCTCACCGCCGCGCGCGTGGAGCAGAAGCTCATGGAGACGATCCTGCTAGAGCCGGCCGCGCTGCAGGTCCTGCTCGCCGCCTCCGCCGACCCGGGCTCCTCCCTCTCACCACCCGCCACCCGCTCCGTCACGGCCTCCCTGCCGCGCGAGGGCTCCAGGGCGGCCTCCGGCACCCGCCGCGCCAGTGTCGTGCGCGTGTCGGAGGCGCTCGCCACCACCGTGCGGGAGGAGGCGGCGATGCGCGAGGTGCTCTCCAACTACCTCCTCCGGCACAGCAGCTCGAAAGGGGAGGCTCTGCCCGAAGAAGATCAAGAAGAAGAAGAAGAAGAGGAAGAGGGCACGCTCGACTACGTGGTGTCGCCCTCCTCGGTGTCCTCCGCCTCGACGTTTGTGCCGTCCGACGAGGGCGGCGAGCAGGCGTGGGTGTCGGCCACCACCGCCCCTGCCACCACCTCTCTCTCCCAGCGCGCACGCAACTCCTCCTCCTCGACGACGCGCAAGTCCACCGCGCACCGCCGCGAGGGTCCTGGCGCCGCCGTGTCCGCTCTGCAGCAGGTGCTGGCGGAGGCGGTGGCGCAGGGCCGTCTGCCTAATCCGATGGACCTCATCCCGCGTCCACCGGCGGAGGACACCACCCCGAGCGCCGGTGCGGCCGCCGGCGCCGCCTCGTCCTCGACGCCGCGTCCCTCCCCCTCGCCCACCAGAGGGAAAGAAAGGGCCTCCTCTAGCCACTCCCGCCACCGCAGCCATCACCACCGCCACCACCACCATCGCAGCAACGGCGGCGACCCGGGCTCCAGCACTCGCGGCAGCGTCATCCACGGGGACGGCGGTGAGGCGCCCCCCACGGGGCTGTCGCTGCTGCCGCCCGTCTCGCTGCTGGAGCACTACGCGGAGGAGGCAGATCTGGAGGCGGCGGCGGTGCGCAAGCTGCTGCGCGAGGGTCTCGTGTGCGAAGTGTGCCTCTTCAACGACAGCTTTCCGGCGGTGTTGGAGCACACCCTCTCGCGGGCCGGCGCGGCCGAGGAGAGCGGCGACGCATCGCGCTCTCCGTCCTCCGACGCGCAGCCGCAGATGACCACACAGTGGGGACGCCTCCGCCTGACGCGCGCAGCCGCCACCACCACCACCACCACCGCCCGCCCCAACAACAAACACCGCAACAACAGCAACGGGGACGCTGAGTCGGCGACGGCTGGCGGCGCAGCAGCAGCAGCGGCAGCGGCCTTCAACCTAGAGTTTGTGTACAGCCACCACGGCATCCCACCGTCGCGGGACCTGGAGGAGCGTCTGGCTGCGGCCGCCGCCCCGCCGCCGCCGGACCCCGCCTCCAGCCGGCGCCGCGCGCTGGAGGAGATGGTCGACGCCCGCCCGTCGGCGATGGAGCTGCGCGGCGGCAGCGCCTCCAGAGAGGCCTCCCACGCCAGCGCCGGGTCGTCGTCGGGGGCGGCCCTGCGGCTGTCGACGGGCAAGACCCGCCGCCTGCTCTCGATCCCGCTGTTTGAGTCCGAGCTGGGCATCGTGGCGCACCTGCTGGAGAGCGGCGCCGCGTGCTCGGCCCCGGGCGCCCCCGACGGCGCCGACGCGAGCCATCATAATAATAATAACGGTAGCAACGCCAATGGCGGAAAACGTCGGCGGGCGGAGCGGACGGCGCAGGTGGCCCTGGAGCTGCGCGGCCTGCCGAGCGCGGGGCCCGCCGCCCTCAGCGCTCTCCGCGAGCACCTCCGTCCCTCCGCGGGCGGTGCCGGCGAGGGGGAGGACAGCGGCGCGAGCAGCAAGAGCCGCGAGCCCGTCGTGGCGAAGCGTCTGCGCGGCGGCGGGGAGCTGCTGCTGCCGTCCAGCTGCATGCTGACCACGGGCGGCGCCTGCACGGTGCTGCTGCGCTTCCCCAAGGGCACGACGGCGCCGGCGATGCGCACCGAGGCCGTCGAGACCATCATCGCCGCGCTCAGCGGGGTGCTGCCACCTTTTGCGCCGCCGCCGGCAGCGGACGAGGCGGCGGGGCTGCGCGCCTGCTACGGCGCCCGCCGCGTGGCCGTCGTGCCGTACCACCACGTGCCGTACGTGCTGCTGTATCCCGACGCCGCTGCCTGCGGGCCGCCGCGCGAGTCGACGCGCTCGAGCGAGGGCGGCGCCACCGCAGAGGCGCAGCCGCGGGAGGGCGCCGCCGCCGCACCGTCCCCGCCGTCGCCCGTCAACACCCCGCGCCGCCGCGGAAGCGGAAGCGGTCTATACAGCAACAACAACAATAACAACAATAGCAACGGCAGTGGGGGCGGGGGTGGCCCTCGCGCCGCCACCGGGGCGGCGCTGCAGGTTTACGTGCACGTGCCGGAGGGTCCCGATGCGGGGGGCGCGAGCGGCAGGAAGTCGCAGCAGCGGGAGGCGCGCCGCGTGGCGAAGCATCTCCACCTCGCCGCCGGCGCCCTCCAGCGTCTGCGCGACGTCGCCGTTCCCAGCGCGGCGACACTCTCGGCAGCCGGCCGCGGCGGCGGCGGCGGCGACATGCAGGCCAACTACGTGCACCTGACGACGCGGCTGCAGCAGCTGCACACGTTCCGCAAAGGGATGCGGGCGCTGGTGAAGCAGCAGATCTTCGACGCGGAGGACATCAAGGGCGAGCTCGCCACCGACGGCGACGCCGCCGCACAGCACCTCGCCAGCATCCTCCTGGAAGCGCAGCAAGCCGTCGGCCTCAGCCTCCCCGGCGCCGCCTCGCCTCCCGCCGCCCTCGCCGCTGCGGGCAGTGCTGGTGGAGCCTCCCCGCGCGACCGCGGGCCCTTCTCCGCCGCCGACGTCGCCGCCTCCGCCGCGCACGGCGAGGTGCACGTTCACGAGGGGCGCGCGCTCTGCGGCCCCGCGGTGCCGTGGACGCTGTGGCAGTGGGCGTACCGCTGGCCGGCGCTGGCGCGCGAGCTGGGCCGGGGAGGAAGAAAAAAAGACGGCGGGCGGCGGGAGGACGGCAGCGGGTCTCGTGACAAAAACGACAATGTCGTCGACGATGATGAGGCCGATGAGGAGGACCTTCTCAGCCGCGACGGCAGCAGCGGCCTCGACCCGAGTACTGTCCCAGGGGAGCACGACAGCCGCGGCGGCGGCGGCAGCAGCAGCAGCGACCGTAGCTCGCTTGCGGGGGGCGGCGGCGCCGGCGACAGCAGCTCCGAGGAGGACGACATGCTCTTCTACAGCTACGGCGGGGCCGGCGCCAACTGGCTGGGCGAGACCATGACCATGGACCCCGCGGCCGCTGCGGCTGCGACGCCGAAGAAGGTGCGCCTGCCCCGACTGACCCTCGCGCAGCTTCCCAACTTCCTGCAGGACCTTTCCTCCAGCGCACACGCCTCTAAATAGAGCCGATATGCGGCCTTGGTTTGTACCACTACTACTACTACTACTCTCTTTCTCTCCGATATTTAGATCTCTTTTGTTTCCTTTTTTGTTGATTTGCTCCCTCTATATTTGTCTTGCCGCCGCTACGACTGCACACCCACATATCAATGACAGTTTGCATCAGCCACTCATTTTACTTCTTTTTCGGAAAGAAATGGTTGATAGTGAATGTGTTTGCATTTTGCATGCTCCCCGTTAGGCGAACAAACTTTAGCGTACTCTTCTGTTGCCTAGGACCGCCATGGCGACGTCACATGCACCACATTCGCGATTCATCCCTCTCGTCATTCTCTTCACACCCGCATACACACACACACACACACACACACACACACCATTTCTCAGAATATCAAAGAAACCAAAAGATAAAATAGAAAAGAAAAGGTCACGGGGACATGTCTGTTCCACAAAAAATACGCAAAATCACACTCAGCTCATCAAGTAGCAGTAGTGGCAGCAGTCTTAGCCTTGATGGCGACGACGCCGGCCGCCGAAGGAAGCCGGGGGCGGCAGCGGGTACTGCTGACACTGCCTCCGTCGCCCGCGATGGTGGCGCGAAGCAGCCGAAAAGTAAAGTGCGACGCCTAGGATCCTCTCTATCGTCCATGCTGTCGACCTCCTCCACGACCTCCTCGCCGGCAGACACCACCTCCCTCTCCAACACTCCCGCGCGGCCCGCCGCGAAAGCACCAGCTGTGGCGTCACCGACAGGACCTGCAGCGGCAACAGCGGCGAGAACAGAGGTGGCGGAAGTGGCAGCGACGGCGGCGGTCGCACCACCGTCGCCATCGTTGGCTGAAAACGCCAAGAGAGAGGAGGTAACGCCACCTTCCGCTCCCGCAGGGCGCAGTGAGCCACGCGAGCTCGTTATGCAGCACGGCAGCTCCAGCGGTAGCAGTAGCGATCTCGGGCAGGAGGGCAACCAAGTAGCTCAAAGCAACGGCAAGGAGTCGGCGGCGGCACCGAAGGAACCGTCCGACGCGGCGAACGCCACTTGTGAAGAGCAGGTCGAGTCGCCGCCAAAGGTAGAAGGCGCGCCAGCGGGGACGAACGAAACGGATGTGGCAGCCGGCTTCTCCAGCTCCCCTGCTGCTGGAGAAAAAGGGCGCACTGACGCGCCGCAACCGCCGCCGGTTAACACTCCTGTTCCCCCAGCTTCCTCCCAGGCCACTACGAGCGCCGCCGCCGTCGCCGTTGCAGAGACGCTGTCCGCCACGTCTCCACTTGGACAACCAAGGAGTGGGGGGCCGTCCTTCGCCGCCAACGACAGCGAGGTGTCCGCCTCCTCCGTGCGCGTGCTGCGCCGCTTCCGGCCCATCGGCGGCTCCCCGTCCTCGTCCTCCTCTTCTGAGGTGGGCGGCGTCTGCGGGTCGGCGCGCCACAATTCCGCCGACATTTTGGACTCGGACTCGGAGGTGGACGAGCATCTGAAGCAGCGCCGCGCGCGGGCGGGTAGGGCGGGAGATGACAGCAGCGTTTTTCAAGACCCCAACGCCTCCCTCTCCCTGGAGAGCCCAAAGCTGAAGAAAGCGGGCGCTGGTGACAGCAGCCAACAGGGACATCCCGAAGCTAAGAGTCCCACGGACTCCGGGGCGGAGGCGCCAGCACCAGCGGCAGCGGCAGCGCCACCGGTAGCATCCACCACGGTGAAGCACTTTCGCATAGACGCCAGCGACGACGACGACGACGACGAGTCAACTGGCGGCGGCAGCCGAAATGGAAGCGCTGCTGGCATTGCTCGTCAGCAGCGCCAAGCCAACGACGGTGGCAGCGACAAACCCGAAAAGACCGGTGGGTTACTGGACGAGATGGACGACAGCCTGGATCTCTCACCAATCGGGAAGATGTCTGCGCCAACAGCGGCCGCGGCGTCAGCGGTGGCTGCATCGTCGGCGGCGGAGGAAGCAGCCAGCGGTGAAAAGGATCTGACACCCGCAGAATTTCCACGGAGCTCAAGCCCAGAAGCGCCTACCGAAGAAGAGGGCAAGGAGGAAGATCGGGCGAGGGACGCACCAACCGCGGCGCCGGCTGCGGCTGAACGCGGTGGTGGCCGCTCGGAAAGCACCGAGGACAGCGAAAACAGCCTCGATGCCCTTTTGCACACGCCCCGTGCGGCCGGCAATAACGGCGCGGGCGCGGAGGGTGTAATACAGGAAGAGGAGCCGCAGGAGAGCGAGACGCCGGCGGCAGAGCGCACCCCAGATGTGTACAACCGCATCGCCCCAACGATGGAGCGTGCTCCGGGCCGCGACGGCGCGTCGGTGGTGTTCCTCGACTTTGACGACTTCTGGGGCGACAGCACGGGCGCCACGCAGCGGCCGCGAGCGGCAGGGCTCTTTGAGGTGTCGGAAAGCCAGGTCGCGGACGGGGCGGAGGAGTGGGTGCCGCTCTCCATGGACAATCTGCAGAGGTGGAAAGACGCAGTAGCCGCCGCTGCAGTGGCCGCGGGGGTGTGTGCGCAAGAGCCCTCTGCGGCCGACGAAGAGGAAGGGCAAGGCGAGACGCCGGTGGCGGACGACGAGGCAGGGGAGACGCAGACGGAGGGGGAGGGGGCCAATCCAGCCTGGTCCGCAAACGCGGAGGGTGAGCAGGAAGAGACAGGCCGCAACAAGGAGGAGGAGGAGGAAGCGGAAGACCTGAACGTGCTGGACGATGCGAGTATCGCTGAAGAGTACTTTTGTGGTGGCCTAGCAGCAGCAGCGGCCACAGAACAGCCGAGGGAAGGTAAAACTACTCATGATAGCCTCTCTCGGGTGCCTGCGCACCCCTGGAATATGGCTGCCCGACGCCGCCAGCTGGAGGAGGCGCAGGCGACGCTGATAAACCCCCTCGATGACCTTCTATGCCGCTCTCATGAATCACTTCCTGGTCGCCGCTGCTCCCAATGTCTCCGTCACTACTATCACCGCGGGTGCCCCGCAACTGACCTTGCTGGGTGGCTGCTGCTGCACCGCAGTCGCGACGAGCGCGGGCCGCTGGGCGAGTGGAGGCACCTGCGACTAGAGCGAGAGGAGGAGCCCCTCAGCGCGCTCGAGTGTTTGCGGAGGCTGGGGGGCCTCGAGCAGCCCATCGTCTCCGTCGACGTCGGCAGCGAGGCCGCAGACGGACTGCCGCCGCGCCGGCGCAGCACCCAGCAGCGCCTCACGGAGGCCGCCCTCGCTGCCCTGCGCGGCCGCGACACCCCAGCCGACGTCAGCGTCACCGCCCCCACTATCGCAACCGGCGAACCGCGCGCGGGGGCAGGCCCAGGGTCTGTGGTGTCAGGAGCGCCGCACCGCCGCCAGCTTCTTCTCCTCCAGCAGCAGCAGCAGCAGTTGCAGTTGCAGGCGCTGCGGAGGCATACCGGCCGAGGAGGAGGAGGCGGCGCCGCAGCTGCGGAAAAGCGCAAGGCCAGCATTTTCCAGAACATCACCAATCGCGACTCTGCCGCCGTCTTCTGCCGTCGCAACTCTGGGGTTCTCAAACCCTCCGTCGCGGCCACCGCCGGCGGCGCCTCTGCCGGGCCTGCGTTCACCACCGCTGCTGCTGCTGTCACGCCAGCGCTGGGACAGGGGAAACCGGCCCTGGGGCGCTCCGTGGCTGCCTCCACCGCACGCTCCACGCTGACGCGCCCGACACTGAACCTCGGCGGCAGCGGCGACGGCCGCGCGGCTACGCAGGCCCCCGCGCTCGTGCTTGGCGGCGCGGCGACGGCGGCGGGGACGGCTCGGAGCTCCGCCGCTGTCACTGCCGCCTCCGATGACAATGAAGCGTCACTTGGCGGCGCCCGCACCCCGCCTGCCCGCGCTGCCCCGCCGGCGCCGGCGTCGCTGATCGGAAGCAGTACCGGACGCTCCTCGATGCCTGCCTCTGTGGGCAAGGTGGAGAACCGTCCGCGCTGGAGCCAGGAGGAAGAAGAGGACCCGGCGACGGGCGAGAAGGTGGTGGCCGCAGATGATGCTGTTACAACTAGATTAGACTTTACCACCACCACCACCACCACTACCACAGCATGATTTTTTTTATTTTACTTTTTTTTTATTTTGCTTATTGTACTATTGACATTTTTCCTTCATTGTTTACGCCTCAGCGTTACTTTTTCTTCTTCGTATTTGCTTTCTATATTTCAACATGAGTTTTGTTTTTTGTTGTGTTTTGCTCTAGCACGTTTATAGAAACTCTGATTCTGGTATGTCCACCAACGATCGCCCATTAGTTGCTACTTTTCTCAGTGTTGTGATAGGAAAGTGGGAAATATTGTAGGGGTTTTGTCGCCAGTAAAAAAAATGCATACTGCGTAATGCCATGAAGCTAACGAACTGCGCGGGCAATGACTTTGCTCCATTGATGGATCCGTACGGTTTGCCCTCTCCTTTGAACTATCACCACAACCATGTCAAGAAATAGTGAAAAAATTCAAAGCAGTCAAAAGAAAAAAAGAAAAAGAAATATTTTCAGATGCAGCGAACTCCTTTGGCTGTGCGTGGGCTTGTTGCGGGCCACCGTCGCGTGGCCCTCGCGGCGGCGTCCCCACAGTTGCTGCTTTCCTCGCTCCCTCTGGGGAATCCGAGTCGTCGCCTGTCGGGCGGTGGCGGCGCTAGCAGTGGCAGCGGCAGCGGCATGGGCTTCATGGAAACGCTGCGTGCCAAGTTCAAGGACATGTCGCTGGAGGCCGACCGACGCCTGGACGAGGAGGAGGCGCGGCTCCGCGAGGAAATGGAGCGCGTGCGCAACGGCGGCGGCGGCGGCGGCCGTGACGCTAGCGGCGACAGCGGCAGCAGCAACAGCGTCAAGAAGAATCTTGTGATCGCCGAGGACCCGAGCGCGTGCCCCCGCAGCGTGCTCTTCATGCCGGGCAGCAAGCCGCGCGCGATGGCGAAGATGTACGACATCAAGGCCGACTGTTTCATTCTGGACCTCGAGGATAGCGTGGGGCCGGGCCTGAAGCGTGAGGCGCGCATCAACGTGCAGCAATTTCTTCTCGAGATGGAGAAGCTGCCGGGTCTCGGCGAGGACGCGCACGAGTCTCCCAGCGACGGTGTGGTGGGCGATAACGGCGACAAGGAGGCCCGCCGCCCCCGTCGCCGGCGCCGGGTGGTGCTGCGCATCAACTCCCCGGACGACGACATGAGCAACGCGCTGCTGGACCTGGAGCTGGCGGGGTCGCTGGGCCCTGTGCTGGAGGGCATCGCGATCCCAAAAGTGACGCCGCGGACGTACGAGCTCATACGCGAGTACGTGCACCCCAGCCACACGCTGTGGGCGTTTTTTGAGTCCGCCGCGTCGGTGCTGGCGGCCCCCGAGATCTGCGCGCAGGGGCACTACTGCTATGCCGTCATGGGCAACAACGACCTCGCCGCCGACCTCCGCCTGCCCCTCGTCGGAAGCAGCAAGGGCAAGGGCAAAAGCAACAGTGATGAAAACGACGGCGGCGCGGGGGCGGACGACATCAGCGAGGACGCCGCCTTGCTGGCGCTGGCTGCGCGGCTACCACTGATGCACGCGAGCCAGCAGGTCCTCCTGGCGGCGCGCGCCCACGGCCTCTCCGTGCTGGACGCGGTCTTCAATGACCCTACCGACACGGAGGGGCTGCGGCGGGAGCTGCGGCTGTGCCGCGCGCTCGGCTTCGACGGCAAGACGCTCATCCACCCCGGGCAGGTGGCGCCGACCAACGCGGCCTTCACGCCCGACGCGGCGGCCGTGCACTGGGCGGAGCGCGTCAGGGAGGCCGTCGCGCAGGCGGGCGGCGGCGTCGCGACCGTCGACGGCAAGATGGTGGAGGAGCTGCACGTGCGACAGGCGACGCGGCTGCTCAACCTCCACCGCAGTGCCGGCAGCAGCGACGGCAGCAGCAGCAGCGGCGGCGAGGACGGCAGCGGCGCCAGTGCTTCTGGCGAGGAGGGGTCGCAGCGTAGGCGCAAGTCACCCCCGTCGCGCCAGGCCCCACACACCTCCAAAATGTGAGGTGAAATGCGCCACTCTATTTTTTTCTCTCAACTTCAACATCATTGTTAGCGATTTCTTTTTTCTTTTTTTTCACTTTTTGGGTTTTGAACATTGTCATCACTGCGTACGAAGTATTGTTTTCCGTAGCACTAACGTTTATTATTGTTGTGGAGGGATTGACTCGCAACAGTGATTGTGAAATTGAATTGTGTTGCTCTCCGAAATGGAATGGCTCTCCTTTTTTTTATTTCTGTTTTTCACCATTTACCGCTCTCCCTCTCCTCCTCCCTCGCTAATTAACATCTCGTTTTGAAGGAAAAGAAAGTGGGAAAAGGAAAGGGCATCTACGTAGTCATTCCCAGACAGATAATTAGTGGTTTGTTTGTTTGTTTTTTGCGCGTCTGGTGAGTGTAACAACTCGTCTTACTCTCCTATTTTTCGCGTCACACTTCACTGTATCATTTTGTAACATACATCAACTGACGTTCCATACATAGTTCCAAATTCCCTGTACTGTATATTTTTTTCACGTTTTATCTCTCTCTCTCTTTTCACGTCTTGTTTTCCAGTTTCTGTGTTGAGATCATCAGTCAACAGACACACGCACACGCACAGCTCTATCTATATATATCAAAAACGCACACATATACACATATGTAATATGGACGCGGCGCCGATTCAGTGCAAAAAATGCGGCGCAACGCTGATGAAGTCGACGGCGAAGTTCTGCTCCCGCTGCGGCGAGAAGCAGCCTAGTGCGGGGCGACGCAAGTCCTCCCTCGTCGGTGCCTCCCCAACAGCGTCGGCGTCAAGCACGCTGCCGGCGCTGGTGCAGTCGACGCTGCGGCCGGAGGAGCGGGAGGCGGCGGCGGCGGTGTCCAAAGCGGTCGCCGCGAAGAACCTCATCAAGACCGCCAACGGCGTCACGGTGCTCAAGTCCCCCTCGCCGCCGGTGGTGCGCCGCCGCAGCAGCAGCGGGCCCAACAAGACCTTTGACCCCTTCGCCGGCAACCCGCCCCCCGCCGGGCACAGCGGCGGCGCCAGCAGCAGCCCGACCGCGGCACACAAGACGTCCTCCTCGGCGCCCACCTCCGCGGCGCCGCGCGCGGACAGCAGCACCCACCACAGCGCCGACGACGACGACGATGACGACAGCACACTCAAGACGCCGCCGGAGCTGGAGGCGCAGTACTCGGTGTGGTCGACGCTCGGGCCGGAGGGCCTCACGCCGGAGATGCTGCAGACGCAGAACGCCGCGGCGCTCAAGCAGTGGCGCAAGGGGACCCTCATCGGGCGCGGCACGTACGGCTCCGTCTTCCTCGGGCTGCTCCCCGACGGCAGCTTCCACGCCGTCAAGTGCGTCGAGCTCGGCGGCAAGGCGGCGGAGCGCTTCAACGTGAAGGAGCTCGTGTCGCTGTCGCGCGAGATCAACCTGATGCAGCGGCTGCGGCACCGCAACCTGTGCCACTTCACCGGCGTCCTCTACGAGCCGGACAACACGTCCATCTGCATGTTCATGGAGTACATCGGCGGCGGCTCGCTCACCAGCCTCGTCAAGCGCTTCAAGCCGCTGCCGCCGGACGTGGTGCGCAACTGGACGACGCAGCTGCTGAGCGGCCTGCTGTACCTGCACTCGCAGCGCATCATCCACCGCGACATCAAGGGCGACAACGTGCTGGTCGACACCACCGCCGACCCCTCCAGCGGCGCGCAGATCAAGCTCGTCGACTTCGGCGCCGCCCGCCGCCTCACCGACGCCGTCTCGCAGAGCCGCACCGTCATCGGGACGCCCTACTGGATGGCGCCGGAGGTGGTCGACATGAGCGGCGAGGGCAAGGGCTACAGCTACAAGGCCGACGTGTGGTCGGTCGGGTGCACCGTCGCGGAGATGCTCACGGGGAAGCCGCCGTGGCCGAGCCGCTCCAACGCCCCCGCCGCCATCATGATGATCGCGTCCGCCAACAGCATGCCCACCGAGATCCCCGAGGAGGAGGCGACGCCGGGCTGCCTCGACTTTATGAAGCGCTGCTTCATCATGAATCCGGACGAGCGGCCGACGGTGGAGGAGCTGCTGCAACACCCGTGGATCCTCAAGGAGATGGACTGACGGCGGCTGCAGTGCAGAATTTCGTGAACAAGTGTATGTGTGTGCGTGTGGGTGGGTGGTTGCGCGTTTGCGTTCTCACATCTCGTGCCAAGTTTCTAACTCCTCCATCACTGTCTATATCAAGGAATAGACGAGACACACGAACGCTAGATGAGGGTTAACGACACGTACACTGCCCTATCACTACGCGATGTTAGTTTGTTTGTTTTCTCCTCCCCGCCTTCTTTGTATTGATCCCTGCTTTTTTTCCCCCCTATTCCCTTACTGACTTACTTTTTTTTTTTGCTTCTTCTTCTTTTTGTTGCCTCTCTTTCCCCCTCCCTCCTCTCCGTGCTCGCCCTCCTTCATGTACTTCAGTGCGCCACGGCCTCTCAAAAGAAGCAACCTGTACATTCCTACTTGCTTTCACGTTTTTTTGTTGTTGTTCTCTTGTACGACTCCTGCCTTACAAGTTAGCGTGTTACATTCATGTGTTTACCTACCCTACCCATCATCTAGCATGTTCATTACCATACCGCTTTATTTTCCCGTTTGTCTCTTCCTTCTCCACTCTCAATTGCGACTCCTGTAATTAATTACTGCTCTTTTCCAGTACAGCGTCGAGCAGAGTTGTGATTCGAAGGAATGAACTAATTAAGTCATCTGTGTGAAGAGGAGCCTCCCATGTTTTTTAAAAAGAAAGGTTTTACCTGTTTCGGTTGTTTGCAGAAACGAAAAATGTTCGCTTAACTCATGCCCGCCAGCTGTTTTCGAATCTATGCGCTCGCATATGTGTATCGCCTACGGTCATCGTTCACTACCATTCCATATCCTACCACCTAAGAGGAAATATTATTACTATTTATTTCTTTTTTTTCCGCCTCGCTTTCTTAGCAGATCGAGAAGAGCGAAATTCCACACGACAGAGCACACACACCTGTGTTTTTCATTGGATGATTTGAGAAATACTCTCTAGCTGCTGCTGTTGAGCTTGTTATTTTAGCATTGTCTCATTTTAGCTTTTTCGCTTTAGTTTTTCTTTCCTAATTTTTCATTACATATCGTTACTTCAAGACATTGTAAAAAGTAACAGCCTCTCTCTCTCCTCCGCATTCCTGATAATCTTTTTTTCCCCTACTTTCAACTTCCCCGCTAACTGCTATTACTATTATTATATATTATTATTATTTTGAATACACTCATACAAACATACAGGAGCGCAACACAAGCGCTTGACGTTGTCCTCGGCTTGATCCCAAACGCAATAACGACTGTTGGTTGTTTTTTTTTTTTATAATCGCTCTGCGTAGCACCAGACATCAGTGCAACCTAGTAATACAAATTGTAACAGAACAAAAGTAACTATAGTGAAGCTCTCTTCTCCACCGAATTAGTAATGCCTCATCGGGGAAAGAAAAAGCCCGCCTCGGCGGGTGACTCCTCTGCCTCCACCTCCGCTAAACGCAAGACCAGCAGCGCGGAGAACCACGGAGCCGGTGCGCCGTCCTCGGCAGAAACGGAGAGGCGGGCAAGCGCAGCGGCAGCGGCGGCGGCGGGCGTCAGAACGGAATCCGCGTCCTCTGCAGGCGCGGCGGCAACGAGAGGAAAGAAGAAGCATCAGCTGCAGCAGCAGCACAACAGGAAGGCGAAGGTGAGGGCGGCGAGGCGGGCAGAGGCGGCCGTGCCCACCCCGCCCCCACGCTCGCCGTCCGTCGCCTCCTCCGCAACCCCCTCCTCCTCATCCTCCTCCGGGAAGGAGACGGCCCGTCCCTCGGCCGTTGCCACCCCGGAGCAGAGTAGCCTCACCTCCCCGCCCACGTGCCCGCAACAAGAGGGACAGCAACCCGCGACAACCACGCACCTTCTGGGCGGAAACACAGCGGCAACGGCAGCCGCCACACCATCGCCGATGACGGTCGCGGCCCTCGCAGCACACGGCGCCGCCACCGCCACCGCCAAGTCGGCGTTCCGTCGAACTACCGGCGAGGCTGTGGGGTACACGGATTACAGTGGCAGCGCGAGCCGCGGCGGCGGCGGAACCAGCGGCAGGAGTGGCAGCAGCGGCAGCGGCGGCGGCGGCGAACGCAGCAGCAGTAGCGGGAAGCCCGCACGAACCCGCAGTAGCGGCAGCTCGCACACCAGTGGCTCAAGCAGCAACGAGACGCACTTTATGGCAATCCCTGATTCCCCGGTGGAGTTACTGAAACGCTTCTTCAACTCTGTATGGGCTCAGTCGTGGCTGGGTCTGCTCAGCAGCAGCGGCTTTCATCTCTTTCACATCATCCTTGTGCTGCTGTTTCTCACTTCCCCCATGACGATGCGCACCGTCAGCTTCTCCTCGAAGACCATGTCGGCGGACCTGCTGCAGGCGGAAGGGTACACCAAGACGGTGAACGAAACTGCCACGGGAACAACCGGGGCCGCCGCTCCCGTGGCGGCCAATGCGGTGCTGGTGGAGAGCATCTGGGCCATCCACGACGCCCTCTTCTTCGTTGAGCCTGGTCACAAGCTGCTCGACATTCCCATCAGTCACAGCTTCTCGCGCGTCGGTCGCAAGGGCCACAAGAAAAAGAGGAAGACAGACAAACCCAAATCGAACGACGACAACGACGACGGCAACGGCGGTGACCACAGCTACGTCACCCCCGAGACACGCGCCAAGATGCAGCAAGAGGACGGGGAGAACGACGCCGAGGACGAGCGGGGCACGGGGCGGTCCCACATTTCAAGACTAGCCGCATCGGGACTTGCCGTCGACGCCGGCAATGGTTATGGCGGCGTCAACAACAGTGGCAACAGTGGTGTTGACACTGTGATCAGCAACAGCACAGCAGCATCGAACCTGTCAACGCCGTCGTCGCGTAGTGGCATCTCACGTTTCATGTCCCCACCGCCGGTGACAACACCGCGCAAGATACTGGAGGGGCGCAAGCCTGAGGGGAGCAAGGGGGTGAGTTTGAAGGCCATTGCCAAGGCGTGGGAAGCCTCGCCGCTCTATTCGTCCCCTCTGGCGCTGGTGGTCTATTACTACTTCTACCTCATCGTTGTTGCCGTGGTTCTCTTCGCGACCGGCGGCTACGTGACCGGATTTCTGTCACTGGCACGCCTGCCAGTTGCGGCCGCCGAGCTCATCTGGTTCATCCACCACGGGTCGCACTCCTTCCTCATCTTTTCGTGGCTGGTCTCACTGTCGCACACCGAACGCGCAGCCGCTCTCAAGCCGGATGTGCCCTTCTTTGAATCACGGGACGCCGTACGTGGTCGTGTCAAAGGCGACCGCCAAGGCCTACTTTATGTGGTACTACACGGGCACCCGCAGTGGCTCATCCCCCGGGCTGCACGTCGGGCCGTTGGACGAGGAGCGCTACCTCTACAGTCGACATGGAATTCCTCTACCCCGCCGCAACGGTGGCCGCCACGGTGTTTTCTGATCATCGTCGCCGTCAACATCCTGCGTGACCTCGCGCGACTGCTTGACGCGATCGCCGGCGTGCGGTCGCTGAGCGAGCCGGAGGGCTTCTTCCTGTGTCCCCTGTGCAATGAGCTGTTGCCACCCTCCTTGCGCCTCGTCGTCACCCACGCACGGCGCCGCCAGATGAGCGCCATCTTTGATGTATGGCATGAGTTACGGCAGCACGGGTGGCGCAGCCGGCTGCACGTCGTCTGGAACTCCGTGGCTGGATGTTGCCGCAGCCGAAAAGCTAGCGCCAACGGGCGCAGCGGTGCGCCACACCCCCGCGTCGACGGCTACGTGGACATGGACGACGACCACTTTGACCAGGACGCGTGCCACGGGCTGCTGGGCGACTGCCGCGAGCCGGAGGAGGACCGCCGCGCGACGCTGGAGCTCTACGGCCGCGTTGAAAAAGAGGAGGCGCTGGGCGAGCTGCGGCGATTGCGGGCCTACCTGCGCGCCGCCGGCGCCACCACCGACGGGATCCCTGGCAGTTCGGACGAGGACACCACGGAAGAGGACGAGAACGAGGCGGGCATCGTCAAGGTCATCGGCAGCAACTCCAAGCAGCCGCTGCGGCACCAGCGGCAACACGGAGAAGACGCCGCTGCTATCGATACACCACCGCGAGGCGACCCGTCAGCAGCGCATGTACGTCGACTACACCACACGCCACGTACAGCACCGGTGCCGCAAGCTCTACCTGGACCGTGTCGGCGAGGACTCGGGCTCCGACTCTGACGGCCACGACGACTCCATCGACGAGGCCTCGAGCAGCTCCGAGGGCTCCGCCAGCGACAGCCTCCGGACGCCAACGGGTCAGACGTCCCCCTTGGTGGGCCGCAAGACAGACTCGACCCAGCGGCGTCGCTCCTCGGGGTTCGCCGGCGCTGCGGCGGCGGACCAGAAGCAGCCGGCGTCGCGGCAGCAGCGGGGCACCTCCCCGCGCCGCGCTGGCGTGATGACGGACGGCGCGCAACCGATGGCCTTCGCGCGCACCGACAGCGGCAGCGTGGGCGAGTCGCCCGTCCGGACGCCGCCGCTGAGGCCTGCGCCGGTGCTGACTAACCTCAGCTTCATGGACTACGGCACCATGGCGGCTGTCGCGGCCGCGACAGCAGCGGGTCGGGGCACCGGAGGCGGCGGCGCGGGACGTGGGGGAGTCCCCGCGGGCGTCACAGGACTCAATGACGCCAACACCAGCCGCGCGGTGGCGGCGGTGGCGGGCGGCAGCAAGGCGGGGACCGGCGGTGGCACCAACCGCATTGTCGACCGCACCATCGACCCGCTGAAGCCCAACGAGGACGAGTTTCGGCCCGGTAACGCCTTCGATTCGCTGCGCACCGCCTCGTGGCTGTCGCGCATCACCTTCAGCTGGATGAACCCACTGATGAACTTTGCCCTCATCGAGCCGACCCTGCTGCGTCAGGAGCGCTTCCTACCGTCTCTTCCCGAGCACCTCGGCGCGCTGGAGCACTGCGCCCCCGCGTGGCGTCTCTGGCTGAACCGCCGATCGTGGTATCACGAGGCGATTGAGAAGCCTGCCGATGCCCTTATCCCAAGCGACGAGGCGCTGCAGCGCGCGGAGGAGGTGGCGCTGGGCGACATGCACGAGACGGGCGCGGGGGGCGACGACGACGACGACGAAACGGAGAGCTCCGACAACCAGACGGTGGTGATCCTGAGCAACAAGCCGCTGTCGCGCGCCAAGTTCCGTCACCAGCGCCCCAAGCGCAGCATGAAGGAGCGCTTCGTCATGTGGCTCACCAAGCCGGTGCGGTTCCTGTTCACCGAAATCTTCATGTCCTTCTACATCCACAATTCGTACGCCGTGCGCCGCACTCACCAGCGCCTCGTCCGCGCCTTGCTGAAGGACCGCATCACCTTCTACGCCGCGTCACAGGAACTGACGCCGGAGGAGCTGTACGGCAACGGCGGCGGTGGCGGCGACAATGAGAACATGAGCTCGAACGCCAACGGTAGCGGTGACGTGGGCATCCTGGCCGAGATGGCCTCCTCCGCGGACAGCACCGACGGTAGCCGCACGGAGGGGTCTCTGCTGCCATCCCACACGCGCCGCCAGCTCGCGCTCTACGATGTCGGTATCTTCTTCCTCTTTAGCGAACACGACTGCGGGCGGGAGCTGCTGTACTACTGCGGCGCCGTCCGTCTAGCGTACGACTTGGCCTCGCTGCTGACGGTGCCACTGCTCGCTGGTATCTTGTCGATGCAGATCGCCAACTCGGAGGACGACACGGTCGACGTCAGCGAGGGTCTGTACTGGTGCCTCCTGGTATTTGGGCTTCTGGTGGTCCAGAACCTGCTCAACCAGGAGTACTGGCGCTCCGTGTCGGAGAGCGCGCTGACGGCGCGGAGCATTCTGTCAACGTTTGTGCTCGAGAAGGTGATGGCGATGCCACTCGCGCAGCGCACCTTCGACGACGACGACGTCGTGCGGCTCATCACGGTGGAGACGCACCGCTGCCACGCCGCGCTGACGCACCTGCACCTGTGCTGGAGCCACCCGCTGCGCATCCTTCTTGTCTGCGCGCTTCTCTACGTCTACATGGGCACTGCACCGGCTATCGGTGCCCTGGTCGGCGCCTGCGTGCTAGTCCCGCTGCTGCGTTGGCAGGAGTCGGTGGTGCACCGCGCCGCGCGCGGCATCCCCTCCCCGGCACACCGCCTCTCTCTCCTTCGCAGTGTGATGGCACAGTTTCAGCAAGCCAAGGCCCTGCTCTTGGAGGGTGCCTTTGCTCGCCGCATTGGTCTCGCGCGTGCCGAAGAAGGGAAGGGCGAGGCGGAGGCTGGGGCGGCCGAGGCTTTCGCCAGCACTGTCGCCGAGATCGGCATGTCGTCCATCTTTGTCATCTGCTTCGCGCTGCACTACGCGGAGGGCGGCACCTTCGATGCCCTCACGCTCATCCCCTCCGTTGCGGCGCTGGTGCTGCTGTGGACACCAATTATGGATTTCCCGCGGCTGTTCGCCTTCACCGCCCGCGGGTACCTGTCGATGAAGCGCGTCGAGGCCTTTTTGCGCCAGTCACCCGACGAGTTCCAGTGCACCTGGGTCGACCTCACCGAGAGCAGCGCGCTCGCCGCCCACTACGGCCGTCGCCGCGGAGCTGTCTTCTGCCAGCGCTGCTCCTTCACCTGGCAGCACGACCTGACGCAGGAGATGCCGCGCGCGCTGCTGACCGACGTCACGATGGACATCGCCCCTGGGGAGCTGGTTGTCGTGCAGGGCCCGGTGAAGGGCGGAAAGAGCTCCCTGTTGCTGGCCATCCTGGGCGAGATCAATCGCTGCGTCGACGCCGACGGCCGCAGCAGCTTCGAAAGCAGTTTCACCGTGGGCGAGGAGAGTGTGCTGTCGCTGGTGTCGTTCGGCGGCGCCTCCACTCCGGGAAGTGCGTCGTACAGCGCGACGCCGACGAATGGCCCCATGCGTCGTCACACGCCGGCGCAGCACCAATTGCAGAGCGCGCGCGGGACAGGGGGTGGGAGCGAATCTTTTCTTCCGCCGCGCATGCCTATGGTGTCGTTCAGTCTGCCGCCCAACTCCAAGACTCCGGTTTCGCCGCGGCCGGCGAGCGTGAGTGCAGGCTCGGAGGGTCTCCGCGCGGACGGTGCCGGTAGCACAGGGGATGGAGGAGAAGGTGAGGCGCCGGTACCCGTTCATACAAGCACGGACGGGTTCCTCGTGTTTGGCATGTGCGTCTACTGCCCCGAGGTGCCGTGGCTGCAGTCGGACAGTGTTCAAAAGAACATCATCGCCGGCAGCGGCGTGTTCCAGGCGCGGTGGTACCGCCAGGTAACCCACGCCTGTGCGCTCTTGTCCGATTTTGAGCAGTTTCCACAGGGAGACGCGACGGTGATTGGTGGCGAAAAAGGCTACGCACTGACGACCAGCCAAAAAGTCCGCATCGCACTGGCGCGGGCGCTGTACACGCGCGCTGACATCTACCTCTTTGACAACCTTCTCATCTACCTCGACCGCAGCACACGCGAGCACGTGATTCGCGAGGTGTTTCACAAGCTGCTGCGGCACAAGACGGTCATCATCTGCTCTAACCTGGGGCTTGCCGCGCTGCAGCCGCACCGTGTCTTTACTGTTCTCGAAACAGGCAAGGTGCGCGAGGACACAGCGCTCTACGACATTGTAAACACCAACCGGTCTGGACTGAGCCCAGCATCGACAACGGTGGTGGACGAGAGCCACAACGCCACCGGCGACCCGGGGAGCCGCACGGACAGTCTCGCGTGTAGCGGCAGCGCCAGCGTGGAGAGCCGCCAGCGCCTTCGCCAAGGAGGCGGCGATGAGACGCCGCTGATGCTGAGACACAGCCGCGAGCTGATGCTTCCAAACTTGTACGCCGTCGAGGTGGAAGAGCCAGTGGTGCGGCTGACGGCCGCCGACGCAGTCGACGCTGGGCTGGAGGGTCAGCCGCTGCTGGACGAGGACGACATGGCCGGCTCCTGGCACTTTTATCAGAGCAGCAACGATGAGAGCGACTCAAGCAGCAACAGTGACGACAGCGACAGCGACGGCAGCAGTGGCAGCGAAAGCAGCGCAAATTCGTCTGGCTCAGCACAACGGAAAAAGAAAAAGAAGAACCACCGCGAGAAGGCGGACCACAGTCACAGCGATCGTGACGACGACGACGACGACGACGATAGCTCTGCGGGTGACGCCAGCACGGTCGCAGGTGGAGGCGACAACGATGGGAGCGGTGGTGTCGGGGTTGCCGCCATGGACGGGAGAGCCAACACGAGCAGCGATCTTGGCAACCGCCACGCCAATTCGTCGCGTTCGCAGTCTGCGGCGTCGGCGGCATCTGTGACGACCGCGCCGTCGTCCCCCTCCGACTCTTCTTCCTCCGAGACGCGGGAGGCGCACAACGGCAACTTCAACTCTCGTCTTCTCGCGCACAGCCGTCTGCAAGACGGGCATGAGGCGCTCTACTCCTTCCTCATATGCTTCCTGGGGTCGCAGTCTATTTGGCTCCTGATTGGCATTGGCATTCAGCAGCTGTTGCGGCTCGCCGCGGATGTGTGGATCGCCGTGTGGCTGCACGTGCACCACATCAGCGAAGGCGTCGACGACGAGATCACGCACCAGGAGCGCAAGGTGGCGTCGAAGCGGTTTCTCACCGTGTACGCCATCATTGTGGTGAGCTCCTCGGTGCTGGTGTACGGTCGCATGCGGCTCGTCGGCCGCCTCATCGGCGCGCAGCTGCAGACTCTCTACACGCTCGCCATGGAGTACGTCCTGCGCGCCGCCCCCGCCTTCTTCGACCTGCAGACGGTGAACCTCATCTCGAACGTGCTGAGCAAGGATATCGAGGCGACGGCGCGCGGCGTGCCCGAGTCTGTCGACCTCATCCTGACGTGTGTGTTGCAACTCGGCGCCATTGCCGCCTTCAACGCGGCGCTCAATCCACTGTTTCTCCTCGTGCTGCCTGTGGCGCTACTGCTGTCGCTGCGCGTGTCGGAACGTTTCGCGGTGGTGTCGCGTGAGGTGCGTCGGTTGGAGGCACGCTCGGGTGGCACGACGGTCGCCATCATGCGGGAAGTACTGCTCGGCGCACCAACCGTGCGCTGCCTCGCCCTTCAAGACCGGATACGCGAGGAGTACTGCAACTCGATCGACATCACAAACACCGCCGCCGTCGTCGGCGTGATGGCTGACCGCTGGGTGAGCCTGCGTCTGCAGTTCATCACGGTTCTGCTTGCCACCGTCGCTGCTATGCTGGGCATCATCTTCGACAACCTTCGGCCCGAGCCGGCCTTCACCAGCATCGCCATCATCACTTGCCTGCGAACGGGGCACCTGCTAGCCTCCATGAGCAAGCGAATGGACGTCTTCCGCGGGCAATGGGCCGCCATCCAGCGCCTGGCGGAGCTTCTGCACGTTCCGTCGGAAAGCCTTGTCATCCACCCCTCGATCAACGCCTCTTCTTCTTCTACGGCCGGTCCGACCGCTGCCGTTCACGACTCACCCCTTGCGGCTGTTGGGGCCGGCGAAGGCGAAGACGAGGCTGGCTCGGCGAGTGAGGGCGCTGCACTGGAGCTCGTTCACGTGTCCGCGCGGCCGCGGCGGGGTCTGCCCTACTCACTGCGGGATTTCAGCCTTCGTGTAGAGGCGGGCGAGTGCGTCGGTCTCGCTGGAGAGGCGGGCAGTGGGAAGACAGCCGTATTGGCAGTCCTGTTGCGGTTGACCGAGGTGCTTGGCGACGGACGCGTTGTCGTGTGCGGCCAGGATGCCGCCCGCGTGCCGTATCCTGTACTGCGCAGCTGCTTCGGCTACATCCCAGCTGATCCGTTGATGCTGGAGGGCTCGTGGCGCTCCAACCTCCTTGCCAGTAGCTACTGTGATCAGGTGGAACCGCGGCCACGACAACAGCAACAACAGCGCCGCGCCCACTCTGCCACAGCCTGTGTCCCCACAACTCCGGAGGCCTTTTTGGAGGGAAGTGTTGGGAGTGACTCGTCGTTGCTGCTTGCGTCGCAGGGCCGGCCGCAGACGACGACGCCCTCGTCCACCGTCAGTGACGCAAGCCTCTGGCGGGCGCTGCGGGCGACGGGACTAGAGGGGTTGGTTGAGATTAGCGGCGGCCTTGATGCGCCGCTTCTGGGAGAGGAGGACACGTCTGATCAGATGCCCGTCTCTCAACGCCGCATGGTGTGTCTGGCTCGTGCTATTATCCGCCGCCCTCCAGTTTTGCTCATCGAGGACACCCCGACCACAACTGAGGACGCGCAGGCCGACACCTTTCTGTCCGCCGCCCTAGCCGACAACTGTTTGCTGCAAGGAACCACGACTGTCATTGTTGTTCACCGCGCTGCGACACTCAAGCTGTGCTCGCGCGTCGTCACCATGAGTGGGGGAACTGTCATCGGGAACTACGATCGCGCCACACTTGACGCTGACACACCGGAGGGTGTCGCAGCGCGGCGAAACGTTCTCGACTGCCTTGAGTAAAACGACGACTACTAATACTACTACTACTACTGCTCTCATTGTATGTACTGTTGCTTTACTTTCACTTTTGGAATTCTTACCACACCTCTTTTTTGTTGTTCTGCATAAATGATGGACAACTCCAGGAATATGCAATGAATGAATGAATGCAAGCGGAGCTTTTGATCAACACTTTTGACTACCCTCGCTTTTCATTGGTTATTGCTGCGCTCTGCACCACAGAGCCTCACCGTACTGAATACGCCCCCCCCGCTTTACATCTCACCACCTCGCTCTCCGAGCTCATCCTCGCAGCACTTCGAAGGAACCAAAAGCGCAAAATTAAACCATTTACCGAACGGTAAATAACGATTAAAAAAAGAGACGCAAAATTACGACCATGTTCAGGCGGGTGTCCCTGCTTCTCTCTACTAGGCTTCACGTTGGTGCGGTAGGGTTGCAGTGGCCACTTCGGAGCGCTGTGAGCGGCCACGCCACTCTCCCCGTTGCCTTCAACGGCACAGCGTTTCCGTGCAGTGAGCGGCAGCGGCAGCAATGGCATCGAGAACGCCAACGGACGTAACAGGGGGCCAAAGAAGCACCGTGGCAGCCAGAAAAAGAAGCGGCACCAGAGGCAGCATGCGACCGCGCACATGGCGACAGATGACGATGTCTTCTCAACGTCAATTGACGACGATGCATCGGCCGCCGCCAACAGTGGTAGCGAACCGCATCCCCCGCGCGAGCAAGGATGGGGGTTCGAAAACGACATCGACCCCGAGACTGGGCGAACTTCTCTGGAGGCACTCTACGACCGCAACCTGGAGCGCATCCAGAAGATCCTGCAACGCCCGCTGCCGCCTCTGCCTGCCACCCCCGGAGGTAAAGAGGAGCCCGACTTTTTCGTTGGTCTGGCGCACTACAGCTACCGCATGCGCGACGTGTACCGTGGCGCGGTAGCCGAGGCGCTGACAGCGTACCTGCGCGAGGCCGCTGAGGAGCAGGGAGGGACCACCGCGCTGAAGATCTCTCCAGCGGCGGTGCGTCTCTCTGTCGCGTGGTCAAGTCGTATGGACCCTCGCAAATTTGGCAAGTCGCGCAAGGTCTGCGGCGTCTTTTTGGACCGCGACGCACTGCAGCGTTCAGCCGAGGCACCGGCGACAGCACAGAGTGAGCTGCCAGCAGAGGTGCGCACAGCAGTGGACCGCCTCGTCACGCACATCAATGGCATGGCGGACGCTCGCTTTTTGCAACTGCAGTGGGTCCAGGCAGACCTGCCACGTGCGGACAGCGCGAAGGACGCAGCTGCCGACGCAACCGAACTTGAGGAGAGCGTGTGTGAGACGTCGTTTGTTCGGGTCGCTACCGCACACTTGCGCCGTCACGTGCTGGCGCGCAGCTTGGTGGTAATCGTGTACGACACCGAGGACCACAGCGCTCTGGAGGCGCTGACGTCGAGCGCGCACCAACGGCAAAGCGGTGATGACTCACGCGCAGCTCTGGCGCAGTATGAATACGCAGTTGTAGCGAGTGCAGCGCAGTTCGGGACAGTGAAGCACGGCAATGAAAAGCTCGAACTGGGCTCTGGTGGGTGGATGAAGCCTTTCTACTCCCGCAAGGTCGTACCGGAGGTAGTTTCGGTTCCCGCTTTAGCAACGGAGTTGGCGCTTGCCACTTTCAACAGCGCGTCCACCGCCGAAGCTGCCGCATCGAAGAAGCTGGTGCTTCCGTGGCATGAAGACGGCGCAGACAGCAGCACCTCCCTCCTCTCGGCGACTGTCGTGGCGAAAGATATTGACGCCTTTCTGGACGCGCTCAGGCGCCACAGCAACGATGAGGAGAGCGGCCGCGCTGCCAGCACCATCGGTGGCATCTACGACGACAACGCGTGGCTGTCCACGCTTCCGCCGGCAGCACATCGCGGCGCTGCACGGTGGCTTCTGTGTGTGAGGAAGGCGCTATTGCCCACGCGTGACGGCAGTGAAGAAAGGACTGAGCCACTTATGACGCCGGTCTTCTACGTTCACGGCGTGCTTGGTGGAGGTGGCGACGAGTTACGCTATCTTCGACACAACAGCAGCGCCCTCGACGTGCTGCTTCTGAGGCCTGAAGACACAACAATGCGGCGACGCTTTGCCAATCGAATGCGCTCCAGCCACCGCCGCCTTACCATGGAGAAGGAAAACGACCTGCAACCTAGCGCCACCGTCTAGAAGGCTTGGTCGCTGTCGCCTTTCTTCCTCACCCTGTTCCCTTTTCATGACTTCTTTCCGTTTAACCCATCATCACATCCATAAACACGCACAAAAACTGAATCTGATCACGCATCGTTGCCCGCCTTGACTTCTTGTCTCTCCTGTGTTTTTGCTTCACCCCATGCGCCCCGCGTCACACTAACCGCCTCTCCCCGGCCCTGCCTAGAACCACACTAACGTAAGAGCATGGCGGCGGCGGACGGGGAACCGCCCCATCCCAACCCCCTGCGCCGCCTCACCCACACACGCATGCGCAGGCAGGCAATGACACAAGGCCGCACCTGGGGTGGGGTTCATCCCGCTCCCCCACCGGGCAGTGCCGCCGGCCCAAACACCCGCTGATCGCGCGGCGACACATGCTTCCGACCGCGGCGGACCTGGGATGCGCTGGCGGAGGCGCGGTGGCAGGAGCCAGCGGCGAGACGCCGGAGCCGTATCAGTACGGTGTCGGCGGCGACGTCGCGCACGCAGCCATGAGGATCAAGAGGCTGTACGGCGAGGAGGAGAATGACACGCTGGTCGCACTCGACGCGACCAACGCGTACAACTCCATCCGCCGCCGCACGATCCTCACGGAGCTCTACGGCTGCGAGCGGTTGGCGCCGATGTGGGCGCTGACGAACTTGCTGCTTGGCACGCCGGGTCACCTCGGCGTGTACGAGCAAGGCGACCTGGTGCACACGCTGTCGTCGACGCGCGGCATTCGCCAGGGCATGGTTCTCGGCCCGCTGCTGTTCTCGCTCGGGCTTCACAGCGCGCTGAAGTTCCGGCCGAAGACGGGCGTCGTGGCGTACCTGGACGAAATCGCTGTGGTCGGGCCGCGCGCGCACGTGGAGGCGGAGGTGGAGCAGACCGTCGCGGACCTCGCGGGAGCGGACCTGGAGATCAATCTCTCCAAGAGCCTCTTCATGTCCAGGACCGACGCGGCGACCGTCGCCGGCATCACGGAGCGCGTCGAGGTGATGCGCGTGCTGGGTGCGGGGCTGCGCGCGGACCTGGCGCCCGCGACGGCGTGGGTCGACGCGAAGGTGCGCGAGTGCGGCCGCTTCTTCGAGAGTCTCCGCGCCGCACGCATGCGCGAGCAGACGCGCTTCACGCTGCTGCGCGCGTCCGGCGTCCCGCAGGTGAACTACATCCTGCGGACGCACACGCCGGACGAGCTCGCCGACGCCGCGCGGTGGTTCGACGAGCGCGTCGACGAGACTCTGCGGCGGCTGCTGCAGTTCGACGCGCTGGACGAGGCGGCGCGGCTGCTCGTGCGCCTCCCGGTTCGCCGCGGCGGCCTCGGCATCCGCAGCCAGGCCGAGCTGTCGGAGTTTGCCAACGACTGTGTCTTTTTGCGCCGCGAGCAGTACGCTCGGACGCTCGCGCTCGACAACGAGAACGAGGCCCGCCTCAAAACCGTCGTTCAGCGGGACCCTGCGGACCTCCTTCTTGTCAAGTCGCACGCGACGTCCGGCGCATGCCGCGCCATCACCGACACGGCCGTCGCTCTCGGCGACGAGGCGTTCCGCGTTGTGCTGCGCCAGCGCCTGCTCCTGCGCGTGCTGCCCGCCGGCGTGCGCTGCACGTGCGGCGCGGACGCCACCAACGTGCACGTGCACACGTGCAACCGCATCCGCGGCGGCGCGCGTATCGCGCGGCACGACGCCGTCAAGCGCGTCATCGCGCACTGGGCGCGGACGATCGGCTACGACGTCGACGAGGAGCTCGCGTCGGGCCTGCCGAACAAGTGCCGCATGGACCTGACGTTCACGTCGCTTCGCGGAGTTCACACGACGGACGTGCAGGTGTGTTATCCGTCCGCGAGTCGCCGCGTGCAGAGCCGCGTCCAGGAGAAGGTCGACCAGTGGGCGAGCTGGGCGGCGCTCCGCGGCGTGTCCTTCCGGCCGTTCGTTCTCGAGAGCACCGGAAGTCTTTCGCCCGAGGCGATGCGGCTGGTGAAAGAGTTGGCCGGCGGCCGCCCGCACCCGTACACGCCGCAGAGCGCGGCCGGCGAGCTGCTGCCGGCGATCAGCCGCACGCTGCACAGCGCCAACGTGCTGCTCTTCGCGTCGGTCAACAAGCACTGGGCACACCGGGCGCTGCGCGACGGCCGCCTCGACGAGGACGCGGTGCCGGGCGCGGCGGAGGCGGCGGCGGAGCTCGAGCGCGTCGACGCGGCGGCGGCGGCGGCCAACGCCAACGTGGGAGTGCGCAGTTTCGGTGCGCCGAGTCAAGGCGCAAGCGCGCGCCGGGGGGCGACACACCCGGCACAGCAGCAGCGGCGACGCCGCGGCCCGGTTGACGCCATCGACGGCGACAACATGTGAATAATTCCTTTTCCTACAGCAAACTAGATGAGACTAAGTGAGTGAGAAGGAGAAGTGAGTGTGAATGCATACAACCGGGGGATTCGCGCGTATATGGATTACCCATACGGTAATCAGAGGGCTCTCATCTTTCTCTGCTCCCTCCCGCTTCCGTTCCAACAAGCGTAACATAACTACAGACTTATATATTTGACATTATTATTTACCTTACCGGCCGGCAACTTACCAGGTGTAAAGACTCCGTTCATCCAAGAGCCTTCGTCGAATCCCGAACCCAATTTCGTATAGTCCCCGTTGTCGTCTGATATCGTGCGTCGCGGCTGGGGAAGTCAGCAGGGTTCTCGGCAGAGCGAATGTAGGTGGCGTGGACGCGGTACGGGAGCGAAACGAGGTAGTCGTTTAGCTCGGCGTTGATCGCGTGGCTGCGCGAGAAACCCTTGCGTAAGGCGGACAAGGCCGAGGTGTTGTCGATGTGCAGTTCGACTGTCGCGCCTCTTGGTAGGAATTCGGGGAAAGCGAGGAACGCGCATTGGACCGCGCGCGTCTCGGCGGCGTTGATGTTGTCGGCGAGTTCCTCCCACTTGGAACCGGCGATGGCGACCAACTTTGTGTTTCGATCGATGACGACAGCGCCCCACCCAGCGAGGGTTGCGTCAGTGAAAAGGTCGCACACTGCTGCCGGGTCGGGCGGGCGGTGAATGCGTCGCGGCGCGTTCGCCGCCGCCGCCGCGTACCAACGGCTGAGCTCGCGGGCTGCTGCCCTCGGAAGTGTGAGTGGCGCGTCGCCCTTGCGCATGCCGCGCGACCACTGGGAGAAGAGGCGCCTAGTTGCCTTAAGGCACCACCGGTGGCGGCGCACGGGCAGCGCCAGCACACGGGCGGCGAACCACAGCTTCTCGAGAATACGCTCTAGCTTCTCGAGGGTGAGGTCCGTGGGGGCCTCCGCCTTGAGCTTCGCGTGCGCTTTCGGGCCAAGCGCAACTTGCTGGTTCTCATGATCAAACGTGACGCCCGCGAGGGTGTACTTGGTCGAGACGGCGGTCTCGTCCTCGTTGAGGGACACCCGGAAACGCGTCGCGGTTTCCTTGATGGCGCCCAGGGCGGTCTCGACGTGGCTACGCGGCCCGGAGACTTGGATATTGTCTATCCACACGTTGATCTTGACGCCGCTGAGGGGCGTGGTGGAGAAAGAAGGATGGCCCGCAAGGGTGGAAGTGATGGTGTGCATCACTTCGGGGCTGACGTTGAGGCCCATCGGAAGCACCGTCATCTGCAGCGTTTGGCCGTCGGTGGTGGGGAAGCAAAAAAAGAAAAGCGGGCGCAAATGGGGCGGCAGCGGAACCTGGAAGAACGACGTCGTAAGGTCCGTAATGACGCCGTGCTCTTCGCGGGGACTTGAAATAAAACGCAAATGTATTGTCCATTTCCCCCATGCCATCGCGCAGTGCCGTTGGGGCTTAGAAGGTAGGGCTAATTCCCTGGGGCCGCCTTGTCGGGTGAGGCGTGCGCCGCCCTTGGAGAGGACTCATTCGTCGCGCTTGGGGATGGCGGAGGCATGGGTTTCTCCTTTTGTTGACGCGAAAACCCACCACAGAAAGGAGACGAAGAGGAGAAGAGAGAACCGTTGGCGAGATGTGAAGCCCTGTCCCCGTTCGTTGGGGCAGCTCCTCCGCTCGGCTTGTGAGGGGGCTGCGCTCCGGCGCCTGTCAGGGCCGAGGGGGGGGGGGGACGCAGAGGGGGTGAAGGGGCTCAGCGCCCATCGGTCGCGCCAAACTGGTGGGGAACCTTCGGTTGCGGTGGGGCCCCCCGGTGATGCGCGGGACCGCACCCTTGTCCGGGTTCGGTGTGTGCTACCGCGTCGCGCTTCTCAGATAACCCCCCCTCCTCCCCACCACCCTTTCCGCTCATGAGGAATCGCTGCGCCCCCACCGTGCCGGAATCCCTCCTTTCCCTGGCCTCGGGGGAGGGGGGGGGGGGGGGCCGATGTGCGTGCGCGGGTGGGGGGTGGGGGTCTGCCCCGTCCCAGCGCCGCCAGGCGGTTTCTTTCCCCGGGGTTCGCCAACTGCCAGGGACACGGCCGGCCGTCCCCCAACCGAGTGTAAACATCTGCTCTACTGTTTTTTTTTCTTTCTCCTTTGATTTTCCTTTGGGCTAAACTCTCCTGCACTTACTATGGCTACGAGCCGGTAACTGTTCTCGCTCGGCGGAACACAGGTCTCCGAAGCGTACAAATAGCGGCTGTAACGACCTCTGAAGTGATGAAAAGAACGCGTCCAAATAGTTTTCTCAACTTTTAAAAAAATAGTATGGAATGAATTGGAGAAATAATGAGGTGAAGGATGAAGATATGTCTACGACTGGAGAAATCACTAAATATCAGTCGCGAAACCGCTGCACACATTGCCCCCGCATCGGTTTGACAACTCGTTTTGTAGGATTTCTTCGTCCGCAATGATCCAGTTATAGTTCCATTTCCTTCTGTCTTCATCCACTGCCTCTCTTTAAAGGCATGATATGCCTCAAGATCACTACCACTCTTTCCTTTTTTGATTTACCCCCACCCAATTCAATTCATTTTTCGTCTTTTTTCTCCCTCTTTTTTTTTCTGAAACACAATTATCAAACTTGTATTCCACATCTTGAGTCCGTTCGCCAAAGTGTTGTAGTAGTTACAGGCATAAGCTTATACCATCTCGTCCACGTTTTTTTTTTTCTCGTGCTCCTGGTAGTGTAAACGACATTGGACTGAGGCATGGACGTGATCAGCTCTTAGTTAGCCATTAAAGGCTTTCCCTTTGCTTTTTCAGAATGACGTTTTTTTTTTTCTTCGTCGTCCTTTATCGTGAGCTTTGTGTCACTCAAAAAATATCTGCGAAGAAATGTTGATCATGTTGCTAATACCTAACACAAAAAATGCGCTCATAGCTGTATTCTTCTTTGATCGTTATTTCTTATCTGGAATGGCTGTTATCACCCTTTTCATCACCAGAGTGGTAACCAATTTAATAAACCAGAAATAGAAATTCGACGGTGACAGTGACTCTTCTGTTCTGCAAAAAACAAAAAACAAAAAAACAAAAAACAAAAACAAAAACAAAACGGAAGAGGGCTAAAAAGGAAAATAAAACATCATCATGCCGACAAGAAAAAGGTTAACTAGCGCACAGAAATTCCAGTGTATGTCTACGCCCAAAGCGTTTGGGATTGTATAAAGTATTCGAAAAAAAAAAATGACGTTACCGGAGCTTCGGAAGACTATACGTTTCGAACATCAGAAAGTAATATATACGCCACCGAGACCTGGCTGCAATTCCAGTTGTAATTATAAAAAAGGTTCTCCTGCTCTTCTGTCGCCTTTTTGTTTCTTGTAACGTACTTCTTATCTTTGGTCCTCTTTTTATACTAAAATTAGTCGATAAAGAGAGCTGAGGAAGAACAAAGCCCAAGATCACTAGGATGAATAATCGAAACGAAATAATGCAACAAATTCACTTGCAAAACTACTGTTTTGCGCCTCTAGAAAAGTGTGAGGGTGTACCATATTTCGACGTATGTCATCAAAAAGGGAACCACCGCTCAAACATTTTGCCTTTCCGATGCATTTTTACATTGCCCCTCGATTGAGCACATTGAATGGAGCCTTTACTAATCACATTATTTGCTGGTATAATGAAAAGCGAACTCTGGGTTAATAGTCCGTGTAGAGGCATTACGAGTGCTTTAAAAAAATTAGTGCGTCATTATTTGCAGCTTTCTGCCTTTCTGCGTTCAGCTCTTTTTGCTCTACTTCTTCACGTGCTTTCGCAAACACAGCGTGCTATTTACAACTTTTTTTTTTACTCATTTTTTTTTTTCGCAGCGCCCGTCGGCACTCGTGTGTCTTGGATGCATTTTGTACGACTGTTGAATGACATGTGTTTTGATTTCTTATCATGCGAAGTTACAGTAGATTCCAAACTCAATAGGATCAGTAATACTGTGTTATCTTTCTGTCATTTCTCTTTTTCATTCCATCCCTCTGCATCAATTCTTTACACTTCGACATTATATATAAAAACCCGAAACAAAGCAAGGACAACTACATTATTATTATTACTTTACGTAGCATTTGCGTATTTAGCCCCAAGACGTCGGATTTGAGTAAAAACTCAAGAAAGAAAACGCCGGATAAGTCCCTCAATTATTTTTCATTCAATGTCTGCACTAGTTGCTTTTCGTTACCCCGTTCTTTTCCTTCTCTCCCGCAAAGCTTAGTACTTATCCCTTCAGCTGTAGTTGTTTAACAACTTGTTATAACCAGAGATAGGCAGTGGTAAAAGGCGAATTTCGTTCCGTTTCCTCCTTTTCTTATTATTGTTAGACAAGTTCACTCACGTGTGCTCAAATTATTTCAGAGTAACAATCTTTGTGGTTTGAATTCCGCAAAAAAAAGGATTTCAAATTACATGCTACTCCACACTCAAAATCATTTACAAACGTAAAGATAGAAAAAGTACTCTTTATTCTTTAAATATTTTCTCATACTTTGTTTTCAATCCTTGGAAGCGTCGGCTTTATTATTTTCGATATCTTGTTGTTTTTCATTCTCCCCACTTTCTACCATCGCCATAATTTCTTTCTTGTATACTTTCCCCTATTATTTCAGATTGAATCAGAGTCTCTTTTGCTCACCGTATTGTCTTTCTTTTTCCTTTTCATTTCTTGTCGTCTTCATTTTCGCAAATTGATTTTTTTTTTTTTGCTCTGTTTGCATCACTTCAGCTCTTAACTGGTTCAAAAACGGTGTACACCATAAAACAACAGAACCAGTAAAACGAAACTAAGAACTGAGCGTCAGCGCTGTATTCCATGAACTGCACCACCGACAATAGCGACAGTAGCTCCGGCAGCGCAACCAACAGTGCGAAGCATGTACAGGATGGATTCGATCCCATTCAGCATTACATTGATGATGCGGAGTTCCTCGGGAACCGCGGCGAGGCTATGCAGAACGGCATCAACGCCGACACGGAGCCGTACCAGTTCGAGCCGGAGCCTGTTGAGAACGCGGAGGAGGAAGAGAAGGGCGGATGCCTCTCGTCCGTCCGGCGCGCTGTCAACCATATTGTGCCGTACGGCGGTCTGGCCAGTAACTGCTTTTCGCTTGGCTCCATCACGCTTGGCGCCGGTATCATTTCCATGCCCCACGCCTTCCGCACCAGCGGCGTGCTGATGGCGCTCATCTACCTCGTGATCCTCAACGTTCTGGCCGTCTACTCCTTCGTGCTGATCGGCTACGTTGCTCGGCGCACGGGCTGCCCGACGTACGAGGCGGCTGGGGACCTGCTCTTTGGCCGCGGCTGGGGCTATTACGTTGGTCTCATGCAGGTTCTAGCAGTAGTGGGCGCGTCAATTGCCTTCATTAGTGCTATCGGCTCACTCTTTGAGCCACTGATTGACGGCTCGCCTTCGGCCCCGGCCTACTTCCGCACCAAGAACGGCAACCACCTGCTCGTGTTCATCGTGTGGCTGTGCGCGATTCTGCCGTTCCTGCTACCGAAGAAGATCAACACGATTCGCTACGTGTCGACTGCCGGCGTGTTGTGTATTCTCTACTTCGTCATCTGCCTCGTGGTGCACTGCGGGATTAACGATTGCAAGCTGGGGATGCGCGGCGACATGAAGCTCTTCACCACTGGCAACACGGCCGTCTCGGCGCTGGGGACGTTCATCTTCGCGTACCTGTGCCAACCGGTGGCGTTCAACCTGTACTGGGAGATGCGCCCTGGCCCGTCGGTGCGGCAGCTGATCACGGCTGCGGCGATCATCATGACGTTCATCACGTGCATGTACGTCCTTACCGGGATGTGCGGCTACTTTGACTTTGCCGACGCGACACTGAACCCCATCCTGCTCAACTTCGACCCGATGAACCAGCCCTACATCCTCGTGGCGTACATCGGCATGTTCATCAAGCTGGTCGCCAGCTCCGCCATCGTGATGGTGCCGATCCGCAACTACTTCTACTACTGCGTCGGGTGGGACGTGGACACGACGCCGTACTGGCTGCACATCCCCATCGTCACGCTGATGGGCGGTATCATCCTTGTGTGCGGCCTGTTCGTTCCCAACATCAACCTGCCCTTTGGGCTGGTCGGCGCGATCTGCGGCTCGCACATCGCCTTCCTGTTCCCGGCGCTCATGTGGATGTACTGCGGAAACTTCTCCGTGCGTGAGTCGGGCATCCTTCACGTGCTGGGCTGCTACTTCATGCTCACCGTGGGCGTCATCGCGTTTGTGTGGGGCACCATCGTTACCATCTACGACACCGTCAACGAGTACAAGTAGGAAACGCCACAGCGTAGAGGGGCCAGCGCAGAGGCGAATAGCGGAGTGGGCCGATGTACGAGTAAAGAGGAGCGACGCTGATCTCGCTGCTTCGACGATGTGTGCATCACCGCCTTGCTTATGCCCTGTTTCCATACAGTGGCTGTGGTGGCGCCACTACGTGCGCACGCCCCGCCTGCTTTTGCAGACCCGTTATCCCCTGCCACCTCTCAATTACCCCAAAGTGTAACCGTCCCTCCCGCATTTCCTTCCCCTTTTCATTCCTTCCTTTAATCCCCCCCCCCTTCTCAATGAGAACGTAATTTACCTTTGTTTTTCATTTTCATTTTATAGCTGCCAGAGACTACCAGGAACCACCCCCAGTGCTCTGTCGCACGTACACACATAATCAATTTATTTATTTATTTATTATTATATCTTCTTCTTCTTCTTTCTTTTGAGTTCAAAGAGTGGAGACACGTCACTTCTCGCCCCCCTCCCCCTTGCGCCTCCGCCAGTGCCAAGCCCGCCGTTTTGTTTGGACGCCGTTTCTTTTCCCTTTCCGTCCTTCCACCCCCGAAACTGACCCTTTTGCAATACGCAGCATCGGTGATACAGGGCATGACAGGAGCAGCGCTGGTAAAAGTCACATTTCACTCTGACTCCACCTTTCATATCCGTTCTAAGTATTTTTTTCTGCTTTTTTTCTTCTACTATTCATTCTTTTGTTTCAGATCCTTACCGTTATACACAGCACATCCCTCCTGGATTCCGTAGTTTCGCTGTTTCCCACTCCCTTGTTAACCTATTTCGCGTTCTTTTTTCTTGCTTCTTCCTGTCTTTCCATTCGTATTCATGTTTTCTTCTTTCGATTCTGTCTCTCCCCCCCCCAACTCAACTTCGTGTTCTCGCTGCCTATTGAGTGGCTTCTTTTGTATTTTATTCATTAACGTCAAACCTTCCTTCCTTTCTTTCTTTTTATTTTTTTTTTCGACCGTTTTCTTATCCGCTGGCACATAGTGCGTCGCCACTTTGCGCTGCGCGTGTCCGAACTAGGTGCTTTCCCCAGTGTCACAGCCCGCATTATATGAGGGATAGATGTAAGGTCTTGCAAATGAGTAAGGATGATGACATGTTTATCAGAAAACCGTTGTAGTTGAAGTATTGTGTTGTTACTATCTTCTTCCTTCTCCTGTACCTGTAGTACGTGATGTTATCATTGGGGAATAGCTTCGACGGCAGCTGGTCTACGTCCAAAGAAATGGCTCGCATATGTCAAAACGCGAAGTTGCACCTGAAACGAATGAATGATAGGAATCGTTTTTTAACTTACCCTCTTGTGCTTTCTTCTTCCTCAATTGTCATCCGATAATACTACAAAAGAAAAAAAAAAGATTCTCAAAGAAGCACAGATCAGTGCTAATTGATCCTTCACTTCTACTGTTTTATTATTATTATTATTATTGCGCTACTTTCTTCGCTGAACAAACAAACAAAAAAGACTTACCGCACGCACACAGACAGAGCCACAGTCTATTATATATTCTTAGCAAAAAAGAAAAAAAAGCTTCATATATATTAGTTTCTTTTTTTCATTTAATTTCTCTTTCCTCCTCAAAATTAATTTCTCATAACATCTTCATATTACCCCCTCCAAAAAAAATCACCTTTAAAAAATTCAAATCAGGCCTTTTTTTGTAGTGTAAAACATAACAAGAAAGGGAAAACGAAATAAAATCCAAGTATCAAAACCAACATGAGCCACAACAGCACTGCCAACCGCGAAAGCGGAAGTGCATCCAATGGCGACAGCGACAAGCCTGTCCGCAAGGGAGAACCCGACAACCTGCAGCAGTACATTGAGGATGCGGAGTTCCTCGGAAACCGCGGCGAGGCTATGCAGAACGGCACCAACGCCGACGCGGAGCCGTACCAGTTCGAGCCGGAGCCTGTTGAGAACGCGGAGGAGGAAGAGAAGGGCGGATGCTTCTCGTCCGTCCGGCGCGCTGTCAACCATATTGTGCCGTACGGCGGTCTGGCCAGTAACTGCTTTTCGCTTGGCTCCATCACGCTTGGCGCCGGTATCATTTCGATGCCGAACGCCTTCCGCACGAGCGGCGTGCTGATGGCGCTCATCTACCTCGTGATCCTCAACGTTCTGGCCGTCTACTCCTTCGTGTTGGTGGGTTACGTGGCGCGGCGCACGGGCTGCCCGACGTACGAGGCGGCTGGTGACCTGCTTTTTGGCCGCGGCTGGGGCTATTACGTTGGTCTCATGCAGGTTCTCTCCGTCATTGGAGCATCTATCGCCTTCATCAGCGCCATCGGCTCGCTCTTTGAGCCACTGATTGAAGGCTCGCCTTCGGCCCCAGCCTACTTCCGCACCAAGAACGGCAACCACCTGCTCGTGTTCATCGTGTGGTTGTGCGCGATTCTGCCGTTCCTGCTGCCGAAGAAGATCAACACGATTCGCTACGTGTCGACAGCCGGCGTGCTGTGTATTCTTTACTTCGCCATCTGCCTCGTGGTGCACTGCGGGATTAACGATTGCAAGCTGGGGATGCGCGGCGACATGAAGCTCTTCACCACGGGCAACACAGCTGTCTCGGCACTGGGGACGTTCATCTTCGCGTACCTGTGCCAACCGGTGGCGTTCAACCTGTACTGGGAGATGCGCCCTGGCCCGTCGGTGCGGCAGCTGATCACGGCTGCGGCGATCATCATGACGTTCATCACGTGCATGTACATCCTTACCGGGATGTGCGGCTACTTTGACTTTGCCGACGCGACACTGAACCCCATCCTGCTCAACTTCGACCCGATGAACCAGCCCTACATCCTCGTGGCGTACATCGGCATGTTCATCAAGCTGGTCGCCAGCTCCGCCATCGTGATGGTGCCGATCCGCAACTACTTCTACTACTGCGTCGGGTGGGACGTGGACACGACGCCGTACTGGCTGCACATCCCCATCGTCACGCTGATGGGCGGTATCATTCTTGTGTGCGGCCTGTTCGTTCCCAACATCAACCTGCCCTTTGGGCTGGTCGGCGCGATCTGCGGCTCGCACATCGCCTTCCTGTTCCCGGCGCTCATGTGGATGTACTGCGGAAACTTCTCCGTGCGTGAGTCGGGCATCCTTCACGTGCTGGGCTGCTACTTCATGCTCACCGTGGGCGTCATCGCGTTTGTGTGGGGCACCATCGTTACCATCTACGACACCGTCAACGAGTACAAGTAGGAAACGCCACAGCGTAGAGGGGTCAGCGCAGAGGCGAATAGCGGAGTGGGCCGATGTACGAGTGAAGAGGAGCGACGCTGATCCCGCTGCTTCGACGATGTGTGCATCACCGCCTTGCTTATGCCCTGTTTCCATACAGTGGCTGTGGTGGCGCCACTACGTGCGCACGCCCCGCCTGCTTTTGCAGACCCGTTATCCCCTGCCACCTCTCCATTACCCCAAAGTGTATCCGTCCCTCCCGCATTTCCTTCCCCTTTTCATTCCTTCCTTTAATCCCCCCCCCCTTCTCAATGAGAACGTAATTTACCTTTGTTTTTCATTTTCATTTTATAGCTGCCAGAGACTACCAGGAACCACCCCAGTGCTCTGTCGCACGTACACACATAATCAATTTATTTATTTATTTATTATTATATCTTCTTCTTCTTCTTTCTTTTGAGTTCAAAGAGTGGAGACACGTCACTTCTCGCCCCCCTCCCCCTTGCGCCTCCGCCAGTGCCAAGCCCGCCGTTTTGTTTGGACGCCGTTTCTTTTCCCTTTCCGTCCTTCCACCCCCAAAACTGACCCTTTTGCAATACGCAGCATCGGTGATACGAGGGTGGGGAAAACGGATCAGAAATATACAATCATCAACAAACAAAGGTTTAAAACTCTAAACACTTCTTCTGTTTCTTTGGTAATTTTTTTCGTTTTCTTTTAAAAATTCCTACTGCTGTCTTCTATGCAGTCTTCGCTGTCGTCATGAGTCAGTACTGAGGTGTCTATTTGTGCACGGCCTTCGTGTATTGCTCTCTTTTGCTGCTTATGTTTCCCCTTCTTTCCCGCGTCTCCCTTTCCCTCTCACCTATTTGTTTTTTCACTCGTCAGTTCTTTTGTCGTTGCTGTGCGAAAAGGCTGAGGGGAAGTAAAAACAGCTACGGAAGAATCCAAGGCGGTAGCAAATCGGAAAGCGTTGAGATTGCAAAGCGAACGACACATGCAAAGTCAGCTAGTCACCGCTGCAAATGAATAAACCACGGTCTACGCTTTAGGTACGCGGAAAAAATGAATAGTACTAATAATTGGCACAAGCACAAAAAATTTACACAAGTGAGAAGCGCGTGAAAAAGAAAAAAAATATTGCTAGACTTTCAATCGTTGCACGATTTCTCATTGTGATGTCTTCTGTCAAGTTGTTACTTAAAAAAGAAAAAAAAACAATGTCTCGCCTTCTTACTCCTTTTTTACTTTTAAAGTTTATCATTGATCTCATCATTTTTTCTTTTTGTTCTTTAAAATCCATAATCCATCGCTCTCTTTTGTTCCCCCTATTTTAATTATAACCTAACACCAATGCTTCTATGCTGAATATCAAGTTCTATCATATGTCCTTTGTTGTAACTCTCATCTCTGTTTTTTTTTCTTGTTTTGCCTAGTATTCATTCCTTTTTATCTTTTTTTTTTTCGTTGCCTGTTCTTCTTCTTTTTTTTTTTCTAACCCTGATCAGCGCTGCGAGATGGATAAGAAGAAAAAAAAAGTGTACCAACGCAGTGCACGCAGGAAAGGTACACTGTAAAGGAGAAAGGGACGTTGTGCTTGTTCGTATTGCAGCCCTCACTGGCGTCCCAGAGGAGACGCTATGCACCATTAATGCAGACTCAGGTTTTTGTTCTGCCACCCTGTATGCCGCTGCTTTTCTTGTTTGGAGACATTTGCGTACTTTTTGCCTGTTGTCGCACCACTTTTTTCACCTTTGCCTTTCCTCCTCCCCGCTCCGTTACACTTTCCTCACCGGCTGCGCCAACGTGAACGCTTCTCCTTTTCCTTCTTGCTCCCACCTGATAGGTTACCGCATTTTCTGCGCTCTGTTAGACGAAGGAAAAAAAAAAACGTAAACATCACTCCGGGGGCTAGTGGGAAAGGAATCCATTTTTTATTTTAACTCTTTTTCTTTGTGAACTCCTTCAGGGTACTCAAAATCAAAGCATCAACACAGAATTAGCTATAGAAGGCAAGAACCGCTCACGAGAATTACCAAAGTCGCTTTTTTTTTTTTTACAGCAATAAAGATGACGAGCCGCCGACAGTCGTTGCAGATCGCCAATGATTTTCTGCGGCATAGCAACAGCATCGATTACAACTATCGGACGGACAGCATGCCAGGCCGCAGTAGCTCCGTCCATTATGCCACTGCAGAGCAGTCCAAACTTGACACAATACGGAAGCAGCGCGCCAGACTGGTGAGCTCGCTAGCCGTGCCTGGTGCTGACTCCGGTATTGCCACCACCTCTGGTGCGTCCGCGCCGCATCCTGGGCGGGAGGGTGCTGGACCGTCCCCCAATGCCGGCGGCGGTACGACGGTGGTGAACAGCGCCACGTTTGCCTCTGTAGACGATGGGAGCAATGCTGCGAGGCGGCGCCAGAAGGATGTTGCCCTCTCACGCAGCCTTGGCCGCCGATATCTGCCGTCACAGCGTCCGTTCGCTGCGCTTCCGTGCGCAGCTTTTGTCACACCCGCTGACATGGTGCTCCTCGCTGATTTCTTTCATTGGTTCAATGTGTTGCCAAACGCGGCGAACCTGGAGCAGGTGGTGCTGCCCCCGCAGCCGCAGCCGGATCAGAAAAAGCCTCTGCAGCGCGGGGCCAAGCCGAAGACTCAGTCCAGCACGAGCATGACCATTCTCCCGCCAGGGTGCAACGCGAACTATCTGCTGTTCGAGGCGGAGCGTGAGTCCGACGACGATGACACTGATGCGAATGGACAACCCGGCGAGGGTGGCCAGTCGTCCACATCAGCTGAGAAGAGTGACAGTGCGAGGAAGCGTAGGAATCAGGAGAATTTTGTCTACTCCATTGAGGCCGACAGCAGTCACGGAAATCTGTTTGCGGGAAGTGGTGATGCGAAGGCTGGCACGACCGCCGGCGCGGCCGATGTAAATAACACAATGTCTGGCGGGCTGAAAGCGTCTGGGTCTACCGCCAAAAAGGCCGCTGCTGCCGCTGCCATGTCCAGCAGCGGGGGGATCTTGATGGAGGATGACGACAAGGCGATTCCAAAAGAATGGCTCGTCGAGATCCTGATGATTTGCATTGCTAAAAACCTAGATAGCCGGACTATAAAGGAACACATGCGTACAAGTGCGGTGGCGACGGCGACGCGCAAGCCTCAATCTTCTCCTTCTACTGCTGGACAGCAGCAGCAGCGCAACAGCACCACCACAGCTGCCCAGGAGAAGGGCCGAGGCCGCCTCTCAACGTCGAATTTGGGCGCCAGCGGCTACAATCCGCCGTCGCAGAGCGGCACTATGACCGACTGGCCCACTCTGGACCAGCTGGATTTCTTGACGCAGAGCTCTCGAGAGGAGTCGCTTGCTGTGTCGGAGGGTAAGCGCAGTGGTGGCGGCAAAGCAAGTGTCACTGCCGCGGCCCTGCGACGACGGCGGCTCCCGGTGCTGCGTGCACGCGAGGAGTTGCTGGCACTGTATCGGGCCGATCTGATGCGCTGGGCGGATCCGTTGGCACAGGAGTGCAGCACACATTCCGGCCATACCGTGTGGCGCCTCGTGAGTGAGCAACTCGAGCTGCTGTCTCTTCTACACGAGTACGTTTACACCACTCACATGCGGCAGAGCTACGACAACGGCCAAGAGGCGGGCAAGGGCGCTACTGGGAAGGCTGAGCGTAACAGCTTCGCACGAATGCGTGTGCGTAACAGCGGCAGCAGTAACAGTGGCATAAACACACTGGGCTTCTCCAACAGCGCTCCTCTCGCCGGGTCCCGCCGCCCACCGAGAGGCTCCGGGATAAGCAACGCCGATAGCATCCTCTCTGGAGCGCTCGGCGGACGCAAAGAGAGCATACCGACACAACTCTTCTCCAGTGTCGTAGTGCCTGCAGAAGGCCCTGCCCGGGACGACGACGAGCTGCACAGCAGCGAGAGTAATCTTGATGTTGACAACGAGATGACTGGTGGCGGCGACGGCGGTGGCGTTGACTCTGACGGCGGTAGTTCACTTGCCTGGCTTCGAGACGCCCAGCAGCCGGTGCCCCGCAAGGCGGCGCGTGTGGCGTCCGACGATGGTGCGGACGGCGATGGCGACTTTGACGACGCCGTCGGTCAAGACGGCGACAACGATGACAACGACCGTAGCGGTAGCGTCGCTGGAGGCAGGACGCTGTACAATCTCTGGTATGGCGGGATGGACGCGATGGGTGAGCGGGTAGCGCCAACACTGGTGGATGTGCTGCGCGCTCCGATGCTGTGGCGCACGCGCCTCGACGATTTTGTGGACGCCACCGCCGCGGAGGCGGCTCAGCGTGAGACGGAACGAAGCATCCACAGTGTCACAGCGATGGCCACCTCGGTGGCCTCCACCGCCACCTATGGGCCTGGACGAGGCGTTGCCGGTGGCGCGCCGGGCAGCAGCGTCGCGGGCTCTGCGCGCGCCACGACGGCTGCCAACGGGAACGCTAGCTCGGTGGCGGCATCTAAGGTGACGACCGCATCCACCGCCGTGCGGCGCCGCCGCCGGCGCGACTTTGCGGAGACGCAGTACCTCGTCTGTTGGAGTGACCTCTCGAACAACCTCCTCATGGAGTCGACAGCGGTGACGACGACGACGCACTTCGGCACCACCTCTGCCTCGGGGTCTCCGTCTGGCGCGATCGCCGGAGTGGACCCCAACAGTGTGTCACCCGTCGAGGATGAGGAGGCACGCAACGGCTACGTTAAGGTTCCCTCCCTTTTGCTAGACGACACTGCCGCGGGCGTGGAGCCTGGTGGTGCCAACGCTCCCGAGACGCGCCTAGCTGGCAGCGATGGAAGCGGCAGTGACGACGGCGACGGCGACGACGATGCGGACGGCGCGGTGGGTGGAGCGGCGGGTGGCAGCAGCCGACGGCGCCAGCAGCAGCAGCAGCAACAGTCTGGCGACAGCGCGCAGCGAGGCCTGGCTGGCGATGTGGAGGCCATCGCTGAGGCCGTGGAGGCGCTGCACCGGCAGAGCGCTGATCACGTCCTGGTGAGCGCCACGTACAACCGCATCGTGACGAGCAGCAAGGACGGCATCATTAAAATGTGGGCAGTGCGGTACGGACAGTTTGAAAAGAACCTTCTCAACGTCGGCGGCGCGTGGGTCATTGCAATGGAGTTCATTCTGCAAGAACAGTTTTTGGTGGTGTTCACCAGCGACGCCGAGGTGACGGTGCTCGACTTCCCCGAGGGCAACATCGCACTCAAGTACCGCGGCTGCATGACTCTACTGACGGCGCTGCGTGAGGTGACGCAGGCGGGCGCGGGGCACGTGCAGCGCTTTGGTATGCGCCCGGGCGAGTGCGGACCGCACAAGCTCGCCTATCGCGAGGACATGAGCCCCGCCACCTATTCCCGCAAGCGACGCGAGGCGCAGTCCACCGGGGAACAAAAGTGCCCTGTGCGCCCGGTCGAGGGTTACGTCACCCCGACGGCCGGCTACCTGGACTCGGCGCTCTCGTTCTACGTGTTCGGGACCGCCGAGGGCGTCCTCGGGTGCCTCGACTTCTCCAAAGACTTCCGCAAGGGTGTCATTCTCGCCGGGACGGACACCAGCCGACCGCTGCATGTTTCCAGCGCGGTGGCGGCGCACCCCAGCAGCTCTGCGGTCACGGGCATTCTCTACTGCGCGGTGCACAACTGTGTGCTGAGCTGCACCAACACCGGCAGCCTCGTGCGGACCCCCGTCGTGGCGGTGCAAGCCGCCAGGGGCGGCGGGTACGAGTTGCTGCCCGGACAGGCCATCGTCGCCGAGCCACGCCTCAAGGCCATTCGCTTCTTGAGTTACAGCGCCGCTCTGCGCACCTTTGCAACAGTGCACAGCGACCGCCGCGTGCTGCTGTGGTCCATCTCCCGCAGCGGCACCGACCTCGCGCACCAGTTCCCCCAGCAGAGCCAGGACGTGATCAGCATCGCCTTTGTGCCAGCCCAGAGCCGTGTCGCGCTGCTTGCGGCTGACCACGTCGTCAGCGTCTACGAACTGCGCGGCATCAGCCCCGTGGCGGTTATGGCACTGCACAACACCAACGGCAACCACGCCGAGGACATGGCTTCCGTCGCCGCGCAGTGCAGCGCGGGAGACGGCGACGGCTGCCTCGGCGTGCTCGCTGGCAAGAACCGCCTGGTGTGTGCGCTGCGTGGACCCATCATGTACGACCCCATGGCCCCCCGCGGTGCCGCAGCGGCCGCCGCTCAGCAGCGCTCCGCAAAGCAGCTCAAGGCAGAGGGCGGCCCATCAGCAACAGACGACGAGGGCGAGTCGGCCACGCCACCTCCAGAGGAGAGGAGGGCGAGACCTCGGAGGAGTACCGCACACGCGTGGAGGCGTGGCGGCTGCAGCACGCGCAGAGGCGTGCCGAGACGATCTACCTGCGCCGTCTCAAGGCCTTCACGACCCACTCCCGCGGCGTCATCGCCACGGCGCTGCACGTCGCCTCCGGCGAGCTCCACACGCTGACGAGTGACCGGTGGCGCGTGTGGCACGCCACGACGGGCGCGCTGCTGCGTGAGACAGAGCTCACCCGCGCCATACACGAGGCGTTTCCCGCCCTGCGCCGCCTCTTCGCGACCGCCGCCTCGTGGACCACACCTGCGCAGGCGCGTTTGCTGGTCGGCGGGCGGGACGGCCTGCTGGCAACGCTGGATCCCGCCAACGCCCTCGTCGCCATCGCTGAGGAGGTGATTCCCCGTCAGTCGGGTCCCCATTTCAGTGCCAAGGCTGGCGAGGGCAAGAGGCGAGACCAAGGGCTCTGCGGGCGAGGCCTCTTTGGACGCCGCCCGGGACGCCGCCGCGGCCGCGCAGCAGCGGGATGTTGGATCTGTCACTGTCAGTGGCGCGCTCACCTTCATCGCGGGCGGAAGCACGTGCGTCGTGCGCCGCTACGTCGCCACCACCGCCACCAGCACGGATCGCAAAACGAACCCCGCCGGCGGCAGTGGCACTGCGCGTGCTGGCAGTGGAGCCGCGGCCGCCGCGGCTGTGCGCCCCAACGGGGAGGAGAATTACACTGCCGTGACACTGTATGTGCCGGCGCCGGTGTCCAGCATCACCGCGTGCTGCTCGGTGCGCGACTCCCACGCGTGCCTCGGCACCGCCGACTGCAGACTGCTCTTCTACCGTCTGTCCGACACCACCGGCCTACCGTACCGTGAGGAGTTCCTGCGTGACCCTAACGTCACCGCGGGCACTGGCAACAACAATAATAACAATAACAACAACAACAGCAGTGGCGGCCCGGTCTCCCCTGCTCTCTCGCCCTCGACGCCGAGCACAACAGCCACGACGGGTGGCGAGGAGGTGGGGGCCATTGTTAGCCTCACGTTTGCCAACGAGTACAACCAGAACATGATCATAGCAATGCTGGACACCGGTGTCGTCTACTTCTACTCCAACTGACAGGGCATCCCCGTTGGCCGCGCGCATCTTTTCAAGGCGAACGAGTGCCGACTCACGTGCGCTCACTTCACGTCGCACTCCGGTGGCCTTGCCATGGTCAACAGCAGTGGCGGCAGCGGCGGTGGTGCGAACTCAAGCGCCGTCGGCTCAAAGGCTCCGACGACTTCTGACGCAGCAGTCAGAAACGGGCCCAACAACAGCAACCATTCCGGCGGCCGCACCTCCAATCAGGTCTCCTATTTCCCCCAGTTCACCTTCTGCGGTGACTCGCTCGGTCGTGTTCGCGTGGTCGATCTGGAGACGCACTCCGTGACCGGAGCCAAAGGGATCGGCGCTGGTGCGGCGGCCTCCAACGGCCCTGCGGCGTCCCCTCTGATGCACAATCCTCTCGGCACGACTGCTGGCTCCCCTGCTGCCCCGTCTGACAACACGTCGTTGGCCAACTCCACCGCTGCCGCAACGGTTGCGGGCGGAATTCTCGGCAGCTCCATTGGCGGTGGCATGCACATGGGAAACAGCACCCTCGGCGCCATTGCGGGCCTTAGTGTGGGCGGGCCGACCGACTGGCGGCGTGCGACGCGGGCACTGCATTCCTTTCAGGCAACCATGGGCGGCGTCACCAGCATCCAGTCCTTCCCTGCCATTTGGTACGTACAGCACGCCAGCGACTCTGCCGGCACCTCATCGCTGACCGGCTTTAGCCCTCGTGTTGGCGAGGCCTCTGGCGATGACGGCGGCAACGACGACGACGAAGTTCCGGATGTGCGCTTCACCCCTCGTCGCCGCCAACGCAGCGGCGCCAACGCCGACGATAACGGCCGCCCCGAGGATGGCGCGCAGCCGCTTCCTGTAAACGGTGACTTCAACGATAAAGACCCGGCAGTGAGCGAGGGCGGCGACGCCGCAACTGCCGCCCCCGCCCTAACGTTCGCTGTCCCCGTGTACTTTGTGACGGTCGCGGGGCTGGACGGAAACGTGCGGCTCTTCTGCATTCACCCGGATCACATCTCGCCCAGCTTTGCCCATACCACCTTGGCAGGCGCCAACAACAGCAGCAGTCGGGAGCAAAACTCCAGCATCAGTGCCTCTAACAATAACAGCAACTTTAATAACAGCAGTCCTAGTGCTTTCCCGGGAGACGAGAATCTCTTTTTGAACTTTGTGTTTCTGGGGAGCGATCACCGGTGCGGAGATCCCGACAGCGGTGGTGCGACGACGGCTGGTGGCGGCAAGCGACACAGCCGTCAGCAGCAGCAACTACTCCAGCGCAACGCGCAGCCGCTGCCGCCCAACGCCATCAGGGGCTGGTCTTCTACGACGGTCGGTCTCTACGGTTACGACACCTGGCGCCTGGGCGACCGCGACACCTTCTCGCGCGCGGCTCTTCCGCCGGCCTTCATTACTGAAACGGAGCGCCGCAGCAACGCCTTCCTCAGCCAGATCCTGCGATCGTCGAAGAATAGCCTCATCCAACGTCTTCAGAGCTCCACTAACGCCAACCCTGCCGACGGGTCGCCGCAGCCGGGAGGCACGGCTACGGGGGCTGGCAACACTACTGCCTCCGCAGGCGGCGCCTCTGCCAGCGCGCGCGGGGCCGATGCGAACGGCGGCGCGGGTGAATCGAGGGCGTCGACAGGGGCCGCAGGGGGGACGCTCACGGGGACCGCCGGGGACGCAAACGCGTTCTCTGGCTCCAACGGCGCGACGAGGCCGAGGCGCTCTCCCGCGCACGATGGCGACAACACCCTCGGTGGCAGCACCGGCGGCAACAACCCCCTGCTCGACCGCTACGCTCACCGACACCCGCTCAGCACCCTGGGCCACCCTGTGCACACGCTGCTCGCCCACTGTGGCCCGCAGGACGGCGCCGCGGCTGCCGCCGGCGGTGAGGGCGCGGTGGACGAGAGCGTCTCCTACTCGCGCTCGAATCGCTACGATTTCCCGCCGCCGCCGTACGACGCCGAGTGCGACGTCAGTGGGTTTCCGCCGCAGCGCTACCCGGCCCCCAGCTCGACGACGTGGGACTTTGGCACCAATTACAACCGCGACTGCACGGTCCTGGATACGATCATACGCCGCAACGGCAGCTCACGTCTCGGTGGCAATGATGACGACAACGACAGCGACGACGGCGACGACGGGGAGGGCCACACGGGGACGACCGCCGAGAAGGTCCGGCGCTACCGCCAGGTCATGAAGATGTTCCCTGTGGCGATGCTGAAGCGGATGGGCGTGCTCCCGGCCAACGCGCCGGAGGTGGACGAGCAGGGCAACCCGCGCTCTGTCCCCGCTGAGTACATTTTCAACTTCTTCACCAGCGGCGGCGGCGCCGCCAGCGGCGGGAATGCGCCAGTGGTGCTGGCGGCGTCCCCGTTCGGCGGCGACACCATCATGCACCTGGGCGACCTCGAGGCGTACGATGGCGACGGCGACAGCGCCTCCTCACCGAACTTCTTCCTGACAGGCGTCGCCGACATCGGTGGCAACGGCAACACGCCAGGACGGTTGATCAAGTCCAGCGACGACGGCACCACCACCCCGCGTGGTTCGCAGCGGGCCCCCTCTACCCGCGCCCCCTCATTGACGGGCTTCTCACCTACCATTGTGGACGCCGGCGACGACGCCGGCTCTCCCGGGCACAACGCCGTGAACCACGCCCACCGGCGCCGCACCCTCACAGAGGCGGAGTCCGACGCGCTCTACGACAGCCGTCGCGCCAACAGCATCGCGGCCGGCTCCGAGAACTACAGCAATCTGGTGAGCCAGCGGCAGAGCATCGTGACGAGCGGGAGCTCCATCGCAAGCATGATGGCTGCCGGCATGGCGGCGCGCCGCAGCGTGACGGGGGCTCTCCAGCCGCCGCCGCCGCAGCAGCCGCAACAGGACCGACGAAAGTCGAGTAACAAGCCGTTTCGGGATGCTGATGCGTTTGAGCAGCCCAAGACCAAAGGAAAGAAGAAGGACGTGGTGGTCCCTTTGCTGTCCTCATCTTCCCCGGCCTCGCCGTCGGGTAAAGAGCATGACAGCGCCACAGCGGCACAGGAGCAGACGCCGGAGCCACTGCCACCGCCCAACATGGATGGGGGCTACCGCTTTCCGGAAGACAGCGGAGCCTGGTCTCCGGCCCAGGGCCGTACTGAGGAGTACTACAGCAGCTTAGACCGCGCCTCGCTAACGGTCGTGGACCCGAGCGTGGATGGCATCAGCGGCGAGAGTCGGCGGGTGTCGCTCTCCACCATGCGTCAGCGCGGCTCCACCGTTGGCTCCGTTTCGCCGCCTGATCTGGGGCCGCTCTCCGCGCTGGCCCGTCAGCAACAACAGCACCAGTCGCCGTCGCCCAAATCGGAGGAGCGGGAGGGGGGCAGCACGGCGCCACCCTCACACAGCCAGCGCACCATGGTTGACGGCACGCCTGAGGAGAAGAGCACCGCGCAACCTACCCACGAGCGCCACGGTGGTGTCCCCCGCAAACCACTCGGCAAAAACGTCTTCTCTGGTAAGTACTGGTCGCCCTACCTGCCGAACGAAACGGACGGCGGTGGCTCTCCTTCCGAGGGGTCGAGGGGTGGGACCGGCGGGCGCGACCCCGGCGTATCGCGGCCGGTGAGTGGCGTCAGCAGCGGCACGTTGGGCAGTGGGGCGGGCCGCGTCGGCGCCTTCACCGCCTCGCACCCTCGACCCGACACTGGCAGCCACGAAACCTCCGCGCCGGCGGCGCCTCGTGCCACCGGCGTCGGCCCCACCGCCGGTCCTTTTGCCAACGTCCCGCGCTACTCCCTCCAGTACGCCCCGGAGACGCTGATGGCGCAGCGCGAGCTGGTCTCGCACGAGGATACACTGGAGACGCTGCAGTTGCGGCGCGACCAGCTGATGCTCGCGCACTTCGCCGGCAGTATCGACTCCATCCAGCAGCGCAGCGCCAAGACGTACGGGCAGGCCGGCACCGCTCCCGGGGGCAAGGCCGGCGCCGCAGCCACCGCCCCGGGCGTGGGCATGTACCGCCAGGAGAAGCTAATGGAGAAGCTCAGCAGCGCGTGGCGCGAGCGGGAGACGGACGCGGGCGCCCTACAGGCCACGCGCGCAGCCACCATGGCCTCCTTTGGCGGCGCTGGTGCTGGTGGAAAGACGGGGAAGAAGGGAGGGTCGCAGCACTCCCACCCCGGGGGACAGGACGGCACGGAGAAGCGCGTCCGGCCGCCCAGTGGCGGCGAGGCTGGCGGCAAGGGAGCGGGGGGTGGCAACCCGCCATTCATTGGCCTCGACCTGGCGCTCCTCGCCGTTCCCACCGAGGACCCGCGCTTTCTACAGAAGCGGAACCAGCAGCGGGCACTGAACGCCCGCTCGGCTGTAGCCGGGGCCAACCCCAAGACAGCGGCGGCAGAGGAGGAGCGTGGCGGAAAGATCAAGCACGGCAAAGGTGGCGGTGACGGCGCTGGCGGCATGGAGGTGGTGGCGGCGGCGACGACCGGCGGAATCGCCGGCCCGCGTATCCGCACCGACCCGCTCAGCAACACGGAGCGTCTGCTGAACATCGCCCCTCCTGACCAGCTCTTCACCGCGAGGCCCACCGACGGCGCCTCCCCCACCGCCTCTGCTGTTGCTGCCTCTGCGGCCTCCACGATGACCGGCGGCGACGCGGCGGGCACTGCCAACGGCGCCTTGACCCTCGAGGACGTGGACGAGCGCTTCATGACGGCGCAGGAGCGGTACGTGCGACAGCGCGACGCGGCACGCGAGAGGCGGCAGAAGGAGACGCAGCAGCGCCAGCTCGCGGCGGAGGCGAACCCTGCCCCGCGCGCGTGGCTCCCCACTATCGGCTCGCGCCAGACGCTGATGCCGGTGGACGTGACGGTGCCCTCGACTGTCATCAAGGCGGCGAGCGCAGGCCCGAGCGGCCCCAGCACCACCTCCGCCAACACCCGCGGCCACGCCGGCGGCGCCTCGTCCGCGTCGCCCTGGCAGTCGTCGCTCCCTGGCGGCCTCGGCGCGAAGCCCACGACGGCCGGCAGCGACGGCAGCGACAGCTCCCAGGACGAGGTCAGCAGGCCGCGGCGGGGCGGCGGCGGCGGCGGCGGGCGCGGGGGACATCACCAGCGCCACTCGCGGTACAGCACCAGCACATACGGGTCGCCACTCGTCAGCGGTGGTGGCGGCGGCGGCGGCGGCGCAGCGTCCTCCGTCATCGGCGCCGGGGCGAGCGCGAGCACGACGGTGGAGATGCAGACCCGACAACTGGAGGCGCTCCGCCAGGCCCTCTCACAGGACAACTACCAACGCTACTCCGAGACGATGCGCCGCGCGGGGGCGAACAACACGCCGTCACCCGTTTCCAAGCCCAATAAGAGCCCCGCAGGCTGGATGGACGGACCCTCCACCACTGCCATGTACTCTCCAAAGCGATAACTGTAGCGCGGACGTATCTCCTTGTACATTCTTATAATCACTACTCTGATCGATGTAACACAAATTATACAATACGTAGGCTTCCTTTTTTTTTTTTTTTTACTCAAAGTCTGTTAGCCCCCTTTTTACGTCTTTGTCCCTCTTTTATCAGTTTCGATTGCTGCTTCTCTCTTTTCTTTTTGTGTGTTCTCTACTTTTTTTCCCCTTTTGGACTTCTCGATTTTCTCATGATGTAAAGCAAGAACAACAACAACAACAAAAATACAACGAAGAATAGATTAAAAAAAAAGAGTAGCCACTGCAAGCGCCGCGCACTGCTCAAAACCCTACTCTTGACGTGCTGTTTGAACTAGTATCCTTTTCGCTGTCATTCTTTTCTTTTTTTTTTCTTATTCACTTTCAATGTCTTTTATTATTATTATTATTATTCACGGTGCTTGCATCAGTATGCGTGGATCTCTTGCCACTTACTCGCGTCTTTCTTATCCTTCTCTCTTATCCTTCACCCTACCCCCTCCCCACGCACTCCCCACGCCTATAGTACGTTTCTACTATTCTACTACTTTCCTCTCTCTCGCTCTTCTTTCGAGTTTTCGGCTACTGCCCTTATCCAAGCATCAAAAGTACTACATTATTATTATTCTACTAATCTTTCCACTTCTTTCTTTTTTACCCATCTCCTGATTCTCTCTCTCTCTCTTTTCCTCTCCCCCCTCCTTGTTGTGCAAGTCCCCCGCGTATGGCCTACCTTCTGCCACGTGACAGTGAGAATGGGGGACGGCCGTACGGCAGACAAGCGCCGATTGCGCGCACTAACACAGCAACGACTTCGGCAACCGGATTAGTGACGCTGCCTGGCGCTGATGTGGTAACGCCAGCGCTTCCCTCCTCCCCTCCGGTGTCGGCCCTCCGCTGCGATCGCACCCCGGCGACTGCGCCCAACACCACTTGCACAGCTAATGCTGTAGCGAGACGAGAAGACAGCACTTTAGCGACGAGGAGCATCAGACGCATCGGAATCAACATCGTCCGCCTCCACCCGGGGGAACGTGGGGTGGGCGGTGCGCGATAGGGTCGCAAACGAGGTGGTTTTTCCACTGCTGCGGCGCGACGACGCTACTGTCCGCGCCTCCTACAGAGGCGGCGACCGTGAGACGGTGGTTTCTGTTAGCACGTCCCAGGCCGAGTCGCCCGCGCGTTGTTGTGGCTCAGATGCAGATTCCGGAAGCTCTTCCTCTTTGCCGCATCGCAGCAGCGGCAGCGTGCTCGGCCGCGTGCCGCTGCTGTCGTCGGCGCTGGCGTATTTGCACCGCTCGCCGCGCCAGAGCGCCTCCTCGCACTACTTCCCGCCGCTGTCGTACCCGGCCGTGTCGCGGCCGGAGAGCAGCGGTAAGCGGCACGCGCGGTCGATGGGCCGGCAGCCCCCGCAGCGGCCGTACAGCCAGCGCGAGAGGGAGGCGCTGGAGGCGCAGGTGTACCGCGAGGTGACCGACTACAGCACCATCGCCGACGTCCTCGCGCACCCGCTGCGTGGTGACGCCGGCATCATCGCCTCCCTACCCGGCTCTTCTTACCCATCTCCGGCAGGCGGCAGCGGCAGCGGCGGTCCCGGAAGCACCGACGACGACCTCAACTTCCGCTTCATTGCGGAGGACAGCCGCCACGGCGTACGCGTGTACAGTTCCCCTGTCCAGTTCGACGACGGAGGCAGCGACAGTGGCGCCGCGCGCAGGGGGAGTCGCCGCAAGCCGGAGACGTTGCCACTGCACATGTTCCGCAGTCGTTTCATCCTCCCGTGCGAACCACGCGAGGTGCTGCAGTGCATGGCTGCCGGCCGGCGCGCGCGGTGGGACAAGCACCTCGCGGAGTCGGCTCTTGTGCGGGTGCTGACCGATCCGCGCGGGAGCCCAATGACCGCAGCAACCGCAGCAACGTCACCGGCGGCAACCTCCTCTCCATCCAACGACGTCAGCCGCGTCCGCCGAGACCAACTGCAGACCACCGCAGCAGCGGCTCCCTCTTCTTCCGCGCTGCCGCCCGGGCCGCGCCACTACCCTACCGGCGGGAGGCGCAAGATCTATCACCCCGGCTACCACGGCGCCAACAGCCCCCTCGACGACGACAACGACGACGACACTGACGACAGCGGCGGCAGCGGCGGCGGCGATGGCGTGGCTGGCGGGGGGCTGCTGGCGTCCGGGCAGCGGCGCGTGGGGCTGCACTACCTGGGCGTGCGCTCCCCCATCCCGTTTGTGCAGTCGCGCGACTTTGAGCTGGTGGTGGCGGAGGAGGTGATACCGCTGCAGCAAGTGCCCGGGCAGGCGAGCGGCAACCACATCGCGGTGATGAAGAGTTTCTCCGCCCCACTTGGCCTCGTGCGCCCCGCCGACCCTCAGCAGCAGCGCTACGTGCGTGGCGTGCTCTTCCTCTCCGGCGTTCTCGCGTGTCCGCTCAGCCTGTACGCCGACGCTGACACCGGCGGCGGCAGCAAGCACTAGTACAATCAGCGACGCCGCGGTGGTGGCGCTGCTCCCGCCGTACTTGCGCGAGCGCCACCGCCGCGGGATGCGCTACTGCCTAGTGGAGTACTTTGGCCTCGCGCACCCCATGGGCTTCATTCCCGCCATCGCTGCCAACATGGCCGTCAACGTGCAGATACAGACGGTCGTGTCTTTGCAGGAGTACGTGTCGGCGGCGGCACAGGTGCCGCGAGTTTCCAAGTTGGCTCGTGCAAGCGCCGCCGCTGCCGCCGCCTCATCCGCTTCGTCTTCTTCTTCTCCCTCCTCATCCATGACGGGGTACACGGAGGAGCTGGACCGCGAGAAGGACGAGGACGCAACGCCGTCGGCATCGAAAAAAAAGTGCCACTAGGCGCATCACAGAAGGCAAATCCACTACGCCTTCCGGCGCAGCCGATTCTGCCCCGGATGACGCGGCTGCTCCCAAAAATGATTCGGTGGCCCAGCGCAGCCACACTCTCCCTGCTTCCGTCGGCAGTCTGTGGGATCGAATGCGTGTTCGGTTGCTCTCTCGTCTGTGAAAAGAAAAGGAAGAGGAGCGTAAGCACAATTTCCCTCCCTCTCTCCCTCTCTCTCTCTCTTTCCTCTTCACTCTCGTTTTCCCTCTCGTTGTCTGTTCCATGTTTTTCAGATTCCAACTCTCCAGAATAGTCACGGATAAGGTACGCGACTCAGCGAATGTAGCACAAAAAGAAAACAAGAAAAGAACAACCTCACACGCTCACAAGTTGCACGTTTCCAGATTGTTTCACGTTCGATTGTTCTCTGAGCTCTGCGCCAACTATTCCCGTCTTTAATTCCTACCACTACTCCTCTCCTTTTTTTCGCCAACAACAACAACACAAAAGGAATCTGATCAGCGACAGTAGCAGGACATCAAAGCAGACTGCAGGATTCTCCACCCCTTCACACACACACACACACACACACACACAAAGATAACAATGCTGACCTCCTTCAGCTGGGTGCCGCGGGGGGCGATGCGGCCGACGCCGTTGCTGTCCTCCGACACGGAGGAACAGGCGCGCGCGAAGCTGATGGCGCAGTACGGCGGGGGCGTCGCTTCCGCCAAGACGACCGCCCGGCGGCAGCGACAGGCAGCGGCGGACGGCAGCCTGGAGGACCTTCCGAGCGACGCGGAGGACGTGGTGGGTCTTGAGGAGGAGGAGGAGGAGGGCCTCAACACGCGGGGCGACCGGGAGGCGAACGAGGCGCTGCGTGCCATCGCCGGCGGCGGCGCCAACAACGGCGTGCTGGAGGAGCTCACGAGCGAGGACGATGAGGACATCAACGACACCACCTTCCAGGACACCGACCTCGTCTTCTGCACCGCCTGCGCCGACCGCGAGAACCCCCGCCTCGAGCTCTTCGTCTACGACGAGCCGCAGGACAACCTGTACGTGCACCATGACGTGGAGCTGAGCAGCTTCCCGCTGGCGACGTGCTGGCTCACCGACAGCACCATGTCGTGCGTCGCGCTCGGCACGATGCTGCCGCTGATCGAGGTGTGGCCGCTGGACGTGATGGACGCCGTCTCGCCCATGCTTGTCCTCGGCGGCTGCGTCAATCAGGCGGACAACTACAAGCTGCTGCTGCCGCGCAACCGCCGCGGCGCCGCCGCGAGCGTCAAGGCCAAGTACCTTCAGCCGGACTCGCACACGGAGGCCGTGTTGTGCGTGCGGTGGAACACCATTGCGCAGAACATCCTCGTGAGCGGGAGCGCCGACAATACCATCAAGATCTGGGACCTGCACCAGGCGGCCTCCGGCGCCCCCGAGGGCTTCTCGGGATGCCTCGGGACGTACCGCGAGGCGGAGAAGGTGCAGTCGCTGGCGTGGCACCCGGCCGACCCGAACCTGCTGCTCTCCGGCGGCTTCGACGGCGCGATGCAGCTGCGCGACTGCCGCGACCCCAGCCGGCCCGCCCTCCGCTTCGGCCTCTCCGACGTCGTCGAGCACGTGGAGTTCTCCCACTTCTGCCCGGCCGACGCCGCGACGGGGGCGCTCGTGAGTGGCGGCCACCACCAGGTCGTCGCCAGCGCCAGCAACGGCGAGGTCGCCTGCTTCGACACGCGCTACTACGACACGGGCGCCGGCGCGGCGGCGAGCGGCGTCTGGCGCATCGCGCCCCCGCACGGGGGCGGCGAGGTCACCTTCAGCCTCTCCCGCCACGCCCCGGGCCTGATGGCGACCAGCGGCAAGGACGGCCGCATCGCCCTGTGGGACACGCGCCAGCTGCAGGCGGGCGCCAACGCCGACGGCTCCGCGGCGCCGCGGCAGATTGTGTCGCGCTCGTACCGCACCGGCGCCGTCCTCTCTCTCGAGTTCCACCCCAACTCGCCGCACATCCTCGGCGCGGCCGGCGCGGCGGGGCAGCCCCTCGTGTACACCATCACCGACGACCTCCGCGGCATCTACGAGTAACTAGTGGGGTGATGGGAGGGGATGGGAGGGGTGTGTGTGTGTGTGGCGCCTGCGCGCTTCCCCGTCTCGTGTTTTTTTCCCCTCCCTCTTTGTTTTCGTGCCCCGTTGCTCTCGCTCTCTCTCTCTCTCTCTCTCTCTCTCTCTCTCTCTCTTTCCCTCGCCTATCTTGCCGTTCGCAAGTACTTCCATGGACACACATTAGTACGCGAACAAGCATGGGGAGGCAGAGAGGAGAGAGCGGGGTGAGGGTTGAGAGTGAGGGATGGGAGTGGTATGGCCCATGCACTAATCGAATAAGTGAAGCTTTATCACGACGAACTTCACCCCGTTTTTTCTCTATCCGTTTAATTTGCTCCATATAAGGATAACCCACGTTTCAAAAATGATAAGGATATGATAAAAAAAAAGAATCTTGACCTACTTTGCACTCGGAAAGGAATTCATTTATTTCCTTGTCTGTACATACTGTGCCTTTTTTCTCTAATCTTTTCCCACACAACTGTGCATATTGGTTGAGATGTGCCCCCCCCCCCATTCCGTCTGCACCTTTTTTTTTTCTTGTTCACGCTCGCTTCACCCTGTGTTCTCGTTTCACTTCTTTTCCGTCCCTCTCTGCTGTCATTCCTTCAATCCAAACAACCACCAACGACCCCGCAAAGGAATCTCGCTCTCCTAAGCTTCCCACTGAAAAAAAAAAAACAGTAACCAAGCTCTCAGCTCACCCGCTACTCGCTACTCGCTAACCGCCAACCCCTCCCAAGAAACCCCAACCCTCCTTTACCCATCATGCGTATTTACAAGGACATTATCACCGGCGCCGAGGTGGTGTGCGACAACGACACCCCGTTTGAGGTCGAGGGTGACATCGCCTACATGGTCAAGGGCCGCTACATCGAGATCGGTGGCGAGGACTACGGCATCTCCGCCAACGTCGACGAGGACGCGGCGGAGGGCGCGACGGCGGAGGGCGGCGACGACGGCAAGACGCGCGTCGTGGACATCATCCACAACAACCGCTACACCGAGACCTTCTACGACAAGGCCTCCTACATGGCGCACATCAAGGGCTACATGAAGCAGCTGCTCGACCGCATCGAGGACGAGGACGCCAAGAAGGCCTTCCAGACCAACGCCGCCGCCTTTGTCAAGGGTGTCCTCAAGAACATCGACGACTACCAGTTCTTCATCCCCGAGGGCAACGAGGAGGACCCCGACAACGGCCTCATCGTGCTCTGCCGCTGGGACGGCGAGACGCCCCTGTTCTACTTCTGGAAGGACGGCCTCAAGGGCGAGCGCGTGTAAGCTTTGCGTGCTTGTTTCTTTTCTTTTCTTTCCTTATAACTAAAACCGGGAAAGAAAGTCAAGTCAAATCAGGCCAAGTTTTTTTTTTTTGGAGAGAGAGCGAAGCAAGTAATAAAAATGACGGGGAAAAAACTACAGTATGAAGGGTGAAGGTGTCAAGAGGAGAGTTGTGTGAAGAGGGAATAAAAAGACGAAGAAACACTTATACGTTTTCTTTGCTCCCATCTTCGTTCCGCATTTCGACGCCTCCTGCTCCTCTTCTTCTTCTGTTACCTCTCGTACTGTAGTTTTTGTCTCCTTAGTAAAGTAACTCTCGATGCAAAAAAGAAATAAAAAATAAAATCTAAGTAAATCGGAAAATAATTAATTAAAAATTTAAAAAAGTTGATGGTAAAAATAAATGAGTTGGAGCAGTCACCCGGACCTCTTCGCACTCTGCTGGAGTTCGTGCTGCACCCTAACTCTCCTCGAAAAATAATGAATTCAAAGGAAAAAAAAAGTATGCTAACATTGTTTTTTTTTTCATGCTTCTCCTTCCCCTCCGAATTTCTCCTCTTTTTTTTTTTCATGCCCCACGTTTCCCCCTGTCGAAGTTCATCATTCTGCTCGATTCAGTAAATACCACCACGAATTGAAGGACGATTACTTCCTTTTTTATTCCCCTTCCCGTATTCTCGCTTCATCCTCTCTTCCGATTCCTTTCTCTTTGTTTTTCACCCTCTCCAACAACAACTTGAAAAAGCAACAGAAAAAAGTGACCACATGCCATCACTTCTGCGGAGGAGGTGCCTCTAACAACAGTGATTCCGATTGAAAAGAACCACTTGCTGAGCCTGCTCTGGGCAAAGGGTGGCGAGATGTGGCCGAGTCGTCGTTGGAGGAAAATGAAATGAGAACAAATCCAAAGAGAGAGAGAGAGAGAGAGAGGAAATACGTGATTCAAAGAGTCCTGTGCCAACTGTGGTCTTGTAGAATATGCTGAAAAGAATAAAGTAGTGAGAGTAATTACTAAAAACAAATAAAAGATTAAAAAGAAGTTAATGAGAAAGACGTGAAAGTGCCGCCCATTTTCCGAGTGAAGGAAAAAAGAGCACCAACTCACGACAGAGGAATGCATCGAGGGGGATTTGCACTGTACGTATGCTCCCCTTGTTCATTTATTTTTGATGCAAAAAAGTAGTGAGGGCAAGACGAAACACTTGCCTGACATGCCATTTCCTTCAGTGGCAATGCGAACATAGGCTTTTTCAGCCGCTTCCATCCTTAGAAACTTGAGATCGTCGGATGAAAAGTTATTCTTCGCATCTTTGTCCGTGAACATTCTATTCATCTTTTTTTTTTTCTTCCCCTTCTTACTTCTTCCCCACCACACAAATTTTGTCAAGGCGAATATTGAACTCTTACGCACACACACACACACACACTCACCTACACACAGACACACACTAGTCGTAGCATAGACGCTTTACAATCACTTAGACTGGAAAGGTTACAACACTAGATGTCTTGCCTTTCTTACAACTAACTTTTATTTTTTGCTTACCTAGACTTGCTTACGTGCACCGCACACTGGAATGAGTTCACAACCACTTCTCAGTGCTCGTAGGGGAGGGCATAATGACACATTTACAGAAACATCACATGCGGTTGAGTGTAACCTCCGCCTGGCTCGTTTTCTGCGTGCTGAATTCGATTCGGACACTGCGGGAAGAGAAGGCCGTGCCAACACCACCGGAGGCGGTGAGAGTTGTTGCGTGCGCGACTACCGGGCAAGTGTCGTTGCCGATTTTGCTTCTCTGCTAGAGCGTTATCCCCTACCCATCGAGCACGTCAGCGCCGCGGCGGGGCTGGCGCTGCAGGTGGTGGAGGCACCAAGAACAAGAAGCAGCGAGGCGCCGGAGACTCCGGCGGCCACACTGGATGCTCTCTTGACATCTGCGGAGAAATACTTCGCCTTGCTGTGTGTGGGTGGCGCACATAGTGGTGGTGGTGGTGGTGGTGGTGTCGTCTCTGGGTCACCGCACTCACCTGTGTTTCCCCACTCGCCTACTCCGTTTTCCGTGTTTCGGCACCGCTGCACGAACAGCGCCGTAACCGCCGCCGCCACCGCCGTCGGCTCCTCCAGCTCCGCTGCTCTTGTGTACCGCCTGGTGCACGGCCTGCCCGCGGCGGAGACGCAGGAATACTCGCAGGTGGAGAGGGCGGCGGCGGCGGGCCGGAGCCGCAAGCGGAAGCGTGCGGAGTCGGACACCCCGTCGCCGTCACCCTCACCCTCACCCTCGCCACCTCCAGCGCCTGCGTTGCGTCAGTACCACTCGGCATTCGAGGAGGAAGCCGTCGCAAGCGACGCGGACGCCTCCGCGCTAGGGGACATGCTGCTGTTCGGTGCCGCCGGCGCGCAGGCCGGGGCCCTCTCCGCTGTGGGTGCTGCAGTTCCACTAGGTACGAATGACAAGCAGCTACAGACGAACAGTAGCGTCGCGGCAGTCCCTGCAACGGCCCCGCAAACGAACAGGCGCCGCACCGTTATGAGGTACGGCGACGTCTCCCCCGCGCGGGCTGCTGCCGCGGCCATGCAAGTCGCGACCGGAGGATTAAGTGCACACACATCTGAATCATTTGCGCCCGTAGCGTCTTCAACTGTCGCTCCACCGTCACCACCACCACCACCGCCGCCATCGTCTGCAGACTATCGGGTTCCTAACCCCACCGCCTACGCACAGGCACTGCTGCAGAGCCGACGTGACGGCGTGCGGCGCGCCAAGGCGGCGGCGAACAAGGCCGCGGCAGCGCAGCGGCGTGGCGATGCGGGGGACAACGACACCGCCTCAGCCGCACCCCAGCCGCTGCAACCGCGAGACATCACAGAGCTGGGCAAGCTCTTTCCTTCAATGCTTGCGAGCAACCAAAACATCGTCAGCGACGACTGCACAGAAGAGAACGAAAGGGGGAGGACACAACCGCGCATGGCGTGATGACGCCAGTGACGAGGGCCCAACTGCTGGTGGACTACAGGGAGCGGGTGCGGGGGAAGCATGACGTGATGCTGGCGCTGCTCGGAAAGGAGTTTGCACGTGCGATCGCCAAGGCAGACAAAAGCCAGCAGCAGCAGCAGCAAAGTGGGAAGGCGGCGGGTAAGAACACTGGCAGCTGTCCAAATTCCCCACGCGGCAGCGGCGGCGGCGCCGAAACCACCACCACCACCGCCACGGAGCTGTTGATGCCGGCGAGCTACATGCTACCGTGCGGGGACTTTATGATTGCCCTCGAGCGGCGCCACTCTGAAAACAGCAGCACCACTGCCACTGCCACCGGTGCAGTGCCGCTTCTTCATTCCTCCACTCTGGGCGCGGCTGCAAGCAGCGCCGCTGCGCCGACGGCTCCGTTTCCTTCCTACGCAGACGACGGCGTGCCGGCTGTCGCGCCCCCCGCCATCGATCACGTCGCCACACTCTTTGTGGAGCGCAAGACATTAGCAGACCTCGACGGCTCTATCAAAGACGGCCGGTTCTACCAACAGCGCGACCTGCAGCAGGCGATGAACCGCTCCGCCGTGCTTTCTCCTTCTCCTTCCGCGGACCAGGAAAACGATGACGCTCGGCAGGCGGAGGAGGCCCGCGGCGGAAGGAGCCGGTACTGCCGCGCCCGTTTGCGCTCCTGTGGGTGCTGGAGGGCGACACCGAGTCCTTCAGCCGCTCCGTCGCGTGGGCGCACGCGCGGCACGGAGGGGGAGGCGGAGGAGGGGCGGTGGCCGCCGCCGTGCAGCGTGTGTACAGTGCTGTTGCCTCTCTGCTGTTGGACGAGGTGACGAGCGGGGGCGGGGGCGCCAGTGCCGCTCGCGCGAAGCACCACACGGGGGCCGGCAACGCGGTGCTGCTCACGCGCACCTCACAGGAGACGGCGCTGCTGCTGACGGAGCTCACGGGCCGGCTGTCACGAAACCTGTGCGTGCGTGAGGCGCCTCCGCCCAACGGCGCTGCCACTGCCGCGCGCCCCGGTGCCACCTTTGCCCCTGCGGTGCCGCTGCTGAGTGTGCTGCAGGCGGCGACGGCGGCAACAGGGCGGCGGCGGCGGCGGACGGCCCTCGCGCGTCTGGCGCTGTGCCTGCGGGGGTGCGGACCGCGCCCGGCGCTGCGCCTGCGCGACACCTACGGATGTCTCCTTCGTCTCTGGCGCACTGTGGTGCGGGAGGAAGAGGAGGAGGGGGCGGAGGGGAGCGCGCCAGTGAATGCAGTGACGGCTGCGAGGGATGGACCGCCAAGCTTCCGGAGGTTCATTCAGTCGCTGACGGCGCCGCAGCAGCGCGTGTTTGTTATTCTAACGGAGTTCCTTCTCGCAAAGGAGTACTGACGAGAGGGAGCGCAGGTAGAATATCCTCCTTCCCCCTCTTCTTTTTTTTTTCTATCGGAGTTTTGATGCTCTTGCAACGGATGTGGATGATATGCGGCGAAAAGCGAGAGAGTTTTTTTTTTTTTTGGCGGGAAGATGAAACCAGTATAAACAACCACATTGAAGACTATCCTTTTGTTATTATTTGATGACCGAATTTCTACATCTCTTTTTTTTTTTGTTCTCATGCGCTTTCCCCCCCTCCCCTCGTGCGCCTGCTGCGTGGGATGTGTCGCGATCACAGATAGTGCGGTTAGTAGTCTCACTTGTCTTCTTATTTATGCTCTCTTTTCGTGACTATTCATACAACCCTCACTCTCTAACTCACTTTTCCCTTTTCACTCAAGAGTGCTTGACCGTACTGGAGTCTTTCTTTTTGTGCCTCAAATCTCACCCTTCACTGAACCAGAAAAAAAAACGTTTTCAAATATAATATCACATCAAGAATTCAAATTTATTCATAGACAGATCACGAACCTTTTTTTTTCTTTTACAAAGGAGAGGAACCGTAAGTGAGTTCTTTCTTTCACTTGGCCAGGAGAGAATACATTGGATTCGAAGGAAGAAAGGAGAAAGGAGTCTAAGCGGGGAGAATCGGTGTATTTTTGAATGCTCCGTGACTTCCCTTCCTCCTAAGCTACCCTTTCTTCTCTTCTTCTTCAATCTTCTTGTCTCTCTCTCTCTCCCTCTTTCTCTCTCTTTTCTCACTTTCTGTGACCGCTAGCAAAAAAAAAAAAAGAGAAATTCCACGATGACAGACATTTTGTCGTCTGAAAGCAGTCACGACTTGACCGTGCTGGCGGCTCCAGCGCTGCTGCTGGTGCTAGCGGCGGCGGAGACAGCAGCGCACGTCCACCGTCGAGTCGCACGGGCCCTCAGTCGTCTGTTTCGGCCAACTCCATAGGAACTGCAGGACCCGCAGCGCCCCCCACCACTGCCAATAACGCACAGGAATGGGTGCAGAGACTACCGGAGGCCTGCAAGGCCTCTCTGACGCACACCTTTGTGGTGAACCAGGCAACCTTCGTGAACCCGTTTGTGCCGCCTCGCGATTACTACTCGTACCCCTTGCCGGGGGACGCCGACGGCACTGGCGACCACCTAGGCGACAGCAGCAACACCGCTGCAAGAAACGCCTCCAGCACTCCAGCCAGTGCAAGCCCAGGAGACACCAACGCCGCCACCTCCGACGTCCAGCCGATCGCCTTCTTTCCTCTGGCCGCTGGCAGTGCTGCTGGCAGAAACACCAACCTCAGCGCCGGTGCGAGAGGCGCCGCGGTGACCAGCAACACTAACATTAAAACAAACGAGGTGGTGGTGTACGCCAGCGGGGGCAGTTCAGGTGATAACAATTACAGCAACAACATCAACAACAGAACTGCGACTGCGACAGGCAACGCCGCCAACACGAGACCTCTTTCAACTAGCATGGACGTGGCCAATGCCCCTGCCGTTTCGGCGCCGGCGCCGCGTCCCCTCTCAGCCTCGCGTTCTGTTGGTGGCACCGCCTCCAGCGGCGGCGGTGGTGGTGGTGGTGTTAATGGTATTCAGACCTTTTCCTACGCCTCCGTGGCGAGCAAAGCGGCCACTGCCAGCAGCAACAACAGCAGCATTAACAACAACAGTGCCACCTTGGGATATGATAGCAGCGGCGGCGGTGCCGTTAGTGGTGTTGTTGCCGCGCCCGCCAAGACGGAGTTTCCAGCCAACAATACGCCGAACGCGCCCAATACAAGTACCAACAACAACAACAACAGCTGTGCTGGCAGCAATGCCCTCACCACGAGCAACAGCGGCCCCGTGGCGGCGGCGCTGGCGGAGGTGAAGGAGGCGCTGCGGGGCACGGCGCGCGCGCTGCGCTCGTGCCAGGCGGCGCGCGACGACCTGCTGCTGCTGGAGGACGAGGAGCACGACGGCGCCGCGGAGCTCGCGCGCCTCGACGGCGAGATCGCGCGGCTGGAGGGGGAGCTGGCGGGGCTGCGCGACCGGCAGGCGCGGCTGCTGAACCGCCCCTCGACAGCCGCCAGCGCGGCCGGCAGCGAGGCCAACACCCCGCGCGCCTCTGGTCTCGGTCTCGTCGTCCCACCAGCACCCGGTGGCGGCAGCGGCGGCGGTGGTGGCGGCGCGCCGCAGAGCTTCGGCAACAACGGCAACGCCAACAGCTTTTCCAACAGTTATGCCGCGGGTAGCGGTTACAACGGCAACGGTGGGAGATACGGCGGCAACGGGGCCGAAAACGCGTATCTTTCATATGCTACCAACAACACGGTTATGAGTGCTCCACCATCTTATAATAACAACAACAACAACATTAATAAAAACTACTACAATAATAATAATAACAACTACAATAATCCAATGGACACCAGCGGCAACAACGGGGCGGCTCACAACACCACCACCACATCTGACGACTCGTATGTTAGTGGGGCTTTCGCAGGAGACGGCAGCTACCGCCAACAACAACAACATCAACGCTAGCAGTGGCAATACCACACCCTGGGGAATGGACGGTGCATTCGGTGGTGGTGGTGCTGGTGGTAACACTGCTGCTAACAACTATAATATGAATGACTTCTTCAGTGGCAGCGGCGGGGGCGGCGGCGGAGGCGACATGAGGGGATTGGGCGGCAGCTACAGCAGCAGTGTGAATGCAAGTGGCGGCACTGCTGTCCCCACGTACAACAAGCGCTTCACCTGGGAAAATTACGACGAATTCGGCAACGCCAACGTCCCAGCAAACACCAATAGCAACATGAGCAGCGACGCGCAGATGACAGATCCCTTCGCGGACGGCGGGAGCTACGACCATCATCAGCAAGCGGCAACAGCAATCTCAGTCGGGGGCGGAGGGGCAGATGACGGCGGAGGACGCCCGGGTGCTGCCGGCGGCACAGAAGAAGATCATGGACTACTACCGCCGCGAGACCTTCCCGTGGTCGCAGCTGATGCGGGAGAGCCTGCGCGACGTCTTCGGTCTCTTCCACTACCGCTTCCTGCAGCTGGAGATCATGAACGCGGCCCTCGACCCCGACCCCCCGCGCCACCTGCTGCCGCAGAGCTTCCCGGGGCTGGCGGCGCGCGGCGCGGAGCCGGCCGGGGCGGTGGGCAACGACATCTTTGTGCTGCTGCCGACCGGCGGCGGCAAGTCGCTGTGCTACCAGCTGCCGGCGCTGCTGCTGTCGCCGGTGAAGGTGACGATCGTCTTCTCGCCGCTGGTGTCGCTGATCCAGGACCAGATCTTCCTCCTGCACGCCAACGACGTGCCCTCCATGTCGCTGACGGGCCAGACGCCCGAGGCGGCCAAGCGGGCGCTCTTCAGCGAGTGGCGCAGCGGCGTCATCGAGCACCCCCTCGTCTACATCACCCCCGAGTACTTTGGCAAGTCCGACTTTTTCGTCGGTCTGCTGATGCAGCTCAACGAGGAGAAAGGCCTCGTGAACCGCTTCGTCATCGACGAGGCGCACTGCGTGTCGCAGTGGGGGCACGACTTTCGGCCCGACTACAAGAAGCTGACGGTGCTCAAGGAGCGCTTCCCCCGCGTCCCCATCACCGCGCTGACGGCCACCGCGACCGACACCGTGCTGCGCGACGTGGTCGCGACCCTGCGCATCCCGCGCTGCCTCCTCTTCAAGGGCAGCTTCCACCGCAGCAACCTCAAGTACGCGGTGCGGGCGGGGGTCTCGAGCAAGCAGCTGCACAGCACCATCGTCGACCTCATCAAGAACCGCTTCCCCGCCAACGCGTGCGGCATCGTCTACTGCCTCTCGCGCCACGACTGCGAGACGGTGAGCGCGGAGCTGCGCCGCAACGGCATCAAGAGCGACTTCTACCACTCCGACGCGCCCGACAAGAACAACAAGCAGGAGCGGTGGAGCATGGACCACACGCACGTCATGTGCGCCACCATCGCCTTCGGCATGGGCATCAACAAGCCCGACGTGCGCTTCATCGTCCACTCGGCGATGCCGAAGAATATGGAGGGCTACTACCAGGAGAGCGGCCGCGCGGGGCGCGACGGGTCGCCGGCCGAGTGCATTCTGCTCTGCGGCAACAACGACAAGAACCGCCTCGAGCGCCTCATCAACGGCGGCGGGGTCGGCGGCGGCGGCGGCGGCTACCAGCACCAGCATCAGCAGGAGAACCAGACCAAGAACCTGCGGAGCCTCTACAAGATGATGCAGTACACCCTGAACGACGTCGAGTGCCGGCGGCGGCAGCAGCTCAACCACTTTGGCGAGCCCGTCGACCTGCACTACTGCCTGCGTCACCAGCGCAGCGGCGGCAACGGCGGCGGCAGCGGCGGCTTTGTCTCCAGCACCGCCGCGAACCACCACGCCGACGACTCGGCGGTGCAGGTGTGCGACAATTGCGCGAGCAAGCGGGCGGAGGGGTGGGTGGCGGCGCGGCGCAACATCAACTCGATCGTGGTGGACTATGTGCGCATCATCGAGCAGCTGGGCAACATGACGAGCAAGCAGCTGGTCGGCGTCTACCGCGGGTCGCTGTCCGAGATGGGCAAGCCCCTCGAGTCCCGCATGCGCAGCGTCGGCACCCCCGCCGCCTTCAAGTCGGGGGCGAAAATCCCCCGGACGATCCTCGAGCGCGCGCTGCTGGAGGCGCTGGGGGTCGGGGTGCTGTTTGAGCGCCCCAAGGCCATCAATGAGTACTCGGTCGTCGGCTACATTGAGCTCGGCAGAGGCGACCACGAGTTTTTTGCACCGTACAACCACACCGTCCTCGCGGCGCCGGTGCCGGGGAGCCAGAACTATCGGCAGCAGCAGCAGCAGCAGCCGCCTCCGTCACAGGCGGCGGCGGCGCGGGGCGGGTACGCGAACTTCCGGACGGCGGCGCGCGGCGGCAGAGGAGGGCGCGGCGGCGCGGGATCTGTGGCGGACATTTTCGACAGCCGCATCAACCGAATCGTCAAGGCTCTGGAGACCAACGCGATTGTGATGGAGATCTACGTGCGGGAGCAGCCACCAAAGGCACGGCTGCCGGCGCAGCGGACGCCAAGGAAGGGAAGGCGGGGGCGACAGAGGCGGCGGAGGAAAAGGAGAAGAAGCGACGCGCGCGCAAGGGCGACGCGGACGTGGACACGGACAACGAGGACAGCAACGGCTCCGCCAGACTCAAGACCACTGCCAAGAAACCCAAGGCGAGCAAGAAGAAGAAGACGGAGCAGCAGCCAGGCCAGGAGGCGACGCTCGCGGATTTGCTCAAGGAGAGCCAGCAGACAACGCCCGTGAAGCCGACGCGCAAGAGGGCAAGTAATAAAAAAGAGAGGGCTGCGGACGGCGAGACCGATGAGGATGGCGACGCGGAGCTGACGCTGGCCGACCTGGCCCGCGGGGAGGGGATGGTTGTGGCTGGCGGCGGGGCAAAGGGCCGAGGGCGACACAACGGTAAGAAACGGAAGCGCAACGCAAATCTTCTCATTGACGATGAGTGCGGCGGCGGGAGCGACTCCCGTGACGGCAGCAGCGTCTCCTCCAGTAGCAGTGGTGGTGATAGCAGTGACGACGACAGCAGTAGCAGCACCAGCGACAGCGACAACTCTTTTCTTGTGAGCGACGACTACACCAGCGGCCGCTCCTCCGCCTCCCCCGCGCAGTTCACCGCCACCACCGGCAGCACCGGCAACACCCCGTACAAGAGCAGCAGCGGGGGGTACTCCCCTCCCTCCTCCTCGTCCCCCTCCAAGCGCTCCTCCTCGATGTTCACCGCGCAGAGCGACGCCACCACGCGCGGCAGCGGCGCCAGCGCCTTGTGCGGCTCCGCGGAGACCGTGGAGACCCCTCTGGAGCACCGGGCCGAGACGGCGCGCGTGCGCAACAGCCGCAAGACGACCCGCCGCGACACGGAGGGCGACGGAGGCGGTGGTGGGAAGGCCAGCGCCAAGCGTACCAAACGCGCCCGCAAGGAGTCGGCGTCGGCGGCGTCGGCGGCGGCGCATGTGCACGTGAGCGAGAACAGTAACAGCAGCGGCGCGAGCGTGCAGAGCGTGGAGGCGGCGGGGGCGAGCGCCGGCGGCGGCCGCGGGGAGGACCTGCGGCGGCGCGCCCCCGTGACGCACGTGCCGCTGGGTCTGCTGAACATCCACAAGACGGCGCTCAAGGAGCGGCTGGAGGCGCTGGTGAAGGAGCTGGCGGAGCGCATGGAGGGCGGGCGGCAGTACAACGTCATGGCGAAGAAGAGCATCCAGTGCCTCGCCGACACGCTGGACGTCACCCCATTCGGCTCCGTCGCGGACCTCACGAACCACATCGAGGGCTTCGGGCGCAACAAGGTGAAGAAGTTCGGCAAGGAGGTCCTCAACTGCTACCGCGCGTTCCGGCACGAGACCATCGGCGACTGCGAGCCGTGCCTGTCGCCGGCGGAGATCGCCGAGCTCGAGGCGTACAGCAGCCGCGCCGGCGCCGCCGCCCCCGCTCTCTCCCGCGCCGCCGCCGCTGCTTCAGCTGCCTCAGCCGCGAATGGGGGTCTGGCGAGCAGCAACGGTAACAACAACAACAACCACACTCCCGGCAGGGTCTCTTCGGTAGGCGACGGCGCGGCGGTGGGCGCGACGCCGGCCCTGCTGATGGACTTGAGCTCACCCGACCGCACGCAGGGCCGCCGTAGCGGCAGTGCCGCCGTCAACCAGGCAGGCAACCAGAATATGACCAGTAACATAATGAATAATATCACTAGCGTGAATGTCACCACCACCACCACCACAGCCGGCAGTGTTGCAGGCGCGGGCAGTGCGGCGGTGTCGCCGGGGAGACATACGCCTACGGTGAACAGTCTTCTGGCGACCGCCGGCGTAACTTCCGCCGGCGCCGCCGCGCCGCGCCGCACAACCTTTTCCATTGCGGACATTGCAAAGCTGCGCGCTGCGGGAGGTACTACTGCTACTACTGCTACTACTAATGTTAGTGCAACTAGTGCTACTAGTCCTTCCCGCTTAAGCGGCAGCGCTATTCAGCCGAACAATGGCGCTACAACGCTATCCAATGCCATGTTTAACGGCGCGGGGAATAACAACAACAACAACAACAACACGAGCAGCAGCAGCAACAGCAACCATTATGCCCACCACTCCAACCCCAACACCAACAACAGTGACATGTCGTACGCGACGCTGGACACGCAATACTCTTCAGCCCAGTCGACCGCTCCGCCGGCGCCGCCGCCACCACCCACGTCCTTTCTGAATGGAGGTCATCACCAAAGTAATGCCACTAACTTCGGCAATAATAATAATAATAATAATAATGGCGGCAGCGGCCACCCGCAGCAACTGCCCGGATTCCGCTCGGCGCTGGACCTGAGTGCTAACTTTGCCAACAACAACATGACCAGCATCACCACCACTGCTGCTGCTGCTGCTGCGAACAATGGGGTTGGTGTTTTCGCCCTGCCACACACACAGACGCAGAACACGTATCAGGGCTCTTTGCAACTCTTTCCCTCTCCGCAAAAACTGCGTCCGCCTGGCAACAGTAGTATTGAAAATGACAATAATGTGGGCAGCGTGCCTCCGCCGCTGCCGCCGCAGCAGCAGGCGGCAGCGCCTCTGTTTATGCACCCCAACAATAACACGAATAATTATAACCACAATAGTATGACTGGTTACGCCACAGGCAACACAAGTGAGCTGATAGGGGCGACACCGCAGCCGACGCCCTACTACTATAACTTGTCTCCCAATCGGTTCACTGGCGCGGGCGGCGATGAGACTAATAATAACAATAACAACAGTAATGTCAATAATAATGACAACATGACCGCTACACGAGCAAACATAGCAGGCGTCAACAAAAACAACAACCGAGCAAACTACAGCCCCGGAGATGATTTTCTCATGTCCATGTGCGATGACTCACTGCGGCGTAATCCGCTGACAAACCCTTCCACGCTACCCCACGCCAATCTGAACAGGAACAACCCCAATAACAACAATAATAAAAACAACCATTCGCATAACAATGGCGGTGATGATGTTTACACCATCGATGACTAGAATTGTCATACTTTTCTTTTTTATTCTTTTTGGTGCCATTTTTAATGATCTGCAGATTGATTAACTTTTTAAAAAAATATATTTCTATCACAAAGCCTATGTGCTTACTTCTTCGTATAATCTTCGAACTTTCAATCACGCACCGCTCGCCGGTACACCATTTGCTTTTGCTTCTATAACTTTCATTATCCATTATCATCCATCATTATTATTTCTTTTTACGCTCTTGACATTTCGAACTGCTATTACTTTCTCCTTTTTTTTTTTCTGTCTTCTTTCTTTGTTATTCTATTTTCACATTTCTCTTTACGCCTTTTCTTCTTCTTCTTCTGCATTTCACCTACGGCTCCTCCTGCTCATTTCTTTGCTCATCCTTCTCCCTTCCAATCTTTTTCCTTCTTGTTTGTATTCTCATGATGAGTCGACATGATCATGTGTATCAACCCTTCAGTGCTGCAGCGCCTCCCGATTGCAAAGGAGTGTGCATTCCTTCCGCCTTCCCCCTTCCCCCCCACCTCAACCCTCGCAGAATGCCATGATAGCTGCACTGGGTCGGTCACATACCAGATGAAAGGACGTGCGACAAACACCTGCACGCGCAGTAGAGGAGTCTCTCTCTCTCTCTGCTCAGCTTGCCAGTGTGCACACAAACGAAAAAAAAAAAAAAGAAAAGAAAAGAAAAAAATGTGAAAAAAGAAAAGCACTACCAAGACCAACAACAACAACAAAAAACCACTTTGCAAAAAAAAAAAAAAAGGAAATAAGAGGAGTCTTATCATTCGTTTGTCACCTCAGAGCGATTACCGTTACCTCACTTGCTTTTTGTTTCTTTCTGTTTTTGCCTGCGCGTCACGCAGGAAGGGGCGAGGAGTGTCACACACAGCAGGCGCTGCTCCTTTGCCGATCTGATTGTTTCTCCCGCTTCTGCGCTATGCTGACGGAGGCGGTGGGAAAGCGTAAGGGGAGTGAGAGAGAGAGAGTATCTCCCCCCTTCTCTCTCTTCTCTGTTCCGCTCCTACTTGATGTTCTGAGCAATTGCCTTTTGTGTTCTCTCTAACTCGCACTCTTCGCTACAATACACACTTCCCAAAGCACTACAGAAAAAAAAATTAACAGCAACACCGAAACGAAAAATCATCGGCTTAAATCAGCACAGCATCGGGAAACTTCCCCCCTTTTTATTTCCAAGGGTTAAAACAACAACAACAACAACAACAACACAAGAGAAGACCCCCCCCCCTTGAGGTGCGACAACGCTCAATGATCAAGGCGGTGATAGTCATCAACGCCCAAGGCAAGGTGCGGCTGGCCCACTTCTACGAGCGGCACCTGACGCTGGCGGAGCGGCACGCGCTCGTGCGGCGCCTGCACGCGGCGGTCTCCGCGCGCGAGGAGGGGTGCGTCTGTAACTTTGTCGACGATGACGCCTTCAGCTACGCCACCATCACGGAGCTCGCAGGCGCGGCGGCGGAGGACGAGGAGGAGATGGGGATGGATTACGTCGGGGCTGGCGGTGACGCGCTGCGCGGCGGCAGCGGCGGCGCGGGCGGTGGCGGCAAAAGTGCGAGCCAGGTGGTGGGCTGGCCGACGCCGGACACGCAGATTATCTACCGGCGCTACGCAACGCTGGTGTTCATCTTTGTGACCGACAACAGTGAGAGTCCCGCTGGCGGTGCTGGACCTCATTCAGGTCTTCGTCGAGAGCCTCGACCGCATCTTCAAGAACATCTGCGAGCTCGACCTCATCTTCAACGCCCACCGCGCGCTGCTGTTGCTGCAGTCCGTCATCGACGGCGGCGGCGCGGTCGCCGAGACCTCGCAGAGAGCTCATCACCCGACACACCATGGAGCAGGAGCGGCTCGCCAACGAGAGGGTTGCGCTGGGCGCCTCCGCCACCGCTGCCGGCGTTGGTGCTAGTGGTAGTGCTGCAAGCGGCGGCTACGGCCGCACTAGCGGGTATCGATAGTACTCTGGGTCTCTATGTGCGTCTCTCTGATCTGACTTACCTGCTTTCCTTAAGAACTGTGCTTCACGCTGCATTCGATTCAATGCTTCAGCTGCTTAAAGAAGAAAAAAAACAGCAACAGCAACGCATATCTCTGTTCACTTGTTGTATCTCGGCACATTGGTTGATTTGAAAGTTTTGAAAAACACCTTTGACCTTCTTTGTTTTTTCTCCCCCGTGCGTGTCCATTGCTCTTATTGCATGAATGACTGCCTCTCATGCATTTCTTCTCGTCTCCTCAACAAAGTACACGACCACGTTCTTCATCTTCAAGCAATATAAGGAAGGAAGGAACAGTGAAAAGAAAGACACACGAGTGACGTACGCTGATTCGTAACCCCCCCCCCCTCTGTCAACGCATGACGTCCACACACACAGAAGCGCCAGCGAAGACGGGAGCGGAGGCGGAGGCCGTTCGCGCTCACCAGCGCTGCATCCGCTCGTACCTTGCCGACAAGGTCTGGCCACACTTGCCCGTCAAGCCAGCCACCGCTTGCGGGGCTGCCGGTGGGAGCGCTGAAACACCCCATGGCAGCGGCAGCGGCAGCACACACACTGACAGGACCAACGACGGCTCTTACAGACTGGCAGAGCTGAAACAGAGCATCGCGGGCGCGCGCGTCAGTGTGATTGAGACGCAGCTGGTGCGCAGACGTATGAAGGACTACCAGCGCCACTACTTTAGCGTCGGTGCTACTAGTAGTAGTGGTGGTGGGAGTAGCGGAGCCGGCACACGACTAGTGGAGGAGCGCGTCAAGCGCATTCTGCGAATTCGCCAAAGCATTGTTGCACTCGGCAAGGCGTGTACCGCCGCTTTCTCTACGTCGTCCGCTTCCGCGGCCTCTGCTGCCGCTGCCCCACCGCGGCCGCCCCTCCCCGCGTCCGCAGCGGCGGTGGTGCGATCGCTGTCGGCGTCGCAAGACGTACGTAGCCCCGCGGGACTTATCGGCGCCCTCTGCGAGTTGCTGGAGCGCGAGCGGGAGTGCTGCTGGCTGACGGTGGCGTGCGTGCCGACGCAGGCGCAGTGGCGGCGGCTGCGGCGCGCCGTCCGCAGCGATCTTGAGAGAAGCAGCAGCAGCAATGGTGGCAACCACAATAACGGTGATGGCGGTGGTGGCGCCGCGCGCGACACGCGCTCTGCGGCTGCTTCAGCAAAAAGCGAGACCGACGCGAACGCGGCGGCGGACACCTACATGCGCGCGCTGTGGGACATGCTGGCCAACACGCAGCGCATACAGGACCCGTGCGGCACCGCCGCGCCGGCGACGACAGCAGCAGCCAAGCACCGAGGGGAGCGTGGTGGTGGTGGTGGTGGTGATGATGGCGCTGTTACAGACGTTGACGGGGCGGAGGGAAGTCGCGGCGCGGCAGTTCATCTTGTCAGCGACAGCAGCGGCGATGAGGGAGGGCCGGGCGCTGACGTGCAGAGTGCTGGTGTTGACGCTGCCATTGACGTGGACGAGTGCGAGAATGAAGAAGAGGAAGACGAGCTCCGCCGCCTCCACACAGAAACTCAACAGCAGCAACAGGAGGACCTCGCGGCGCTCGAGAGGAGAAGGAGAGAGAAGGCAGCGCAGGCACAGCCGCCGCTGCTGCGCGTTCCTTTGTTCCTGTCGCTGGCGGACTACGGCGCGGACCTCCCTGCCGCCGTCGACGACTACACCCGAGAGCGCAAGGCGCGCGGGCCCAACGGCAACGGTGGCGGCGGCGCCTCCTCTTCTTTGCTCCCCAGCGGCGACGACGCGGAGGCGGAGGAGCGCCGCAGGAACTTTCTCGCGAGCTTCACTATTCCCGCCTCCTCCATTCGACTGCCGCCGCCGACCCGCACCCCCGCTAACACCAACCAGCAGCAGCGGCGCCAGCGGGGCGAGGGCGGCGGTGACGGCAGGAGTTGGGGAGGTGGCCCTTCCGACGGTTTCGGCGCCAGCGGCAGCAAGCGGCGGCGGTGGAGGCGGCATGGGATCCGAAGAGTACGGGGCGGGCGCGGCGGCGGCGTCGCGCGCGCAGAGCCGGCACAGCGGCGTGGACACAACCAGCTTCATTGCCTACATGACGGCCGCCTTGCGTGACCGCTGGCCTACCCTGGAGGAGGAGGAGGAGAAGGCCACGGGGGCGCGCGTGACACGCAACGAGGGTGGGGCGGACGGCGGCACAGATCCTCAGATCCAGAAAAAGGCAAACGTTGCGAAAGAAGAATCGGAGCTGCAGAAGCAGCAGCAGGATGATGATGACGAGAAAAACGAGCGGGTGGAGGAGATCTTAGACAAGGTTCGCTTCCTCTTTACGATCGAGATGATCGCGCTGGTGCTGTCGTTCCGTCTCTACTTTTACGCCTACGCGAACGCAGGACGGCGTGTCGATTGTTTCCAGCTCGTCTGCCGCCGCCGCCGCCACCACTAGTAGCCACAGCGACCGCGGCGGGTATGGCGCCTCCTCCATCTTCGTTCTCCTCCCCCTCGCCCACGACTGCCACTGCGGCTGGGTACGCGGCGACGATTGACAGCGCGTTTGTGGTGGAGTCAGACGAGTCGTGCCGCGAGGTGCTCTACTTTTACAACGACACGCGAGGCGGTGCTGCCACTGCCACTAACGATGACACCACCACAACTAGTACTAGCACTGGCAGTTAAGAGCGTCGCCGCTTCGTCTGCCTCCGTTGCTGCTGTTGGCCGCCCTCGGTACATCACCTTCATGGTGCTGAACGTGTGCGGGCTGCGGGAGACCTCCTACTGCCTCTCCTACTTCATTGGTCGGTGCGTGCTGCAGATGCGAGATGGCAGCGCTTTGCCGCTGCTGCGCTTGCTGGCCTCTGCTGACACGGGTAACAATGATGGGTCTGCTTCTGCGGGGCCAGTGCCTTCACCGTTTACGGGTGACGCAAACAGCCGCCGCGCTGCCACCGACAGCGTCGAGAGTACCTTCCGCTTGAGTAGCGCGCGCGGAGCCAGCTCTGCTGTTAGGTCCCAACGTACGTCTGTGGCAGTACCTCCTAGACTACGTGGTTTCTGTCGCGGAGGGCACGGCGGGCAGCGGCGGCGGCGACGACATTACGACTGCTACCTCAAGTGCCAGTGGTGATGCACGGAGGGTTGAGCGCCAGCAACAGCAACAGGTGATGCTGAGTGGGGTCGAGCGGGAGGCGCTCGTGCGCGCTATCCGGCGATCGTGGCGGCGCTGCAAGACCTCTCAGCTGACTCTGCTGCCGCCAGCAGCGGCCGGTCAGGGCACAGAAAGAAGCGGCATCACCAGCAGCACCGACCCAACGGGCAGTAACCTCCCCAGTGGTGCCGCTGCTGCTTCTGTTGGTGAGGGGGAGCCGGTGGTGCTGCTGGAGGGTGACGAGGCCGCCTCTGCCGTCTCCGGGCTCGGTGGCGTGCGTGTCGTGTGGAGTGAGCTGCTGCCGGCTCTACTTGCAGTAACACCAAGAGGCCCTCTCCACTCTTTTTAGTCTGTAGTTGTTGTTGTTTGCGTTACAGCTTGAAGGAGAGACGTAAATCGTCAAAATCACCTCTTCTCCCTCTCATCACCTTTTCGTTTTTGTTCGATTCCGTAACTGCTACTACTATAATGATGGCAATAAAAAATACTGCGAAAATAACGCGTTCATCTTGAATTCCCCCCTCCTTCTCCACTGTGTCTGCGATGTGCCCGCTCTGCAACGTCTATCTAGCACAACCTACACTCCTTGTTTCCCTTCGCCTTCCCCTCTGAAGCTAGATCATCATCATCATTCCTTGTGATTGCCGAAGAAACACACACATTTTCTCTTCTTTTTTTTTTTTGTATTCTCTTTTGTTAACCGAATCTCACCAAAGTAAAATAGTATTACCCACTGCCTTGTTGCTACGAAACTGGGCAACAACCGTGCGTAAAACAAAGAAAAAAAACCTTGAGAGTAATTGCGTGTCTTTATTTAGCTTTGATCGCAGTCTAGATAGCCGTGCCACCAGCGATCACATTAGAATAGTTACACCAAGTTCCCAACGAGCATATAATCACACATTTTGACTTTCCTTTTCTCCCTGTCTCTTGGGATTTCACCAAACTTTATCTTTCATAGTCCTAGAACGTTTATCTTTCCCCCGTCTTTCTCATCTTCTTTATCCCCCTTCCCTATCTCTCATCATATCTGAATCTGCTGCTTTTAAAAAAATATCTGAATGTACACTACCGGAACCTATTCCCCCCGCGGTGCCAGCTCCGACGAGCTGCCACCTGCGCTGGCTAAACTCTACAAAACGAACGGTCGCTACCGCGGCCGCAACGGTGGCCATGACACGAACAGCGCCAGCAAAAACAGCGGCGGCAGAAACAGGAACGCACCAATGCTGCCCTCTCTGGCGACTCCTGTCCGCACGCTGTCTGGCGCTAACTGGCAGTAGCGGCAACGTTGTGCCGACGCTCGCCGGCAGCCGCGCTGTCGGTATGAACACCTATAACAACATTAACAACAACAACAACAGTGCGTATGGCAGCGCCGCGCGCCCCTCCACTGCGCCGGGCAAGAGCCGCTACAGCGCTGCCGCTGCCGCTCCCTACTCTGGCGGCAACAGCCTTACCCCCGGCAATGCGCCGAGCCGCTGTACCCGTGCGTCCCTCCACCGCCGCCGTTCGTGACCGGCAATAGTAACAGCCGTCGCGGTGGTGGTGGTCGCCCAGCAGGCGCGGCGCAGCCGGCGGCCCTCCCCTACTATGCTACTGCTGACTCGTACCCTGTGAGCAGCGCGCCCACCGCCGCCGCCGCCGCGGGCTACACCACTCCCCCCCGACAGGGGCGGCCGCCGTCGCAGCGGGCGCTGGCGGCGCCGTATCCTCCGCGCCCCGCGGACGAGGCGAACAGCAGGGCGGGCGGCGACGGCGGTGGTGGCGTCGACCCGGTCATAGCAGCCGAGAAGCTGGACGAGCTGCGCAGCGAGGTGGAGATGCTCAAGCGGCGGCTGCAGGAGCACGAGACGGCGTGTAGCCTCTCCGCGCCCAACAGCCGCGCCTCATCGCAGCACGCCTCGCGCTCCTCCCCGCAGCTCTTCCCCGTCGGCCCAACGGGAAGCGGCGGGGGCAGCAACGCCGCCAACCCCTACTTTACCAGCGTCAGCTCCACGGGCAACCTTAACAGTAACAATAACAATAACAACAACAACAATAATAACACGAGTTTCAATAACGTTTCCGTGTCCTCGCAGGCGCTCTCCGAGTCGAAGCACCTCCGCAACGTGCACAACCGACTGGTTGTGACGCCCAAGGCCAGCCGCCCTTCCGCCACGGGCGACCACAACCCGTACCCTTCGTACGCCGGACAGCCGCAGTCGCCAGATGCCGCCGCAAACTTCTGCCGCCGCCCGCACGCCTCTAGCCCTCAGCGCGCACATGATCGCGCAGCCGGAGGAAGAGCAGGAGGACGAGGAGCGTACGATGGCAGCGGCTACGCCCATAACGATGACGCAAACGATGAGGCGGCGGCGGCGGCGGTGGCGCGGCACGCGGCCATCACACCGGTATCGCAGGGGATGCTGGACCGCGCGCGCGACCGCGTGTTTGTGGAAGGGGCCGACGGGCGCCCGACCACCTCTCTGTCGCCCAGCCGCGACGCCAACTTGTTAGGCGTCGACGACCGCAACGACGGCTACGGCGACGACGGCGACGGCATGTATGAGCACCATCATCGTAATAATGCGGAGCACAAGCAGCCGGACGCGCGGGACGGCAGCGCCGGCCGTAACCTCGCTGACTATTTGTGGAATGAGACGGACGACGGGGAGACGCCCACAAACGACAATAACGACAAGGAGGACGGGAGGGAGGAAGAGGAGATGGAGGAGCGCTATTCGGACTACCTGCAGCCCCTCTACGCCTCTGGCACCCACGCCGCCAACCTCTTCGCGGCCGAGCCGTACCCGGACTACAGCCGCGACGTGCACACGGAGAAGCTCCCGCTGCTGACGTACCACCAGTCCGCGCTGCCGTCGCCGCACAGCCGGGCCGCCAGCGCCAACGGTAACAGCAACAACCGCCGCCGCAGCAGCCTTGGCAACCCCTCCGCCGCCGCGAACGGCAAGCGAAAGCAACGGCCGTGGCCGCAGCACCAGTCTGTCTGGGGGCCCCACCCGCTACAACCCCACTTCACCCTCGCAGCGGCGGCCGGGCAGCGGCAACAGCCGCAACAGCGGTGGCGGCGACGGGGTGGAGGAGGCGGAGGCGCCGGCGCCGCCCGTGCTGTACGTGCGCAGCTCCCTCAGCGCGGAGAACTACGCGGACTTCAACGACTTTCTCGGCGACAACGACGGGGCAAATGGCTTTGTCAACAACGATAACCGCTCCGCGTCGTCCGGCGGTGTGATTTCGCCCAAGAACTCCGCCGACGCCGCCCGCGCCGTCTCCCCGACGGGCGGCAAGAAGTACCGCAAAGGGTCGCTCTTCACCTACAGCTGCGTCGACGGCGACGTGATTGCCAAGACGGCCGGGGAGGACGAGGAGGAGGATGGGGAGGGCGGCTACGACTCTGACGAAGAGGAGAGCGGCGCGCCCCGCGAGATTGTGGACTTGGACGCCTTCGAGGGCACCGCCGCCGGCCGCGACGGGCGACGGCGACGACGGCTCCCCCAGCTACACCTTCCCCCAGCAGGACGCCGACGAGGTCGAGGAGGGGGCGGAGGAGAGGACGGCGCGGCAGCGGCCAGCGGCTCTCGGACGTGGCGGCGGCGACGGTGCCGTACAATGTCTTCACGCCCAACAAACCCCGCGGCCCCCGCAACAGCGGCAGCAATGGCTGTGTTAACGTGGTGAGGCGCCAGGGGAGTCGCCGGTGCCGGTGGCGCCGCAGCGGCAGTCACTGGTGAGCAACCCCCGCCCCTCTGCCAGCAGCAGCCGCCCGCCGGTTGCGCCCCGCACCGCCTCTACCTCTGCGGGCCCCGCCAGTAATGAAATCGATAACACCAACGGCGAAGACGCCGCCCCCGGCACGCGTCTGGACGACTACTACCGTCGCGCGAGCAGCGTTGTGAGTAATAATAACGGCGCCGTGCAGCCGCGACGGAGCACCACCACCATCAACACGGACGCCAACGACGGCGACACCGGTGCCTGGTGGCCGTATAGAGTGAAGGACAACTACCGCAGCGCGCGGGCTCAGTCCCTGCGCGACTCCCTTGCGGGCCTCCGCCGCCCCAACACCGCTGCCGGCGGCGGCGGAGCGATCGCCGACGGCAACAGCAGTGACGGCGGTCTCAACTCCTCCCCCCCAGGCAACGTCAACGACCGTACGCAGTACAACAATGATGATGACCAGCAGCGGCAGCAGCAGCAGCAAGAGATGTCACCCTACGCGCGACCCTCGACGGCGCGCGAGAGTGTAAGCACCGCGCGCGGCGGCGTCGGCTCTGCGAGTGCGGCGGCGGGGGGAGAGGACAACAACAATTTTTACAGTGTCCGCAGCAGCGCCGCGCGCCGCCGCAGCTCACAGCCCCCCGATTTCCACCAACGCAGCCTCAGCGCCATGCAGGGGCCTGTGCTGGAGACCTTTTGAGAGGGAGTGAGTGAGGGCGGGCGAGAGTTAGGAAAAAGAAAGTGAGACGCTTTTAAATTGGCTCACATTGTCCCCTACGACCCGCCATGTCCTTTTATCCCTCGGCCGCTCAGCCTACACGCGTGTGCGCACTAATGCAATCTCCACCAGAGCTTCTTATCATGACCATCAGTATCACCTCCATTCTTTTTTTTTTTTTTTTTTCGCTTTCCGTTGAAACTTCTCTTCCAGATATTTCTAGAGCTCTCCCTTCATATCTAGACGTGCAGGGACAGTGATGTAATGTGCAATTAACCACTCCCGTATGCGCAGTTAAACGGTCCTGCACGTATCGCCCTTATATAAAACGTTTCAAAGACGATAGAACAGTGAAACTCTAAATTGGTTGTCAATCAAACTGACAAATAAACATTGTCTAAAAACCTTTACATCCCCGCACGCCAGATGCGCCTTACATGTATTTTAATCCTCTTTCATCATTTTTCACTTTTTCATCTTTTTGCTCTGTTCTGTGAAAAATAGTTTTCTATCCCTGTGTCTTTCTATTTCTAATTCCTTTCTTTTCGTTTCTTAGCGCTTTTTTTTTCTATGTTTTTACACCGTCATACATTTTTGAATTGTTATGCTAATTTTTGTTTCCCATCTTCACTTTTCCTCACTTCCTCGTCTTTGTTTTTATTATTGGTAGTCCTCTGTGCCTCTCGATACATATATATGTACCTTCACTTAATCAAAATGCATGTACTTCTCTCTTCCGCCATGTTTTAGTATAACCCTCCGTAAATCCTGCCTGCATGTGTATGTGTGTGTGTGTATGTGGGTGTAGCGAAGCATGTGCGTTTGTCTTGCCCAAGTACTGTTGCGCTGCAGAAACCTATGGAGTAGTCTGCTACAACCGTGAAGTAAACTGTCTACCAAGTTTGGCGTTTTTTTTTTTAATCACCTACTTTTTGTTTCACCGTTCTCACTTTTTCTCTTTCCCGATTATTTCGAGAAAAACAACACACCATCATCAACAACAAACAAAAACAGAACGGGCGCACCGTCATCGTCGCCTTTTTCTCCTCATAGCGATTTACTCTGCTCACTTTACTCAGTAGGAGGTACCCTTTCCACTCCCTTTTTAGCGTCTTGAAACTTACAGATTAGGAAGCAACAAAAAAAAAAACAAAACACAGAAAAACTCTCTCTTTTCCTCTCCCTCTCTCTTCTTCCTCCCCCCCCTCCTCTAAGAAAAGTGTCCGCGATGGCCTTAGCGCACGCGCCCGTCATCTCGCTGAGCCTCTTCGCCTCGGTGCTCTCCACCCTCGTGGCGCAGGGGACGCTGCTGGACGCGCCGGCGGCGGGGGCGGACATGAACGGCATGCACGGCGCCACCGCGGCCGCCCAGAGCCTGCTCCCCCTCCTGCTGAACAGTGCCTCCTCCTCCCCTCTGTCGTCGTCGTCGCCTGCGTCGCTGGTGCAGGCGCTGGCGGCCGCCGTCGCGCGCCTCCCGGCCGGCGCCGCGCGCGGCCTGCTGTCGGTCGTGCCCTTTGGCGGCTCGCTAGGCGTGTCGTACGCCGACATGGCTGCCGCGCTGTACATTCTGTACCGCTGCGGGGGCGCGCTGGAGCGGCGCTGGGGCTCGAGCTACACCCTCTCGTACCTGCTGCACGCGGGGCTCGCGGCCGCGGCGGCGACGCAGGCGCTGCTCCCCGACTACACCGCCCGCCTGCGTGTGCTTGCGCCGCCCGCCGCCCTCTCCGCCGCCTCCGCCGCTACCGCCTCTTCTACAAGCAGCGGCAGGGCGGCGCTGGTGGCGGCGGTGGCGCGGCTGCTGGCGACCAACGCCGGCGCGCGGGTGTTCCTGGCGCTCTTCAGTCACAACGGCGAGGGTCTGGTGCGGCTGAGCGGCGTCGCGGCGCTGGTGCCGCTGGCGGCGCTTGTGACGCGGTACATGCGCGAGGTGCCCGCGCTGCGCCGCCTCGCCGCCGTCCCGCTGTTCCGCCGCAGCACCGCTCCTCGGAAGCACCGCCACCAACATCAGCATCAGCAGCAGCAAAGGGGTGAAGACGAGAACAATGGGAGCAGCGGTAGCGACACGAGCAGTGACACAAGCAGTGAAGACGAGGGGGAGGGTGAGGAGGGGGAGGAAGCTGCGGGGGACCGCTACTACTTCACAGAGAAAACCATGGCGGTGGTGGCGCTGCTGAAGCTGGTTCTCTTCCCGCAGACGCTTGTGTACGAAGCCGGCGGCGCTGGGCGGCGGCGCGTGGGGGGAGGAGCAGCGTCTTCGCTTTCTTCCCACCGCAGCAGCAGCAGCAGCGCCGGCGGCGTCAGTTACCGCGACTTTACGATTGACCTCAGTCGGGAGCACATGGGCCTGCTGCTGCGCGTGCTGCTGTGCGGCGTCGGCATCCTCCTCGGGTACGCCTCAACCCGCAGCGACGTTCTCGCGCGTTCCATCGGCGTCGTCGGCCGCCGCGTGTGCCGCCCGCTGGTCAACGCGTCGCAGGCGCTGCTCGCCGTCATTAGCGGCCCCTCCGTTGTCGTGGAGCACGCGGTGCCCTCCAGGGCCCCCGCCAACAACAACAACAACAACAATATCAACAACAACAACAACGGCGCCAGAGGGCGTGGTCTGGGGCATGGACAGGTGGAGGCGGCGGAGGCGGCGGCGGCGGCGCCGGTGGGCTACCAGCCGGACCCCGAGGCGGTGGCGGCGGTGCAGGCGCTGCAGCTGCCGGGCGCCACGCCGGACGCCATCGCGCGCGCGCTGTTTATGGCGGGCGGCAGCGTCGAGGGTGCCGTGCAGCTACTCCTGGACGGGTAGATTGATAGAAAAGAGAGGGAGAGAGGGAGAAACAGATAGTTTTGAATGTACTTCCCCCCCCCCTCGTCGCCTCCTTCTCCATTTGTTTTTATTTTCCTTTTCTTTCGCGTTACTGCTTACTCCCCCAACTTCTACTTTTGCTTTGCTGTTATTTCACACGACGAGCGTTCGTTGCCTCCTTTATGGTTCTTTTGCCATCTTTACTTGATTACCTTTTTTTTTTCAAGGGGTTTTGTGCTGCGCTAACGCCTTTCTCTCATATGTACTTCTCTGTAGAAAGGAAAAAAAAATTGAAGCACTCAAACACAATGTGTTCTTGAAAAATTGCTGCTGCTGCTGCACAAGACGACGGACACTTGATGCAAAAAATAAATAAAGAAAAGAACAACTAAAAAAGATAGTAAGTAATGAGCCATGTTTTATGAGTTATTTGTTCTGCTCCATGTACGAGTGCGTTGTCCTTCAGCGGAGGTGTTTCTCTTTTTCCTATTTGTTCACTTTTTGAACTTCTCTCTCGTACCCTCTTCTCTATCGTAGATACCACTACTCTTTCTAGTACTATTCTTTTTTGCTTTTCTTTTAGATCAAAACAAGCCACCTGCCTCCAAGCCTTCTGCTTAGCCTCCATTCATCTATTTCTCAAAAAAGAAAGGATTCTCTTTTTTTCTCTCTCTCTCTCTTCCACTCTCACCGTCCACACACGCATATCACCATGTCGTTCGCTGAGATCCTGGAGAAGGCCAAGAAGTTCTACGAGGAGAACACCAAGGCGTGCCTGGCCGTCGGCGGCGTCGCCGGCGCCGCGGTCCTCCTCAAGACGGCGACGCTCGTGTACAAGGCGGCGCACAAGTCGTCCGTCAACGCGCAGTTCCGCGCGTTGGAGGAGGACATGGTGCACCTCTTCGTCTTCCCCCGCTGGTCGCACGGCCCCTCCTTCTTCCCCCACTGCCTCAAGGTCGAGACCTTCCTCCGCCTCGCCAAGATTCCCTACGTGATTCACTTCACCACCGACGCGAGCCTCAGCCCCAACGGCAAGCTGCCCTTCATTGTGCACAACGGCACCGTGCTCGCCGACGGCGAGTTCATTCTGCAGTACCTGACCGAGGCCTTCGACGTGCGTCTGGACGAGAGCCTGACGCCGGCCGAGCACGCGCGCGGCCTCATCATCCGGCGCATGGTCGAGACCTCCTTCAACTACGGCCTCAACCGCACCACCTTTGTCGACTACCCCAAGTACATGGCCGACATGTTCAGCAAGGAGTACGCGCTCGAGCCGGTGATGGCGCGCTACATGGTCAGCGGGATGCGCGCCGGCACCATCACGGTGCTCAACGCCAACGGCTACGGCGACCTCACCAACGAGCAGTACGAGACGGAGTTCCTGCGCGACATGCAGAGCCTCGACACCTTCCTCTCCAAGCGCCCCTTTCTGTTTGGCAACGCCCCCAGCAGCTACGACTGCAGCGTGTACGCCTGGCTGCAGGTCGCGGGGGAGATGGGCGCCAACGGCAGCGCTCTCAGCTACCTCACCTCCAGCAAGGTCATGAAGGACTACATCAACCGCGTCACGCGCCTCGCGTTTCCCGACATTGACTGCCTGCAGACCTCCGAGGAGACCCAGAAGTTCATCCCTTAAAAGGAGGACAGGGGCTTCAAAAAAAAAAAAAAGTTTTTAAAAAAGTGCGCAAGAAAAGAAGAAGAAGAGGTGTGAGCGGACACCGATATTATATATATTTGTGAGGTGTTGAGGTCTTTTGCGTGTGTTGTTATCTCTTCTTTTCTCTTACATATTTCTTGTTCTTCTCACTCACTCGCTCTCTCTTTCTCTCTCTCTCTCTTTCTTCTTCCTTCATGCGTTTACAGCCTGAGGAAGAAGTGGAATCGAAGGGTAAGAGGTGCGAGGCGAATGAAACGGAGAAGGGGAAAAAAAAAACAGCGCCGATAGCTTCAGCAACAAACAAACAAACAAAAAAACTGTACCACTGGTTAGTTTCTGGCAAGGTCGCAGATATTTTTACCTCGTCTTTCCTGATCCTACCACCTTATCACTTTTTTTCCTATTCTTCTTTCTTTCTCTTCCCTCCTTTTCTGCGTTTGATTGACTTACCTTTTTTTTTTTTTATTGCAAAGATATAATAAAATGAGCTGTCTCTCTCCTTTCTGTTTAGGTTTTATAAACAAAACCTGTTCTTTTCCCATTTGGAGAAAGAAGAGGAAAAATAAGAAGGAAAGTGGTGCAATTACTGGGGATTGAAAAAAAAGTTAAAAGGCGAGTGAATATTTTTTTTGTTGCGTTTTGCTGATAATAACTCTTTCCCCGTTTTAATTTTTTTTGCTCCCATTTTTCCCCTCTTTTTTTTTTCTTCCATTTTATGAATAGAGTTATAGCCCACCACACACATTAATGGAGTGGTGACTATACACACTACACGCGTACCTTCTTTTTTCTTCTTAGGTCTTCTTTTTCTCTTCTTCTTTTTTTTTCTCTGATTTCTTACCTTCTTCCGACTATCATAGTAAGTGACTTGAATGCCCCCTTCATCTTCCTCTCTCTCTCTCTCTCTCTCTCTCTTTATCGCGCTCAAGCCGTGGAGAGAGAGCGAGGGGTCTTCAAACACATCCTAAAACATTGTCAAAAAAAAAAAAAAAAGAAAGAACATATAAATAAACAACCACAACAATAATAGTAAGACACCAACACTCCTTAATTAGACATCTGCTTGCTTCTCTTTTTCTTTTTTCTCTTTTCCCCCTTTCTCTCTCATCCCCTTGTGCTGAAGCACAGAGTATAAGAAAAATGAAGAGGATCATTATTACGAGAGGAAGGGAGAAAGAAAGATAAAGAAACAGAAGTAAATCATTTAAGAATAACACATTTAAACTGAGGAAAAGATATGAATGAATTTATCGAGACAAGAGTTAAGAAGTGTGAAGAAGTCAAAACATACACACACGCGTTATATTCCCAATTCGGAAAGGATGAATCCCCACACACAATTTCTAGGCGGGGAAAAACAAATAATAAGAAAAACAACAACACACTCTCTGCGCTCTTGTCATATTTTCCCGTCACCTGTACACACACACATACGCTCAACCACGCATGTTCTCTCATTTCGTTTGTTTGTTTATTTACATATTTTTCTTCCCTTCTTCTCAGCATATCTTTGCCCACTTTTAAAAATCCCCACAAACAACAAATACATTGATCTATCTATGTATTTACCTATGTATGCGTTCCTGGACATGGTTTGAGAGTTACAGTCGTGCGCGCACCACACACACCACCACAGTGGCAGCACCAACCGCGCCAGTGAAAATAGTAATAGAAAAAAAAAAGAAAGAAGTCGATGAAGACGGAAGAAGGAATACACATATATGTTTATGCATATGAAAGTGTGCTTGTGTGTGTATGAAAAGAAAAACAGAAAATGAACTGCCCAACACACTACGTTAGCGATGTTTTTTTCTTTTTTTTAAATGGTTTCTTGCATCACCTCTCACTTCTCTCTCTCTCTCTCTCTCTCGTGGGTACGTACATTGCTAGCCCCCACTTGCATTATCAACATCTGAGAGATACACATTTCTTTTCTGTTCGCGTCTTCCTACATCTTTTTTCTCTCTTGTTTTCCATAGCCAAAAACAAGCACCATCACACGTGTGTGTGCGCGTGTGCTTTCATCAAAATATTAGAATATCAACTCCTGAACTAATCCGCAATCACCAAACACCGATTTGCTTTTGGAGACTTTCAATAAAACAAACAAACAACAAACACAAAACACTTTCCCATTCTTCCGTCCGCCATGCCCGCCGCGCTCCTCCCCTCCGAGCGGGAGAACACCATCAGCATGACGGAGAAGTTTGGGCCCAAGGTGCCCAACCACCGCACGCCCGCCGAGATCGGCGCCGCCGCCCCGCGCACGACCATCGGCGCCGGCGAGCGCGGGCGGTACGCGGCGGACCCCCCCGCCATCCCGCCGCCGCCGCCGGGCCAGCCCTACCCGTCGATGAGGGAGGGCACGGAGCTCTGCACCGCGAAGTTTGGACCCAAGGACGGCAGCAACCGCCCCTCCGCTGGCGGCAGCGGGGCCGGCGCCGGCGCGCCGCCTGCGCTCGCCTCCCCCTCCAAGGCCGCCGCTGCCGCCTCTAAGGCTGCCGAGAGCGGCAAGACCGCCACTACTTCTGCTGCTGCTGCAGCGCCGGAAAAGGCCGCGGCCGCCCCGGCGCTGGAGGCTCCCAAGGCGGCGGAGGCGGCGAAGGTCGCGGAGGCGGGCCCCAAGGCTGTCACCCCTGCTGCTGCTGCTCCTGCTGCTGCTGCGGTGCCCGCCACCCCTGCTGCCCCCGCCAAGACCGCTGCCGTGGCTGCGCCCCCCGCCGCCGCTGCCGCCCCCGCCACCCCTGCTGCCCCCGCTAAGACCGCGGCTGTGGCTGCGCCTCCCGCCGCCGCTGCCCCCGCCGCCCCTGCCGCCCCTGCCGCCTCCTCCCCCGTTTCCTTGGAAGGCGTCGGCCGCAACGTGGTGCTGGGGGTGCTGGCGGTGGGTGCCGCCGCGCTGACGGTCTTCTCGGTGTACAAAGGGGTGGAGCTGTACAACCGCTACATGCTGCGGCAGTGCATCGAGGAGACGACCGCGGCGCAGCCCGGCGTGGTGCACCTCTACATCCACCCCCGCAGCGCGCTGGCGCCGTCGCTCAGCCCCGCCTGCACGCGCGTCGAGGCGTTCCTGCGCCTCGCCGGCATCCCGCACGAGGTGCACCCGATCAGCGACGCGGCCGCCGTCGCCGCGGGGACGCTCCCCGCCGTCAGCTACGGCGGCCGCCAGATCGCCGGCGCCGCGGACATCATCGAGGCGCTGCGCGTCGCCTTCCGCGTCGACCTGGACGCGGGCCTGACGGCGGAGCAGAGGGCGCTGGGGGCGGCCGTCGTGCGGGCGCTCGACTTCTCGCTGACGCGCGCCTACGAGCGCAGCGTCGCCGACCGCGCGGAGCTGATGCGGCCCTACTACGCCGAGATGCGCGGCGGCCCGGCGCCGGGGCTGCTGCGCGCGCCTCGCGCTCGGCCGCCTGCGCGCGCGCGTCTCCGAGACGAACCGCCGCAGCGGCTACGCGGCGCTCAGCGCGGAGCAGTACCAGCAGCAGCTGTTGCGCGACGTCGCGGCCCTCGAGGACATGTTCTACGACGACGACGGCAACAGCGGCGGCGATAGCAACAGCGGCCGCGGCAACGGCAAGGACGACACCGCCTCCGCCGCCTCCTCCGCCTCGCCCGCGGCGCGGCAGCGCTGGCGGCCCCGCGCGGGTGTTTCTCTTCGGCACGGCGCGGCCGACGACGTACGACTGCGCCCTGTACGCGTGTCTGCTGCCGGTCGTCGCGATGGAGGAGGCGGCGCTGGTGAACGAGGCCTTCGCCTTTGTGGTGGAGAGCGAGGCGCTCACGTCTTTCGTGCGCCACTTCACGGAGGCCGCCTTCCCCGACCTCGACGAGCTCATCGCCGCCGCCGCGCCGCCCGGCGCCGCCGTCAACGCCTCCCGCGCCACCTCCGCCGAGCCGCCGCAGTCACAGCCGCAGGAGGGTGAGGAGGGGGAGGAACAACAGCCGCCGCAGGGGAACACGGAGGAGGAGGGGGAGAAGGGACAGCCGCCGCAGCCTGAGCCGACGCAGGAGGAGGAGGAGGAAGGGGAGGAGGAGGGTGCCGCGGAGGCTGACAACCGGGAGCTGTGAGAACGTCTTTTTTTCTTTCGTGAGAAGCTTGCTTCTTGACTTTTCGCTGCTCTCCTTCTTTTTTTTGTGTCGTCATCTGTAGTGCCGCTTCTTGATTTACCTCCCCCCCCCCCACACACACACGACATGCACATACACCCACTTAGATATATAGTACGTAGCCATTATTATTATTATTATTATTATTATTATTCTAATATATTATCTTATCTGTTATCTGTTATCTTTCTTATTCATATTCTTATTTCAACCCCTCATGCACATATAACCTCCTCCCCCACCTCCTGTTCTCATCCTGTAACTCAGACGAATGGTAGGAAAGAAGGAAAGATACGGGATAGAGAAGGGGAAACTTACAACGTACGTAGCGTCACGGTTGTTATTCATAGTATTGCTATCTCTTTTCTCCCTGACTGTGTTCAATACCCTTCGCTTCTTTGCTTTCTATTTGTTCTTTTCCTTTTCCCTCCGTTGTTTTTTTTTTTCATTCCGTTCCATTCTGTTTGCTTTCTTCTACTTTATTTTCAATCAGTTTCCTGCTTGCGCTCATTCCTCTCTCTCGCCCGTTTTTCTCTCCGCATATCCGCTCTTTTTCCTCGTCTGCTTTTTAGGGCGCGTGATGAGTGTGCCGCTCACAGCTCCCTACATGAATCTGTGAAGTGAGAGAGAGAGAGCGAGGAAAGATAGTATAATAAATCTATGCAGGAGAAGATACGGGCGACTCCTCAATTACGTAAGGTCAGAAACTTTAAATCGGATCGCGATTACTTGGGAGAGAAAGAGAGAGACAAGGGAGGAGAAAAAATGCCCTCTCGGTTTTCCCACAGTACTGACTCTTTTAGACATTTTTTCTTTTGCTTCTTTCTTTTCCTTTTCTTTTTTCTGTGTCTCATTCGCTGCTCCGGACAAGCTGTTTTTGGCCCGTTGCTTTCCCACCCTTCTGGGCATAAGGGTCCACAGTTCATAGTTGCTTTTTAATAATTAGTTTTGCTTCCTTTTTTTTTTTCTCTCTAGCTTTTCGCCTTTTCACTCATCGTTGTATCTCTTCCTTTTCCTTCTCCTTTTCCTTGTTTTTTGAGTTGTCGTCCCAAGTTGTCTTCCGCAATGAAAATACCACGGCGGGAAATGGTCCAAGAATGGGAGAAAAAACGAAAAGAATGACTTGTAAAAATGAATTTTGAAACCTTAATCCGAAAGTGTGCGAATATTATATATTTAGTAAAACTGCCTTGTTCTTTCCCCTCTGACATATTCAATAAGAAGTGAACTACGTTTCCGGTAGTGAGCACTTGACAACAGGGAGAGTAATATACACGAACGCACCCAAGAAACACGAATGCGGTGCCCATTTAGAGACGAGAAGCACACGCAGACACACACATTCGAAGGGGAGAAAGAAAAAAGATGATTACTGCTTCGTTATATATAAAGTGGCCAGAACCAACAAAAAAAAAACAACAACTAAAAAGAAACCAAAAATAAAGAAAGAATATTCTCCGCTATACATATCTATATGCTTGACACAATGAAAGAGCACCGCCGTACCATCGTCTTCTTACCTCACCACACCGCTTTCTCCCACGCAAAGCTTTTGTGGCAGTGCTCTTTCTTCTGTTTTTTTTCCCCCTTCCCCCTCCCCTAATCCACGCTTTCATTTTTGTGTTCTCATCGCCCCTCTCCACCTTCACACACACGCATGCGCGCATGCAAGAGCACAAAACAACAGCAACAGCAGCAGCAACAACAAACACACAAAACAAAAACGGAAGTAACTGACATGATGATCATGAGTGCCAATTTTTTATTTCAACTTTCGCTGCAGAGTTTCAGTGCAAGACGGGGCTCTTCCTCCTCACATTTGCACCATGCAAGTGCCTCCAACATTCATATGGCGATTTCTTCTTTCTTTCTTTCTTCCCCTTCTCCCTCCTCTCTTGCTGTTATTATGTGTTTATACTATTTATTGCAAAGGCAGGCAACTACTCTGCTGTGCTCATCATCACTCTCCTTCCTCTCTTTCTCTTTCCCTTTTCCCTTCTCTTTTTTTTCTTCGTTCTGAAATCACGCACTCACTCCAATCAAAACGTACCAATAGTGATAAATATTTCAATTCGAAATAAAAAAAAAGTATCCTTTTCATCAGCTCCTTCAACACCCTAACAAAAACAACAACAAACACACACCCAAACACCAACAAAGTTCTAGCAATCTCTTGCTCAACCAAGAACACAGAAACAAGTCAAAGCACCCTGGTTTAGTGTTATTTGCTGCTTTTTGTTTCTCAATTCCCCTTTCTTTCTAGTTCAATAGCAACAACAACTACCACCACAAACAAAACATCCACTCTCTTGTCCTCAGACGTTTGTTAGCTCATTCTTTTCATCATATTTCTCTCTTCCCCTCAAATTTCAACCTGTTTTTTCTGTTGCCCAATCTCATTTCTCTCTCTCTCTCTCTTTCTCCTTGCTTTAAAGAAAAACAAATCTTTATATATATTTATTAAAAGATCTTTTATTTCCTTTTTCTATTTTGTGAAGGATTCGATTTTCAAAAATTTCTCCTCTCGCTCATATCGCCTTCACCTTTCCTTTTCTCTTACGCTCTCTCTCTCTTTCTCTCCCTCAAACGTTCTATTTCCTTCCTGTTTGATTGTGCGTTCTTAAATAGCATTAAACAGAGTATAGGAAATAAATACGAAAGAGAGTAGTAGAACCATTTACAAAGAGAAACATACAACCATTTCTTTCTTTTTTTTCTCTCTCTCTCTCCCCAATACAATTCGATTGATTTCACGGTATTCTTTTTCTTTATTTTCATTTCTCTCTCTGTCTCTCTCAAAAATCAAACAAATAAACAAACAAACAAACAAATAAAACACAAAATACGGTAAGGAAACAGATAGTGATTTGCTTTTGTTTCTCTTCCGTATCATCCGTTTTTCTATTTTGTTTACCTTTTTGTTCTCGTTTTCCTTCATCCTTTTCTTTTCTTATCTCTCTGCTTGTATCTAGCCAGGTCACTCTTGGACTAGTTTTTTTTTTGTTTTCTTGACCGCACACACACACACACGAACTTCCCCCATTCTTTTCTCTTTAAAGTTTTTTTTTTCTTTACGTTTTTCACTGATCTACTTTTATATTCCCACAAAATAAATATTTTTCTTTCTAATTCGATTGTCCCATTTCTCTCCCCCCACTTTTCAAAGAAAAAGTTCTCTCTATATATACACACACCCACACCGTGCTTTTGAAGCAGCACCAATCAAATCTAAAAGGAAGACAACAAAAAAGAACCGCTTGTTCACGCACAAAACACAACCCCCCCCCCCCACCACACACACAACGAAGAAGAGCTTACTACTCTGAGAACTTTCCCCCTTTTTCCCTTCAGTTTCCGTCAGAGCAATATTACCGTCATGTCCACCCCGATGCACCACGCCGCCCGCGAGGAGCTGGAGGCCGCCTCCGCCTTCCTCGCTGACACGCCCGCAGAGGGTGCCGCCGCCCACAGCACGGCGTCCAAGAACGCTTCTTTTGCGGCCGCCTCTGCGGCTGCCAAGGCGGCGGAGGTGGCGGCGGCGGCGCGGGCCAACGCGGCGGCGCAGGAGCGGCTGGGGATGCCCGCGCTGTGCGCCTCCCTCAACTCCCAGCAGCAGCAGAGTCTGAGCGGCCAGCAGTTCCTGGAGGCCGGCGCGGGCGGCGCGGGCGGCGGCGGCGTCACGGCACTCCACCGCAGCAACGCCCCGTCGACGGCCGCGACACCCGCCCTCGGCCGCTCGCTCAGCCCTCAGGCGCAGCAGCAGTTCCTCCTGGGCGGCGCCGCGCCTGCGCACACCGCCTCATTCGGCTCCTCGCTCTTCACCATCACCAACACGAACATTGCCGCCGCCAACAGCGGCGCGGCGCCGGGCGGCCCGGCCGCGGCGCACGGGATTGTGAGCCACGACGCCAGCGCGGACAGCCTGAGCGGCCTCGTGCCCGGCGCGGGGTGCGTGATGGGCCACTCGCTGCAGCGCGAGGCGTCGCGCGTCGGCGGCGGCACCCCCGGCTTTGGCCGCTCCCCCCTCGTTGCCCCCGCGTTCGCGATGGGCAGCAACAACAACAACGGGAGCTTCGGGGGCGGCTCCCTCCCGCTGCACCACCAGCAGCGCGAACAGTCCTTCCTCGCGGGCTCCACCCCCACCGGCACCAACGCCGCGGCCGGCGGCGGGCGGGTGTCGCTCGGCGCCTCCGCCCCCGGCGGCGACCGCAGCGTGCACCACACCCTCCGCGCGGACACCCCCGCCGGCAGCAGCAGCGCCGCCGCCGCCGCCGCCGCCGCACAGGCGCTGGCCGCGGCCGCGCAGGCGTCGCAGGCGGCCACCCCCCTCGTGCGCTCCCGCATCACCACGCCGCGTGACGCCGCCCTTGACGGGCCCTCCAACGGCTCCTTCGCCGGCACGCACGCGGCGCTGCGGGAGGGCGCCGGCGGCGCGTCGCTCGCCTCCTCGCCCGCCGCCGACGAGCACAGCCGCCGCGCCGCCGCCCTCGCGCACAACGCCGCGCTCGCCGCCTCCGCCGCCGCCTCCGCCGCGCCGTCCAAGGTCGGCACGCCCGTCGCGGCCGTCAGCCCCGGCTCCTTCGTCGCCGCCACCGTCCCCCCGCGACCGCCGCCGCCGCCACCCACACCGACTCGCGCGCGCTGCTTCGCCAGCAGCAGCGGCAGCGCCACGCGCACCACCACCGCCGCCTGCACACCGACCCCGCCGCGCGCCACCACGGGCTCTTCGCCGCCGCCGCCCTCGCCCCCGGCGGCCTCTCGCCCGCCGCCGCCACCGCCAGCGGGGGAGGCCCGCTGGACAAGGCCGCCATCGCCGCCGCCGCGCGCGCCAGCAGCAGCGCCGCCGCGCAGCCCTTCGCGGCCGCCTCCAGCAGCGGCGACGCGGCGGCCGTCAGCCCCGGGGGCCTCGCCGCGAGCGTGCCGCACCACAGCACGCAGGCGGGGCTCTTTGCCTCCTTCGCCGCCACGCCCAGCACCGCCCTCGGCGCCGGCATCCCCAACGCGAGCTTCAGCGGCTTCACCGGGGGGCTGTACGCGTCGTCGGCTGGCGGCGCGCGGTCGCTCGGGGCCACGCCGGTGCTGACCGCCCCCGTGCCGGGGCAGCAGCAGCAGCAGCAGGCGCTCTCGCACGCACGCCGCGCCCACCAGCAGCAGCGGCAACACCGCCAGGTGCGTCCGGGGGCGTTCGCGGCCTCGGGCGCCACCGCCGCCGGGGCTGCCGCCGCCGCGTCTGTGGATACGTGAGTCGGGGAGAACGGAGAAAACATGAAAGAAAAGAAAGCACAGAAAACAGCGACAAAAAGAGAAGAAATCCTCTCTCTTTTCTTTTTTCGTTTTCACCCTTTGGTTTTCCGTATCTTGTTGCCAAACGTCCCACTCCCACTTTGGCCCGGTGCTTTTCCATGCTGTTACGTTCTTCTTTTTGATGTTGTAACGTACTTGCTACTGACGCTTCCAATTTTTAGTCTGTTACTGTTCTTTTTCTCTCCTTTTTTTTTCCCTTTCTGCAGCACACTACCGTCTTCATTCTCTCTACCCGCTGCCGTTTACTTTTTCCTCCCCTCCCCTTCACCTATATCATTCATATCACTCTATAAATCAATCACTTCGTATGTTCGCGGTGTGCTGTGCTGTGCCTTCCTGCCACTGTTTTTCTTTGTTATTCAATCACTTACCCACACAGCCACACACACGCACACACAAAATTCTGGTGATTTTTTTATAAACTTCAATTCGAAATCTTTCTTTCCCCTTTCCACACAGTTCTGTAGGCGTTATTCGTATTTGACGCGAGTTGTACGAGATGGTATTCTTCAAGCTTTATTTCTATATTATACAACAACAGCAACAAAGGAGCAAAACAGAACACTTCTTCCCATACCTCTTCTCTCTCTATCTCTCTCTTTCGTCAGTTGGTTTGACTCTACAGCAACCTCTTTTTTTCCCTTTCTTTTTGTTCCCGCAGCTTCCTTTGCCCCAATTCTTCACACTTTCCCACTCTAGCTGTTGGCGGCGATTCATATGTTGCCCCTCTGCTTACGTTGGGATTGGAGTGATTCACGCGATAAAAGCGCGACAAAAAAAGTGACAGGAAAAAAAAAGCACAAGAACAATAGCAAAAAGGAAAAACAGAGGTAAAGTTTCATCTTTGAGACTCCGCATTGCTGGTGCTGTGGAGGCAAACACAAACAGCGGAGGTGTGAAGGAGGAAACGTTTTTTTTGTTTCTCTCTCCCTCTCTCTTTGTGCGTGTGCCTTTACATCGATGCGTGTTTCTATGAATATATGAACTACACTTCGCTGTGCAGAGATACCTTGTCAGCTCTCCCGACTTGAGAAGTACCCCCCCCCCCCCCCACCCCCAACACACACATGAATGGATGAGTGAACCATCTGACTTCACTTACCCTTTGTCTTCCTGTGCGCTTGTCCCCTCCGTTATTGCAGAGCTTAGAGATAACCTACCGCTAATATTTTTCTCCTTTCCACCTCCGCAAAATCTTCAGCCTGTACCACCACTAGCTTTTTAACTAATTACCGTTGTGCATTACCCTTTTCTGCTCTTGCTCTACCGTTCCTAGGAAACAAAAACCCTACTTTCTTAATTAAGCACCCGCAAAAACGGCAAAGCACAAGTACTCACCCTCCCACCCCCCACTTGAACAACAACAATTACTATTCCATCATGTCCGTTGCTGACAACAAGGCTCTCCTCGCCGCCGGTGCCGCTGCCGCCGCCGTGGTGGCTGTCGGTGGTGCCGTCGCCGGCGTCGTTGCGCTCACCCGCAAGTCCACCGCCCAGGCGCAGAAGGAGCTCATCGACAAGTACGGCCACGACGGCCGCGTGCACCTGTTCGGGTACCCCCGCTGCGTGCTCACGCCGTGCTTCAGCTTCTACGTGTTGCGCCTCGAGGCCTTCCTGCGCCTCGCCGGCATCCCGTACGAGTACCACCCCACGATGAACTTCACGCCCTCCCCCAGCGGCACCGTTCCGTACATTGTCTACGGCAACCGCGTTCTCTCCGAGTCCAAGTCGATCATGGAGTGGCTCACTGTGGAGTTTAACGTCGAGGTTGACAACGCGCTCAGCAAGGAGCAGCGCGCCGAGAGCCACGCCCTCGTGTCGATGATCGACTACAGCTACTTCCCCAACTTTGCGCGCACCATCTTCACGACGGCCGGCGGCCACCGCGAATTTCTCCCGCACATCATGAAGGGCTTCGGGCTCGGCGCCGTCGCCCGCGTCATTTTCCCCCCCGTGCTCAAGATGGCCTACACCAAGCGCATGCAGCTCAACGGCGCGGCGAAGCTCACGACGGCGCAGTACGAGGAGCAGATGCTGCGCGACCTCGAGGCGCTCGAGGGCATCATCGGCGACAAGCCGTTTGTCCACGGAGACGCCATCACGACCGCCGACCTCTCCGTGTACGGCGTGCTTCTCGCGACGGTGCGTCTGCACCAGCGCAAGGAGGCGGAGGCGGAGGCCGCGGAGGCAGAGGCGGAGGAGAAGGCCGCCGCTGCCGCTGCCAAGGCGGAGGCGGAGGAGAAGAAGGCCGCCGCTGCCGCCGAGGACGCTGCCGATGCCGCCGCCGATGCTGCCGCCGAGGTGGACCCCGAGGCCGCGCAGGAGGCTGCGGGGGAGGCCGCTGACGCCGCGGAGCAGGCGCAGGAGGCGGCGGAGGCGGCCGAGGAGGCGCAGGCCGAGGCGCAGGCGGAGAAGGCGGCGGCGGTGCTCGTGAGCGAGCCGATCCAGTACGTGGGCGGCAGCGCGGTGCTGCGGGAGTATGTGGACCGCATCAGCGCGGCGCTCTTCCCCGACATGGAGGAGCTGCTCTGCACCGTCGCGGTCGCCGAGGAGCACGTGACGCCGGAGGAGGCCGCGGCGCAGGCGCAGGCGCAGGCGGAGGCGGAGGCTGAGGCGGAGCCGGAGGAGCCCCGCACCGATATCTTCGATGAGGTGCCGGTGGAGGAGCAGGACGCGCAGGCGCAGGCCGAGGCGGCGCAGCGTGCCCCCGAGCCCGAGGCCGAGGCCCCCGCCGCCGCCGCCCCGGAGGCCTCCGCCCCCGAGCCGGAGGGTGAGGTGCCCGTTGAGGAGATGCCTACCGTGGACGCCCCGGAGGCCGAGGCTGAGGTGCCCGTTGAGGAGATGCCTACCGTGGACGCCCCGGAGGCCGAGGCCGCCGCCCCTGAGCCCGCCGCTGCTCAGGAGGAGGAGAAGAAGAAGGAGCACAGCGAGGAGGAGCTGTGAAACAAAACAAAGCAAAACGAACAAAACAACAACAAAAAAAGCGAAAAAGGTGAAGAGAAAGAATTGGTAGATGTGTAGGTGTGCGCGTACAGTTAGGGAAGGTGAAGAGACAGTGAAGTCTGGGAGATTTTCTTCAACTTTTCTCTCTTTCTTTTTCTTCTGCTTCTCTCTGCCAGAGAGGGTGTTTTGTTCTCCTCTCTCTAAACGGGTTCCGCGCTCACCGCTCAACCACTTCCCTTCGTTTTTTTTCTCTTCTCTCTTCCTTTTCGTCCTTTCCCTCTTCATCTTCTTTTTTTTTTTGTATCTATTTACATGTTCTTCTTCTTCCTTTTAGATTTGTAACCTGTACAATTGCTAGTGGATTCCTTAACGTGCGTTGGTGTGTTTTTCGTGTAGGATTGGCTCTCTGTCATATCTTCTTTTTCTTTACAATTACTTTTCTCATTTCTTTTTCTTCTTATTATTATTTTCCGAACTTTTGGTTCATAGTTACTCTGATATTCTCTTCCCTTTAAGTCTTCTTTTGCTTCCGGACATTCAAAAAAAAAAAAAAAACAAAAACAAAACACAAGAAACAACCACAACGAAAGCCTCCCACATCTCTTTTTTTTTTTTAAACTGATTAGACGTAAAGCGAAACAATCAAATATCCAAACAAACAAAAAGTAAACTAACCTTTTCTGAACATTAAGTCAGAAGACATATCAATATGCTCTTTAAAAAAAATGTCATTATTTTCTCCTTTTTTTTTTCTCCTGTACTCGCGAGAGGGAATTGACAAAAATCCATTAAAGACTCACACACACACACACACACACACACACACACACACACGAGCTTTTTTTACGGCTCATTATATTGGGTGGGTGAGATAGGGGGCCAACTCCCGGGCCTTTCAAACATTTTCACGCATGCATTCATTAACACGATTACACAATATCAACAAAACTAATAATAGTAACAATAAACAACACATGACTCTCTCTCTCCCTCTCTGCCTCTCTCTCGGAGATACATTTGGAGAAGGAAACACACATGAGTATGAGCAAAGCCGATCTAATCAACTACTCTTGTCTCTATTGTGCTTGCTACTGCAGGATTGACGTAGCGTGCTAGTGCTGCTGCAACACGGTGTGGTTGTTTTCAACATGATCGCTTATTACTTCTCGCTTTCTCGATCCTCGTCAGTACATTCACACAGGCGCGTGACCTCACTTTTGCAACAGAAAAAGCTGAGACGCAGGGAAAGAAGAAAGCGCGACGAGTCAGAAACAGACGTCATCTGTGCGTTTACAATTACACTTTCCGAAGTTGAAAGTCTCTGTGTCTCTCTCTCACTGTTCCACCGCAGCACTCATCACCTCCCTTCCCTCCCCTTCCCTCCTTCCTTTCCTGGAATCTTGTGCGTCTTGCGACTTACTCATCCTAGGAACAACATCGTATATTCCCTTGTCTTTCCCGCTCTCCCTTTTCCACAGAGTCAAAGTGAATCGCAAGTGCGTCATATTTATATACACTTATAGTGAACTTGCCGGTGTTGCCGTCTTGGCTAACTTTCCCCACCCCTCTCCGTTTCGCTTGCCTCTTTCTCTTTCTCTCCCTCTCTTTTTTTCCCCTTCTCGTCTTCTCTTTCTCTAGATGGAACTCGCCACCCGCACAAACGTCGCTGCGGTGGCTGCTGCTGTCACCGCCACTGCCGTCGCCGCGGCGCTTGCCTACCGCGTTGCCACGTCCGGCGTTGCCGGCGGCGGCCCCAACTCCAAGGCTGCGGCGCGGCGCCGCGCGGAGCTGCTGGAGCGCTACGGCGGCGAGGAGATTGTTCACCTCTTTGGGTTCCCGCGGTGGAGCTACGGCCCGTCGGTCAGCTCCTACACCACGCGGGTCGAGGCCTTCCTGCGGCTCGCGACCATCCCGTACGAGCTGCACGAGCTGAGCCCCAAGGACGCGGCGGCGCTCTCGCCCTCCGGGGCCGTCCCGTTCATCATTTACGATAACCGCTTCGTGACGGACTCCGCGGCGATCATCGAGTGGCTGACGGTGCACTTTTGCGTGGCCGCCGAGCGCGCCCTCAGCCCCGAGCAGCGCGCCGCCTCCGAGGCGTGGCGGGCGCTGTGCGACTACCATCTGATGCCGTACGTGAAGCGCGACAGCATTGAGTCGCCCGGCGCCGCCCAGCTGCTGGAGGCGCAGGCGCGCGCCTTCGGCTTCGCCAACGCCGGCGGCCGCCTCGCGCGCGTGCGCTTCATCGAGCCCTTCAAGCGGCGCCTGGCGGCGGCGCAGCGGCGCAGCGGGGTGGGCCTGCTGCCGCGCGAGCAGTACGAGGCGCTCTTCATCCGCGACCTCGACGCGCTGGAGGCGACGCTGCTGGACGGCGACCGCGACTACCTCCTCGGCGGCGCCACCGCCACGGCCGCCGACTGCTGCGTGTACGGCGTCCTCAGCCGCTACTATCTCCTTATTACCCGGCTGACAGAGGGCGAGGCGGCGGCGGCGGCGGCGGCGGCGGGAGGGGCACGACGGCGCGCACGCGGGCAGCGACAGCGAGGTCTCGGTGGTGGTGTCGGAGGAGACGGAGGTGGTGCTCCCCTCCGCGCGCCCTTCTGCTATCACCGGCCGCACCGTCGGCTCTGACGGCCGCAACATCGCCTCCCCAGCGAACAACAACAACAACAGCAGTAACAGCAAGACAGGTGCGAAGGCGGCAGCAGACGACCAGGAGGAGGAGGAGGAGAGCAGCCGCGCAGACCCGCTGGCGTCGCAGAGCCTCCCGGTGCGCTACCTGGCGGGCAGCGCGGTGCTCATGGGCTACCTCGCGCGCCTCACAGAGGAGCTCTTCCCCGACATGGCGGAGCTGACGGCGCCCCCGGAGACGCGCCTTGAGTCGCAGGCGGTGTCCGCGGCCGTCGAGGCCGCCCTCATCGCTGCCGAGAGCGCCGACTACACCATGCAGGCACTCGACGCGATGGCCGACGCCGCCGACGTGGGTGAGGAGCAGCGCAGCAGCAACAACAACAATAACGACGCTTTGTGAAGAAAGGAGGGAGTAAAACAAAAAAAGAGAGAAAGAAAATACACATAGTATGAGCGAGAGTGAGGGAGAATAATAGAGAGAGGGAGAGAGGGAGGGAGAGGGAGAAAGAGTGACCCTCATTCTGCTACTCTTCTTACCTCTCTTTCCCTCTTCCCCCCTCTCACTCTCCCTCTCTCTTCTTTAATATTTCCTCTCAGGAAGTTTCACGGACGCAGCCTGTTACGCCTGCTCACATGAACAACGATACATAATCCACACACACACACACACACACACACACACACACACACACATCTATATACATACACTGTCACACCTAAGCGCACTTCCTTCTCAGCGCGTCTCGTCTCGAGACTTCAAAAACAGACACACACACATGCAAGAAGACATTTCTTATTCTCTTTTTCTTATTTCATAGTTGTTCGTTTTGTGGCGAGCAGCAAGGCGCCTGCTCAAGAAACCAATCAAACGGTCGCACCCACACGCATACAAGAACAAGGTAGGTGAAAGCATACCTCTGTGGCCCAACGAAATCCCGAGCTCCTGTTTTGCATGATATCGCTTCTTTTTGCTCTTCCCTCCCCCTCCCCTATCTGATTGCTTTCATTACTACTACTACTACTACTACTTGTCTGGAAGACATCTGCCTTCTTCTCCGCCTTCTCACTCGGCGTGTTACTTCGAAAATGAAACGAAATAAAAAGTCGACCGGGAATGAGCGCCTCGGGGGCGCCAAGCGGAGTCCTTTGGGTTGCGAGTGCTATGTCGGGAAAAGGTGCGATGAGAGAGGGAGAGAGTCAGAGGGAGGGCTGTCCTCAAGGGATGTGTCATATACCCACCCACACATGTATGATGATACCGAACAGACGGAGCGACTCTCTGGAGGTCAACAACAACAACAACAACCGCTTCTCCACCCGCGGCGCCTGTTGTTTTGCGCGTCCTGTTGTTGTTTTTGAGTGGGAGGCCGTTCCCTGTACGTATGCACACCCACACATACACCCACACCCACACATGCACACATAGACAATCCTTCCTCTTCCAATCCTTCACTGCAACACGCACTTCCATTACCGCCAAAGAAAAGCATCCCCCTCTCCCTTCCCCCCACTTCTTGTCTCGTGCAAACCCGACGAGCGACACGCTCTTAGTCCTTCTACGCCCTTCCATCTCCGTGCTTCTCTCCCGTGTTCCGCCTAGCTGAACAACGTCAAGCACCTTGGAAGCTACTCGATCAACGAAGAATAACATCATTTACAGCAGCAACAACAACAACAATTACTATTCCATCATGTCTGTTGCTGACAACAAGGCTCTCCTCGCCGCCGGTGCCGCTGCCGCCGCCGTGGTGGCTGTCGGCGGCGTGTTTGCGCTCACCCGCAAGTCGCAGGCGCAGCTGCAGAAGGAGCTGATCGACAAGTACGGTCACGACGGCCGCGTGCATCTGTTTGGCTTCCCCCGCTGCGTGCTCACGCCGTGTCTGAGCCCCTTTGTCATGCGCCTCGAGTCCTTTCTGCGTCTCGCCCACATCCCGTATGAATACCACCCTACGATGGACCTCACTCCGTCACCCAGCGGCACCGCGCCGTACGTTGTCTACGGCAATCGCATTCTCTCCGAGTCCAGGTCGATCATCGACTGGCTCACCGTGGAGTTCAACGTGGCTGTTGACCGCGACCTGACACCCGAGCAGCGCGCCGAGAGCCACGCGCTGGAGGTGGCGGTGGAGTACAGCGTCGTGCCCAACCTCGCGCGCACCATCTTCACGACACCGGAGGGTCATCGTGAGATTCTCTCGCACTTCGCCCGGGGCTTCGGGCTCGGTGCCTTCGGCGACATCGTCATCCCGTTCGTCTTTAACACGCTCTTCAACCACCGCATGCGCCTCAACGGCGCCGCAAAACTCAGCAAAGCGCAGTATGAAGACATTCTGCTGCGCGACCTCGAGGCGCTTGAGGGCATCATCGGCGACAAGCCGTTTGTCAACGGAGACGCCATCACGACCGCCGACCTGCTTGTCTACGGGCCGCTGGTCACTCTGGTTCGTCTGCACCAGCGCAAGGAGGCTGAGGCGGAGGCCGCGGAGGCGGAGGCGGAGGAGAAGGCCGCCGCCGCCGCTGCTGCTGCCGCTGCCAAGGCGGAGGCCGAGGAGGCGAAGGAGGCTGCCGCTGCCGCCGAGGACGCTGCCGACGCCGCTGCCGACGCCGCCGCCGAGGTGGACCCCGAGGCCGCGCAGGAGGCGCAGGCTGAGGAGGCGCAGGCTGAGGCGCAGCCGGAGAAGGCGGCGGCGGTGCTCGTGAGCGAGCCGATCCAGTACGTGGGCGGCAGCGCGGTGCTGCGCGAGTACGTGGACCGCATCAGCGCGGCGCTCTTCCCCGACATGGAGGAGCTGCTCTGCACCGTCGCGGTCGCCGAGGAGCACGTGACGCCGGAGGAGGCCGCGGCGCAGGCGCAGGCGCAGGCGGAGGCGGAGGCTGAGGCGGAGCCGGAGACTCAGCAGGAGGAGGAAGTGAATCTGCAGAAGGTGCCCTCGGAGGCCCCGGTGGAGCTGCTGGAGGAGCGGCCGGAGGAGGAGGAGGCGGTGGCGGCGACCGCGTAGGCAGTCGAAACACGTTCCTCCTTTCTTTTTTTTTTTGTTTCATATTCTCGTCTATTTGTGCGCAGCATCAATTAGCTGGTCCACATTCTTTCTTTTCCTTTCCATCTTTTCGTTCTTTTCGTTCTTTATTTCTTCTTTTTTTCCCCCAGCTAGTGTTGTATCAATAAGCAGTGCGTTTTTCTCTAAGACAAGTATGATTGTTGTGTCACTCTCCAGGCCACACGAACGTTGAGGATTTAACATCACGAAGTGTGTGTGTGTGCGGGAGCGCTCTTGTTTCCGAGTTGTTCACACTTCCGCTTTTCGCGTCTGTACCCGCCTCAAGTTTCCCCTGCTCCTCTTTCTCTCTTCTTTTTCTTTTTCTTTACCCTTTCCTCTCTCCTCATCCTGTATTGGCCACACGGTTTCTTTTTTGTTTTCAATTTTATCGATTCTTTTCGCCTCTATATCCTTCTCCTCTTTCTTTATTGTTATTCTATTACAGCGGTTTTCACTCTCACCTCCCACCGCTCCCCCCAAAACCCTAATCCTGTCTCTCTCTCTCTCTCTCTCTCTCTCTCTCTCTCTCTCTCTATCTATTTCTCTCTTTCTTTCCCCTTTTCTTCTTCATTGCAGAGTGCGGTGTCTGTCAACTTATTAGGACCTGCGCATTTTATATTCAATTCCTCATTGTTCTCTTTGTGTAGGAGCGACTCTTATTCATACACACAACAATGAACTGAATAGACAAATAAGGGAATATAACCCCCTGAAGAGTCTGTATCGGCTCAATTATTCCTAAATCTATTCCTTCTTTCATTTGCCTTACGCCAACAAAATGAATAATTCCTTTTTTTCCACGGAAGCAACGGTAGGAGAATCGTAATGCTTTGAATTCTAGCGAATCACCAGAAATCAGTTTCCCCAGTCTCACTCATTGTTGTATACCTTTTTCCGCCCCCTTGTTTCTCTCTTCACCCTGTCTCTATGCGTGTGCGTGTGTGTGTTTGTGTGTGTTTGACTTGGTGTTACTCGCTGTGGCTGTACACTCTAGTAATGAAAACGTATCAGATGCTAGCTCAGCGCCTTTTGATACAGGGCCCTTGCCGTCTTCCTTTCTCTGTGGTGCCGATGCTTTTCTTTGCGTTTCGTTGCGACTTCCTTGAAATGTCCTGCGTTGAGTTGACGTTACACCCACACATACACCCGCACCCACACATGCACACATAGACAATCGTTCCTCCTCCAATCTTTCACTGCAACACGCACTTCCATTACCGCCAAAGAAAAGTATCCCCCTCCCCCTTCCCCCCACTTCTTCTCTCGTGCAAACCTGGCGAGCGACACACTCTTAGTCCTTCTACGCCCTTTCATCTCTGTTCTTCTCTCCCGTGTTCCGCCTAGCTGAACAACAGCAGGTATCTTGAAATCTACTCGATCAATAAGGAACAACATCATCTACAACAACAACAACAATTACTATTCCATTATGTCCGTCGCTGACAACAAGGCTCTCCTCGCCGCTGGTGCCGCTGTCGCCGCCGTGGTGGCTGTCGGCGGCGTTTTTGCAATCACCCGCAAGTCACAGGCGCAGCTGCAGAAGGAGCTCATCGACAAGTACGGTCACGACGGCCGCGTGCATCTGTTTGGCTTCCCCCGCTGCGTGCTCACGCCGTGTCTGAGCCCCTTTGTCATGCGCCTCGAGTCCTTCCTGCGTCTCGCCCACATCCCATATGAGTACCACCCCACGACGGACCTCACTCCGTCACCCAACGGCACCGCTCCGTACATTGTCTACGGCAATCGCATTCTCTCCGAGTCCAAGTCGATCATGGAATGGCTCACTGTGGAGTTCAACGTCACTGTCGACCGCGACCTGACACCCGAGCAGCGCGCCGAGAGCCACGCGCTGGAGGTGGCGATGGAGTACAGCGTCGTGCCCAACCTCTCGCGCATCTACTTCACCACGCCGGAGGGACACCGCGAGGTTCTCTCGCACGTTATGAAGGGCTTCGGGCTCGGCGCCGTCGGCCGCGCTATTGTCCCCCGCGTGCTCAAGAAGGCCTTCACCAAGCGCATGCAGCTCAACGGCGCGGCGAAGCTCACGACGGCGCTGTACGAGGAGCAGATGCTGCGCGACCTCGAGGCGCTCGAGGGCATCATCGGCGACAAGCCGTTTGTCCACGGAGACGCCATCACGACCGCCGACCTCTCCGTGTACGGGCCGATGATCACTGTGGTGCGCCTGCACCAGCTGAAGGAGGCTGAGGCGGAGGCCGCGGAGGCGGAGGCGGAGGAGAGGGCCGCCGCTGCCGCTGCTGCTGCCGCTGCCAAGGCGGAGGCGGAGGAGAAGAAGGCCGCCGCTGCCGCCGAGGACGCTGCCGATGCCGCCGCCGATGCTGCCGCCGAGGTGGACCCCGAGGCCGCGCAGGAGGCTGCGGGGGAGGCCGCTGACGCCGCGGAGCAGGCGCAGGAGGCGGCCGAGGCGGCCGAGGAGGCCGCGCAGGAGGCTGCGGAGGAGGCGCAGGCCGAGGCGCAGGCGGAGAAGGCGGCGGCGGTGCTCGTGAGCGAGCCGATCCAGTACGTGGGCGGCAGCGCGGTGCTGCGGGAGTACGTGGACCGCATCACCGCGGCGCTCTTCCCCGACATGGAGGAGCTGCTCTGCACCGTCGCGGTCGCCGAGGAGCACGTGACGCCGGAGGAGGCCGCGGCGGAGGCGCAGGCGCAGGCGCAGGCTGAGGCGGAGGCGGAAGTGGATCTGCAGAAGGTGCCCTCGGAGGCCCCGGCGGAGCTGCTGGAGGAGCGGCCGGAGGAGGAGGAGGCGGTGGCGGCGACCGCGTAGGCAGTCGAAACGCGTTCCTCCTTTCTTTTTTTGTTTCATATTCTCGTCTATTTGTGCGCAGCACATCAGGAATGAAGCGGAGGGCGACAGCCAGCGACGGCGCTGACAGACTGTGGCGCTGCAAGTGTCGTGGATTTTCTTGCTGACAGTGCATCTCTCTCCCCCACTTTTTATGCACCCGTGGCCCCTTCTCTCTCTCTCACTCTGTCCTCTTCTCTGTAGGTCGATATTTCACCGTTGCTTTCTTTTCCCTGTGTATCTTCTTAGATCTCCCCTCCCTCCCTCCCTCACGCGTATACACGCATTCCCACAGGCACGCCCTGCCCCCATATGTGCGGAGACAGACAAGAGCCATTAAATAAAGCTAAAGCTTTCTTGATACGAGGCCGCCCTCTCCTTTTTCTTTCTTTTTTTTTTTACACTGAAAGTAGGGTACAAAATAAAACATATATAGAGGCCATAACAACGTTAAAAAGACCAAACGTTGCGCGTAAAAGATATATGGTCAATTCGGTGAATCACATTCTTTACTTTTTCTTCGTTTTGTTTGCTTTTTTCTTCTGCAGTGCTGACTCAAGAAGCAGTGCACTTTTTCTATGGGAAAAGTATAATTATCGTGCCACTCTCCAGATGACACGAACGTTGAAGATTTACTGTCACGAAGTGTGTGTGTGTGTGTGGGAGCGCTCTCGTGTCTGTGTTATTCACAGTTCCGCTTTTCGCGTCTGTACCCCTCTCAAGTTTTACTTGTTCTCCTTTCTCTTTTCGTTTTCTTTACCCTTTCTTCTCTCCTCATCCTATATTGGCCGCTCGTTTTCCCCCTTTTTCATTTTTTGCTTGTTATTTTCACCTGTATTCTTCTCTTTTTTTTTTTGTTATTCAATTACGGCTTTTTTTTTTAAACCGTCGCCTTTGACCGCTCCCCTCTTTCTCAATATCCTAGTTCAGTCTGACTTTCCCACTCTCCTTTTCTTCCTCTCTCCGTTTCGCATGGTATAGTGCGGTGCCCGTCAGCTTATTAGGACTTGCAAAAGATCTTTTCTATTCCTTGTTTCTCTCTGCCTATAAGAGCGACTAACATTCATACCCTCAACATTGAATGGAATAGTCAAATAAGGAAGGAAACCCCCACTTCAAAAGTCTATATCGGCTCATTCTCTCCGAAGTCTATTTTTTCTTTCATTTACCTTGCGCCAATACTGTGAAACCTTTGTAAGAAGCAACAACAGGAGTAGCATAATGCTTTAAATTCTAATGAATAATCAGAAATCAGTTTCTCCAGTCTCATTTAGTGTTGTATACCTTTTTCTACGCTCTTGTTTCTCTCCTCACCCGCTCTCTGTGCGTGTGCGTGTGTGTGTGTGTTTGTGTGTGCTTGACTTAGCGTTACTCGCTGTGGCTGTACGCTCTAGTAATGAAAACGTATCAGGTGCTAGCTCAGCGCCTTTTGATACAGGGCCATTGCCGTCTTTCTTTCTCTGTGGTGCCGATGCTTTTCTTTGCGTTTCGTTGTGACTTCCTTGAAATGTCCTCTGTGGTATTGACGTTATGCTGCTATCATTCTTCTTCCCTCTCCCATCTTCTGAGCTAGCTGTTCTTTTTATTTCCATCCTTATAGATACAGTATCTCTCTCTCTCTCTCTCTCTCTCTCTCTCTTTCCCAGCATTACTGACGCGTCTACTTTTCACTGTTCTATTTCGTGTCCGCAGAAAGGAATACCCCCTTCATTTTCTTTGCTCTCCACCGCTCACTTCGTGCCACTAACTAGCAGAGCTCACACCATACGTAGCAAGAACAACCCAACTCTTTCTTTCTTTTTTTTTTTTCCCTTCTCAGAGTATGAGTTCTTCCGACATTGCCGCCGCCGCCGCGGCAACGCCCAGCGGGGAGCACCAACCCCATTCAAACTCCACTGACAGCCGTGACGGTATCACCTCTGGCGCCGCGGGGGAGGCCGGCGCGGAGCCCTTCTTCACGATTGAGTGCTTCTCCCCCGCCTTTGCGTGCTCCTGGAAGAACCCCGCGGACATGTGTGTCATCTGCCGCAACGCCGTCGAGGGCCCGTGCGTGAACTGTCAGGGCGGCACCGAGTCCAGCGCCGTGGAGTGCCGCATCCGCTGGGGCGAGTGCGGGCACCCGTTCCACCACCACTGCCTGCACCAGTGGCTGCTCACGCGCAACGTGTGCCCGCTGGACAACCAGCCGTGGAAGGATAAGGAGGAGTGGAACCGAAACGCGTAGAGAAGAAGAAGAAAGGGAAACGATACTGAGAAAAAGAGGAAGTGGGGGAAAAATAACAACAGCAAAGCTGAAACACTGCTGCTCTTTCCCCCTTCTTTTTTTTTTGTTCTTTCTTTGTTTGAATCCACACGCCGACCGAACTTTTCCTTCTCAGGTTCCTCATCCCCCCCCCTCCCACCACTTCTCGTTTCCACGAGCTTGTGCTGCCGACTGCTTTTGCTTCTTTTTTTATTATTATACAGAGCTTCTGCTGCTGCTGTGTTTGTGTGCTTGAATTACTATCTCTTTGATTGCTCTTGTCTATTTATTTTTATCTCCTCTCCTTCTTATGCACAAGATGCGATGCCTCCTTTAGCACGCACTAGGAGGATGTTAGGAGAGAATCCGATGCGCGGTGAACGCCACCGTCTTCGGAACTTTTCTGCATTCATTGAAACAGCCTTTTTTTTTCTCTCTTCGTTCTTTTTTTGAAGTCACCTTGACTCTATTTCTTACGTACTGCTGCTGACGCGCACATGTGTGCCTGTGGCTCCCGCCGCGTGCTTCTCAACCCCTACCTCTCCGCATTTTCCCTACTTACTCACGAACAGCTCTCACCGTCGAGTGATCCGTACCTTTAATATATCATCGTCGCCATAGTTGCTCTCTCTCTCTGTCTCTTCCTCTTTATCTTTGCGTCTTATTCTTAAAAAAAAACAAAAAGCACACAAATAGTCAACACCACCACCACTTACCTTCTATACACAGACACACAATACATACACGCACTCGCAACAATGGTTCTGGTGATAGACAACGGCCCCCCGGAGACTGTCCGGAAGGTTATGCAGTGGCTGGTCGGCGGCGACAGGACCGCCGGCAAGCGCAACGACGTGACGCCGTCCGGCGCGGGTGCCGACGCCACGTCCGGGTCGCCCTCCCCCGCCGCCGCCAGCAGCCAGGGCGGTAACGCCGCCTCTGCGGCTGCGCGCTGCGGATGCGTCGGGTGCTGGTGCTGCCGCCTGCCGCTGCCGCCTCCTCTTCCTCCCCGCCTCCTGTGCCTGCCAACGACGCGGGTGCGGCGGGCGGTGCGGTGGGCAGTGCCGTCTCCTCCCTGGCCGGCGGCGCCGCGGACGCGCTGCGCTCGCGTCTGGAGGCGCTGCGGCTGTCCGGCGGCTCCGTCGACGCCCGCAAGGCGGCGGTGGCGCTGGTGGGCCTGCTGGGCCTCGTGGGTCTCTCGCTGGCGGCGGTGCGGCGGCTGCAGGCGGCGGCGCGGGCGGCGCGTCTGGCGCGCGAGCTGGGCGACTGCATGCGCGACACGACGGCGTGCCACCTCTTCATCACCCGCCGCTGCCGCCTCGCCCCCGCGCGCGACGCCGCTGCGTGGAGGCGGAGGCGTTCCTGCGCGCCGGCCGCATCCCGTACGTGGCGCATTACGTGGAGAGCGCCAGCGACGTGCTGTCCGCGCTGCAGCGCCTGCCGCCCGGCGCCCGCCCCCCGTTCGTCACCGCGCCCACCTCCTCCGCCGGCACGGCCGCCACCGCCGCGCGCATCGCCGCCTCCGTCACCACCTCCGTCGCCCCCACACCGCGCGCGCGCGCCGACAGCACCGCGGCGGCGGCAGCACCCGCGGCCCCTCCGCCGCACCCACGCCGCGCCGCCGCAGTGGCAACCCGCGGGCGACGCAGTCTCAGCAGCAGCAGCAGCAGTTGCAGCTTGTGGCGGCCTACCCGCGGCGGCGTCGCTGTGCCACAGTGCGCCGGCGAGCTCCCCATCATGATCTACGCCGACCGCGGCGTTTTTGTCGGGGCGGCGGCCGCGACGGCGGCGGCGGCGGAGCTGTTCCTCTGCCGCCTGGACGAGGCCGCGGAGGAGGACGCGCAGGGGGCCGCAGCCACACGGGGGCGGAGACCTCGAGCCTGGCCGAGATCAAGCGCCGCTGCGCGCAGGTGCTGCTGCCGGCCGTCTCCGGCGTCGTGCGCGCGCACCCGAGCGTGCACAAGCACTTCACGGCCGCCGGCTACCACCTGCACGAGCCCCCGGCGGCCGCCGGCGACGCCGAGTACAACCTACAGGCGGAGCTGCAGGCCCTCGCCGCGCGTCTGGAGAGCGCTGCCGCCGCCGCCGGCAGCAGCGGCAGCACGGCCACCGCGGCTGGCGGCTACAGCGTCAGCAACGGGTCCTTTTTGTTCGGCACGGCGGCGCCGACGTCGGCGGACTGCGCGGTGTTCGCGGCGCTGCTGCCGCTGACGCTGATCCCTGTGGAGGAGCTGGTCACGGCCGGGAGCCCGGCGCTGCTGTACCTCTCGCAGTCGCCGCCGCTGCACGCGTTTGTGCGCCGCGTGATGCGCGCCTGCTACGCGGACCTGGGTGTGCTGACGCTGCGGCCGCCGGCGCCGGCGGGGGAGGCGACGCGGTACGACTTCACCACCGTCACCGACATGCGCGGGGCGGAGGAGGAGGTCCTTCAGCCGCGCCGCAAGGCGGCCGATGGCATGCTGCTCCTCACCTACTGAGTTCTATACTCACATACTTGTCTGGGAGTGCACTGGAGGAGGAGGAACGTCGCACTCTACAATAGTAGCTAGAGTCAAGATGAGGAAGAGAAGAGCTATTCCTGAAGAAATCCTTTCGCTAATTCTTTCCTCGTTTTTTTTTTTTTTTTTTGCGTATGTGCGCACTGCAATCGCCGTATAGTGTCTCTACCTACTCATTCACTCTTTTCAATTCCTGTAACATCGTTTCTGTTTTTTCCTTTCTTTCATCGTTTTTGCTTTGATCTGTGTCATCACCTGTTAGGGAAAGAGAGAGGAAGTGCGTGAGAGTGAGAGTCGTGCTTTTGCCATCTAGTGAATTCCCTTATTCGTTCCCCTTTCCCCCTTCTTCCTTGAGAAGCCTTGTCCATAGTTCGTCTAATCAAAACGACTTCAAAATCGCGAATGAAAGCAATCTCTTTTTGTACTCTTCAGTGATGCGTTCATAAGCCCAGTGACACACAAAAAATGCCCTTCTAAAATACACGAGAGGAGCAGTGCTTTAACTGCTTCTCAGTAGTTTGTGCGCGCGTGTCTCTCGCTCTCTCGTTCTCGGATATTTTTTGTGCTTTCTTCTTCCGCCTCGTCAAAGGCCGTATCCCGATAACGATGACAACCAGCGCTTTTACCCTCCGTCGCTCCTCTCACTTCACACCTAAAAAAAGCATACCTCAACAAACTGTTCTTGTCTCTCTTTCTTTCTCTCCAGACACATACGCACACACACACACAATAAACGACACCCACAACAACAACAAATAGAACAGCAAGTCAAAATCATCACAACAAAAACATCAACACAGGTCGCCTCTTCCCCCTCCCCCCATCCTATGCCCCCCTCCTCCCGTGACGTGTCCGCACGGCCGCTGTACGCGACGCTGGGCCTCACCGACACGGCCGCCAGCGCCGGCGACATCGCGCGCGCGTACCGCCGGCGGGCGGTGCTCTGCCACCCGGACCGCAACCCCGACGGCGCGGAGGACTTCAAGGCGCTCGCGGCCGCCTACGCGGTGCTCTCCGACCCGCAGCGGCGCGCGCTCTACGACGCCACCGGCGCTACAGGGGAGGGCGCCACCTGTGACGGCGGCGGCGAGACGCCGGAGGCGCGGGCGGCGCGCGGGGCGGAGCTGGCGGCGGAGGTGCAGCACTTCTACGCCGCCTACGCGGGCAGCGCGGAGGAGGCCGCGGACCTGCGGGCGGCGTACAAAAAGTGCGGCGGAGACTTCGCACGCATGGTGCGGGAGGAGATTGCTCTTCGACAACGGCAAAGTGGCCGACGGGGAGGGCGGAGCGGCCTCCGCTGACGAGATTTCGCGGCTGCGGGCGGCGGTGGAGGCGGACCCCGCGTGCGACACGGCGGCAAATGACAAGTGGCGGCGCAGCACCGCCCCGGAGGCCATCGCCAAGCTGCGCCGGCGGATGCTGAAGGAGCGCCGCGAGGCGGAGGAGGCGCTGCGGGAGCTGGGCCTGGATAACAGCAGCGGCGGCGATGGTACTACTACCAATAATAATAATAATAATGGCGGCGGCGGCAACAGCAGCGGGGGCATGGGCGCGCTGCAGGCCCTGATCAAGCAGCGGCAGCAGGGGGAGTGGAATAGCATGCTGGCGGGACTGGAGAGCCGCTACGGCGGCGCCGGCGCTGGCGGGAAGAAGGGCAAACACACAGGAGGGGGAGGAGGCGGCGGCGGCGGCAAGGCCTCTGGCACTAGCAAGAGGGAGGAGCGCGGAAACGCCAAGAATGCCAAAGAAAAGAAGGGAGGCGGTAATACACAGAAGAATTCTGGCCGCAAGTGACATCTGATTTGGTGTTTCTTTCTCTTCCCATTCTCTTCTCCCCCCCCCCTCCCCACACTCACTTTACAAGTGTTATGCTGCTCTCGGTGATCACTACTGTTCGCTCTCATAGATGATAGAACTTACTTCGCTCAAACAATTTTTTTTTTTACGATTTTCTGTTTTTGCTTCACTTTTTCCTTCGCTATTCACTTCATAGATGATGCCATAGAGTCAACGCATTGCAATTTCGTGTCTTTTTTTTTTTTTTTTTTTTTTGCACATTCATAAACAACATCAACAACAATAACCCGAAACATACTTGCTACAGTGACTAATCAACCATGTGCGCGATCTTGTATTTACATGCCTCTATGCTCGCATAATCGTCATTGGTTTGCACCGGATAGGAAACTATGTTTGCCGCTTTCTCCGCTCTCTCCGTTTTTTTTTTTTTTTTTGTGCTTCTTTTGTGTGCTTTGCAGCGCCACTACAAACACCCTCTTCTTTCATTTATTACCATCACCCACCTCTACTTCACATGCACGTATGTACACAGTCAGAAATACGTTATTATTTATAGTTTGAAGGCGACGAGATCAGGAGTCGCCGCGCCGCCAATCACTTATTTTATTTTTAAAAGCTTTTCTTCACGCATCACAGTACTTGCATTCCACACACTAGACCAGCAAAGGCGTCTTTTGAAGAAGAAGAAGAAGTCAGAGGGACGCTTTTTGTCTTTTGGACCCCGCCATAGTATCCACATTGTGACCTTCGTTCTATACAATCACTTTTGCATTTCTTGTTTGATTTTCTCTTTATATCCCCTAGATCAAAACTTGTCTGCTTTTCTTTTTTAAATACTGTTATTGCTACTGTTTGGCTTCATAGTTGCTTTTTCTACCTTTTCTTTCTTTCTTTCGTCCTTCTCTCTGCTATTGTTGCTGCCGCACTCCGAGTATTCAGCACTCGTTCTATCGTTTCTCTCTCCGTTGATCACATTTTCACACACAGACACACAAAAAAGCAAGAGAGACGAAACCGTCGCAGGAGATGTCAGAGGAGAGCGGCGCCCCGCGCCTGGGGACGATTCTTCTCACCGTTGCCGCCGCGGCCGTGGTGCTCAAAGGGACGGCGACGGCGCTGTGCCACTACCAATACCGCCGCGCCGACGCTGCCGTCGCGGAACTGCAGCACCTCATCGCTAGCAACCCCGCGCTGCTGCTGCCGCCGCCGACCGTCATCGACGCCTCGCACGGCGCCGCGCGGGTGCTCTCCGAGGGCGGGACCGCCGTGCCGCCGCCGCCGCTGCTGCTGTTTCCCGGAGGCTCCTCGGCGCCTCTGATGCTGACCGACGCGGCCGCCGCGGCCTCACCCGAGACGCCCAGCTCCTCCTCCGGCGCCGCTGGCGGCGCGCCGACGCCGCCGCCCTCCGCCACCGCGCGCCGCGGGTCGACGGTGCGCATTCTCTCCGTGACCACGACGCAGCCGGGGCGCTGGCGGAAGCAGGAGGGCCCCGCGTCGGCGGCGGCGGCGGCGGAGGGCGCCCTCGACCGCGTGGTGAACCGCGTGCATCTCTTCGCGCAGCCGCGGTGGGCGCTGGCGCCGTGCGTGTCGCCGGCCGGCACCGCCGTCGAGGGCTACATGCGCGCCCGCAAGATTCCCTACACCCTCCACACGGTGCGCCTCCTCACCCCCGGCGAGCCGCCCGCGCGCACCAGCGCCGCCGACAGGACCCGCGAGGACGAGGCGGAGGAGGCAGAGGCGCTCGCACACCCGGAGGCGGCCGGCATTCTGCGGCCCCCGCCCGCCGGGGAGGAGGCGGAACAGGAGGAGGCCGGGGAGAAGGACGCGCCGACGCTGGCGGGTGTGCCGCTGCCGCCCGCGCTGGCGGCGGTGGTCAAAGTGTGGCGCGTGGTGCGCGCGCGCCTCCCTGGCCGCATGCGGCGCCGGCAGCTGCCGTACCTGGTGTACTGCGGGCAGGTGGTCGAGGGCACGGCGGAGCGGCTGCTGGACTATCTGGAGGAGCACTTCCCCCACACGCTCGTGACTGGCGCGGAGGACGAAGAAGGGGAGGGGGAGGCGGCGGAGGCGCAGAGGGAGGAGGACCGGGCGGTGGCGCAGGCGGTGCGCCAGACCCTCGGGCCCTCCTTCTCGCTGCTGTACCACCTCGCGCTGGTCGAGAGCGCGCCGGCGGTGTACAGCCGCTACGCCGCGCAGGCGCTGGGCGTGCCCGGGGCGGCGATGCGGCTGTGGCTGCTGGCGCCGTGGCTCTCCGGCGTGCGGGGGCAGCTGCGCCGCGACCTCGCGCGGCACACGACCCTCCGCTTCCTCACCGCCGCCCAGCGCGAGCGCACGCTGCTCAACGATATCGCCGCGCTCGAGGCGCTGGTCGCGGACGCGGCGGACCGGCTGCGGCGCCCCTTCCTCGGCGCCGACCCCCGCACCCCCGTCGCGCCCGACTGCCTCCTCTTCGGCTTCCTGGCGCCGCTGATGCAGCTGACGGAGCGCGACCGGCGGCACTGCGGCAGCGCCGCCCTCCGCCGCGCCTGCGACAGCGCCGTTCTGAGGGCCTACACCGAGCGCGTCGCCGCCGCCGCCTTCCCCAACCTGCACCTGCTGGCCGCGCAGGTGACGGGCGAGCCCGCGCACCAGGTGCTGGCGCGGCGGCGCGGCACGCGGCCCTCCATCGGCTCCGGCGGCAGCCCCCCCTCCGCCGCGGGGCACCGCCGCCGCCTCGCGAACCCCACCGCCCGCCTGCGTACCCCTTCTGAGGAGGACGGCACAGCGGCAGCGGCAGACGGCCTCCCCTCCTCCTCTTCCTTCTCCTCCGCTGCTGCCGCCGCCGCCGCCGCCGCTGCCGCCGAGCGGGAGCGCTCGCAGGGGCGCGGACAGTCGCGTACAGCGCCCGCACGGGAGGAAAGCGAGGCGGGCCGGCGGGCCGGCGGGTCCTCGGAACTGCGTGCGCGGCCCTCAATCGTGGTGCTCCCCTCCCCGGACGCGGAGGTGCCGCCGCCGCCGCCGCCACCGTCTTTTCCCACGCGCGCCAAGTCCGAGCCGGCGGGCGGCAGCCTCAAGAAACCGCAAACACAGGAAAAGCCGACGCCGGGGGTCTCGGCGGCGGCCGCGAAGCCAAAGGCGCGCCCGGCGGCTGCGGCAGACGCTCAGTCGACATCCCAAACCGAGGGAAAGGCCCCACAGGTGCGCGGAGAGGAGCAGCCGCACCAACGGCAGCAGCGGAGGCCTGAGACAGCCAAGGACAGCGACGACGCACCGCCGCCGTCGCAGCGTTCGACGACGACGGCGGCGGCGAAGAGCGCCCCGCGCAGCCGCAGCCTCCCCGCCACCCGCAGCCGCGGCGCCAGCACCGTCACCCACGCCGCGCCGCCCACGCTTGGCGCCGGCACTAGCCCCTCCGCCTCTTCCCGCGCTACGGTGCACGCGGCTTTTGACGATGCGCCCGCCGCCGTCGTCACGGACGCGCCGGACGCGGGCACCTACGCGGCGCTCTCGTCCTCCTCCATCCGCAAGGCGCGCCCCTCCCGCCTCAGCACGCCGCTGCCCGGCACCCCAACCCCCGACACACGCCCCGCCACCACCACCAGCACCTCTACCACCATGCCGGCGGGCGCCGCCCCCGCGGAGGGGAGCGCTGCCGCCTCACACAGCCACGGCACCGCAGGCAACACGCGTAGCAGTGGTGGTGGCGGCGGTGGTAGTAGCAGTAGTAGTGTCAGGACGACAACCAATCACAACACGCACCTCAGCGGTGATCGCCGTCGCACTTCTCAGAGTCACACTAATGATGCGACTAATAGCAAAGCGCAGGCTAGCATTGCGCCTGAAGGGGCCTCTCACAGCACGCACAACGCTGGCAAAGCGGCGGCCGCCGACGGTCCCAAGGAGCCTGCCAAGGAGGGCAAGCGCAAGGTGAAGAAGGGCACGGCCAAGGGTGTTAGCCCGCGGCCGTAGCGTGACAAGAGGATAAGGAAGAGGGAGAGAGAAGGAGGCGTAGGGAGATAGCTGGTGGTTAAGAGGGCTTCCGATACCCATTCATTGATGCCCGCTGGCAGTACACTGCAATAGGAAAGTGATTATACGGTGCGCAAGTCCCGATGGGCGTCTCCCTCTTCTCTCTTCTTTTTTTTTTTCCACCACTACACACCAACTGTATCTTAGTTCTTGTCGGCTCTGGCTCCCCCGCTTCCTACCACTACCCTCCCGCCCTCTGTCTCAGCACATAGTTCCTTTCTCACTTTTGTTTTTTGAGTATTTCTTTCTCTCTTTCTCTCTTTTTTTGTTTTTTAAAGAAGAGGAAGTGCTCCTCCTCGTCTGTTGTGCTTCTATTTTTTATGCTTCTTTTACCCATTTTGCTACACATTGCTCTTTCTCTCTTTCTCTCTCTCTCTCTCTCTCTTTATCTCACAAGCTTTACACTGCTATAATTCTTGCTGCACGGCCAGTCTGTATGACAACACCCTCGTGCCGTTCATTTTATTTGGCGTATTATTGTTGGTAGTTTTTTTTAATGCAACGACAAACACCCCAGACTTCACACACGCACATGAGTACAGAGATGCACCCACAAGTGCTCTTCACCTTTCCTGCTACATTAAATGCTTCTCTCATTCCTTCCCTCTGCTTCTTCCTCCATCACCCATTAACAGTAGTATAAGCTCTCTTTTTAGCATTGTTTCTTTTACCTTCTCATCTCTCCCCCTCTCTTTCTCTCCTTTCATTTTCTTCTCTCCACTTGTTACCGTTTCAAAGCTTCAAACGACAACTTTGCGTTGTCTTGTCGTCTGCCTTTTTCCTCCTTCATTCTTCTTCATTCTTTGCCCCGCCTCTCTTTTCCTGCGAGGCCGCAAGAACGAAGAACAGAGTAAAGTAGCAAAGCAAAGCAAAAAACAAACACCCACCACACACCCACTCACACACGATGCTGCGCCGCTCTGTCAGCCGCCTCGTGTCGCCGGCGCTCAGCCGCGCGTACCCGATCATCGACCACACCTACGACTGCGTCGTGGTCGGCGCCGGCGGCTCCGGCTTGCGCTGCGCGATGGGCGTCGCGGCCTCCGGCTACGACGTGGCGTGCATCAGCAAGCTGTACCCCTCGCGCTCGCACACCATCGCGGCGCAGGGCGGCATCAACGCCGCGCTCGCCAACTGCGAGGAGGACGACTGGCGCTGGCACGTGTATGACACGGTCAAAGGCTCCGACTGGCTGGGCGACCAGGACGCGATCCAGTACATGTGCCAGGAGGCACCGAGCGTGGTGTCGGAGCTGGAGAGCATGGGCCTGCCCTTCCTCCGCACCAAGGACGGCTTCATCTACCAGCGCGCTTTCGGCGGGCAGTCGATCCACTACGGCGGGAAGCAGGCGCGCCGCACGTGCGCCGCCTCGGACCGCACGGGGCACGCCATGCTGCACACCCTCTACGGCCAGTCCTTCCAGTACGGCGTCAACTTCTATAACGAGTACTATTGCCTCGACCTGATCATGGAGGACGGCTGCTGCCGCGGCTGCATCGCGATGAGCATCGACGACGGCACCATCCACCGCTTCCGCTCAAAGTACACTGTGCTGTGCACCGGCGGCTACGGCCGCGTCTTCTTCACGACCACGAGCGCCAAGAGCTGCACCGGCGACGGCACGGCGATGGTGGTGCGCGCGGGGCTCCCGGCGGAGGACATGGAGTTCGTGCAGTTCCACCCGACCGGCATCTACGGCCCCGGCGTGCTCATCACGGAGGGCGCGCGCGGCGAGGGCGGCTACCTCGTCAACAGCGAGGGCGAGCGGTTCATGGAGCGCTACGCGCCGTCCGCCAAGGACCTCGCGTCGCGCGACGTCGTGTCGCGCGCCATCACGATGGAAATCCTCGCCGGCCGTGGCTGCGGCCCCAAGAAGGACCACGTGATGCTTCAGCTGCACCACCTCGAGCCCGCGACGCTGCACAAGAAGCTCCCGGGCATCTCGGAGAGCGCGCACATCTTCGCCGGCGTCGACGTCACCAAGGAGGCGATCCCGATCGTGCCGACGGTGCACTACAGCATGGGCGGCATCCCGACCCTCTGGACGGGGGAGGTCGTGAGTCCCCGCAACGGCGACGACGACGCGATCGTGCCGGGGCTGCTGGCCGCCGGCGAGTGCGCCTGCGCGTCCGTGCACGGCGCGAACCGCCTCGGCGCCAACTCCCTCCTTGACATTGTCGTCTTTGGCAAGTCGTGCGCGAACACGGTGATCTTCAACCTGACCAAGGAGGGCCGCAAGCAGCCGGAGCTGCGCCCCGACGCCGGCGAGTCGTCGATCGCCGACCTCGACCGCATCCTGCACAACAAGGGCGACATCCCGATCGCGCGCATCCGCGAGCGCATGAAGGAGACGATGGCGCTGTACGCGGCCGTGTTCCGCACGGAGGAGAACATGCTCAAGGGCAAGGCGATCGTGGAGGAGTGCTACCGCGACTTCTCGCACGCCCTCGTGCACGACAAGAGCCCCATGTGGAACTCGAACCTCATCGAGGCCCTCGAGCTGCGCAACCTGCTCACCAACGCGATGGTCACCATCAGCGGCGCCGTCGTCCGGCGCGAGAGCCGCGGCGCGCACGCCCGCGACGACTACCCCGAGCGCGACGACCACAACTGGATGAAGCACACGCTCGGCTACCTCGACGACAAGGCCGGCAAGGTGCGTCTGGCGTACCGCCCGGTGCACATGGAGACCCTCACCTCCGAGATCAACCCCGTGCCCCCGGCGAAGCGCGTCTACTAAAGAGAGAAAAAAAAGAAGAAGGGTGGTAGGGGAGCAAGCTTATAGAATAATAATAATAGTGTACGTATGAATGACATATATACATTTATTGGTATTCCCCGCCCGCTGGGTGTCTGCCAGTGCCCGTCTCCCTTTTCCTCTCTCTCTTTTTTATTTTATTTTGTATATTCTATCGTTTCGTAGGAGAACCTGAAACAAACCATTGAAAAAAGAAAAAAGAGAGAGAATAAAACAATAATAAAACTTATCGAAAAACTAACAAAACCCACAGAAACCAGAGTGGGGTAGCATTCAAGACCACAACATTACACGTATATATTTATTGAAGTGAATAAAGAGTGGGAAAAATTAAGTGCAAAGGTTGAAAAGGGGAAAGTGATTGCTATTAGGGAATCGGAAAATGAAATAAAAAAGGTATGATAAGAAAGTAAAGGAGCCTTTTTCTTCTCCTATTCGCTATCGTTGATTTACATTGGCTTTGAAAAGAGTGAAGACTTTGTTTCTGTGCACCAGGATGGTGGGAGGTAGGTAAGAATAGAACACATCCCCCCACCTCGACACACAGACACCCACACACACGGGAGAGAGAATCATTATGGTAAAGGAAAACAACAAAAGACTCCGCTCTCCTCTGAAGTTTTTTCTTTCCTTTTGTTCTCTCCCCACCCGACCTTCTCCACCACTCTGTTTTCTCTCTCTTTCTCTATCTAAATCTTCACACATTTCATGTTATCGATTCTTGATTTGTTTTTCTCTTTTTTCTTACATCTGTTTCTTATCTATCTTTTTTTTTTCTCCTCTCCCTTGCCGTTTTAGCATGATTCCCCTTTTCTTTTTCAAATGACCGCTCTTATTTCCGGCTCTTTCTTATTGCTACTGTTGTGCACCGCCACCCTCTCGGTTTCCCGCTCTCTTTTTTTTCAGTTTTTTTTTCTCTTTCCACTTTTAATCAGCTTCGTGCTTGCGCATGCATACAGACACACACAGTCACTCACACGTACGCACGCACGCACACACACACACATTTCGCTTGTTTATTATCAGCTCCTTATCTATCTCACTCTCACTCTCTCACTCACTCTTTCGATTCTTGTTTTCCACTTAGGATTATAAAACTTATCATCATTCTTATCAATTTATTATGAATTATTTCCTCTTATTCCGACACACTGCACATTTTTACATTTTTTGTATCCTTTTTTCTTTCTTCTTTCTCCCCTTCTTCTTTTTGTTTTCTTGTTTATTTTAATCTTTCTTCTTTACGGGTTATCTTTACCTCTGCTGTTCCTTGCGGCCAAAAACTTAAAAAAAAAAAGAGATCATGAGAGGTTAGATAGAGAGTGAAAGAAAAATGAATGGGGAAGAAATGATTGAAATAAATGAAAGAAAAACAATAAAGACTCAGATTTCTTCAGCGTCGACAAGCGAGATATTAGGAAGGTGGAGAATAGCGCTAGAAATTTTTACAACCACAGCCTATGCGTATTGGATACTACAGAAACAACAACTACTAAACTATATATTTACGAAACACACCTCAAATGAACAACAACATCAAAAAAAAAAATAAATATGCATACGGCGAAAAGGTAACGAATATGCGGGTGTAATGCTATACTTTGGTGTGTTTGAGCTGCCGAGTGCGTAACTACAAAGGAGAGCACACACACGCACGCACACACAGCTGAGTAAATAGTACGTGATTTCGCTGTCATTTGTGAGTGGGCGGCGGCAACAGACATACCGCTGCACACACAGACACACATATATATATATATATATATATATACATATATGTTTTTCTTACTTGCCATGATGGACTACAAAGAGAGGTCGAAGTGTTTTTGAGCTATTGTTTGTTACTATATGATGATTATTGTTACTGCCACTAGCGTTACAACCTTTTTCACCTTCTTTCTTTCTTTCCTTGATGTGATGTCCTCCTTTTATTATTATTATTATCCTTAAGAACTGTTATCATTTAGAACGGCTTTCAACATCGTTAAAACAGAAAAGCAACTCACTCCTAAATTTACCTGAAAGTATAAAACCAGTAGACTTGTATAAAATACTCAGCTCCACCTCCCTTCTCAATATATTTACACAACAACAAAAACAAAGCAAAAAAAAGCATACACTCTCTACATTTTTGCGTACAAGAGGAGAGAGAGAAATAGGTACGTATATAAATAAAAAGTTAGAACTAACATAATAAATACGTACACAGTAGTACTCCCTCCCTATATATATATAAATGTCGTGCTGCCGCTACGTGTGCGCCAGTTTCGTGCTGCTCTTCTCCGCGGCGGCGGTGGCGCTGTCGGTGGTGTCGCTGCTGTACCCTTTTGCCTCCATCAAGCCCGGCAGGGCCCGCGGGTACCTGGGCGAGATGAACGGCCTGCTGGAGAAGACCCCCAGCTCGCCCGGCGGCGTCTGGACGACCGACGACCGGACGCGGTTTCTCACCCTCTCCGGGTACCCGGGCGAGGGGACGGAGATGACGGTGTGGGAGGCGCGCATATACACCCCGCGGTACGTCGCCCCTTCAGCCTCCTCAACAACAACGACCGGGTACATGACAAAGGCGGAGGAGCCGTCGGCGGTCTTTACCCTCCGCGGCGACGGCGGCCGCAACTCGGACTTTTTCCAGTGCAAGCAGGGCAAGCTGCTGGCGCAGGCGCTGCAGGCCGCCGTGGTGCTCTCGCTCGTCTTCTCCGTCGCGAGCTTCTTCCTGGCGCTGTTTCTCTTCTGCGTGCCGTCGGTGGTGCGCGTGGCGCTCGCGCTCGCGTCCTTCTTCACGGTTCTCGCGTCGGCCGCCGCGCTTGGGATGGAGGCGAGCCTGCTCACGCTCGGCTGGTGCCCCGCGGGGGAGCAGTGGAGCCCCAGCCGCAAGCTCCGCGACGACGGGTGGTCGTTCGTGCTCGCCTTTTTGTTTATTGTCATTGTGTGCGCCGTGTCGCTGATCAACACGATCCTCGCGGCCGCGACGCCAGAGTAAGGAGGGGGAGACATACCGACGAGAGGGAGAGCAGTATGCCGCGGTTTTGTCGGAGAAAAAGTGGCATGAGTGGAAGAATGTTAAAAAAAAAGTGTGGGGACCAGACGGAAGAATCAATGACACACACACACACTCATGCGCCCATCACATACAACATCTATTTAGCTGTAATGACAGGCCGGTGATGTGAATAGTTTGTGCCGTTATTCTCTGTTTCTCTTTCTCCGCACTATTGTTTTCTTCTTCTATTACTAGTAGTAGGAGAATAATAATAAAAGTATATTTCTAGACAGAAAGCAACGCCACCGCTCCCTCCGCTTTCTTTTCTCTAACTTACGATTTCCCCCTTTCTTTTCTCTCGCTTTGATTGCATTTACTATTGCGATTCACTTTTGAGGCGTATGTATACTATTTTTCTCCAGCCACACCCACACACATCTTTTCATTTTCAAATTCTCTCGTTTCTTGCTGCTGTCTGACTTCATTTTTTTTTTTTTTTGAATTCTTCTTACCCGCCTTATTTCTCCTTTTTCTACTTCATGTCTCACATGTGCATCTATTTACCCTTCCTTTTCTTTTTGTCGTTGTCTCTTTTGCTTGCTTACATGCTCAACCTGTTAGTCTGTATTTCTCCCTCCCTTTCCTTTTTTTTGCTATTTCTCTGTAGACCCACAGATCAAAGCAGTACATTGCACAGATATAATGCAAATTTATCAATAATAATAATAAGAAGTATGACGGTGCCCTCTGTGTTTGTTCTCTCGCGGAGCTTCCCTTCGATTTTGCTTTGCGCTTATTCTTTTCTCAGTGAGAGTGAGAGGGCTAGATTACGTGCGATTGTGTTGAAGTATTCTCTTAACTATACATATGCAATGTTCCACTCCGCATCACTCTTCACACCTTTGTCATCATTGCCGTTCCCCCCCCTTCCTCACACACGCCCATACACATACACGGAAACAAAGTAACGATTCGCACCATTTACACATTCATCTGTATATACATTGCGTAGATAAAGGACAACAATATATATATTAAGAAGAATCAGGTAGCTTCCCACCTCCCCTCCCTCCCTCTCTCTCCCCGCACACACACATACACACCAAACTACCTTTAGCGATGTCGGAGTCCGCAGCGGCAGTGACAGCGGCGCCTCCCGCCGGCACCACCACCACCACCACTAGCACTAGTAACAACAGCAACAACAATAACAGCAATGGCGGCGGCATTGCGGTGCCGTGGGTGGAGAAGTACCGCCCGGAGACGATGGCGGACATTGTCGGCAACGAGGAGGCCATCGCTCGGCTGCGGGTAGTGGCGCGGGAGGGGAACCTGCCGAATCTGCTGCTGTGCGGGCCCCCAGGGACGGGCAAGACAACCAGCATGCTCTGCCTCGCCCGCGACCTGCTGTCCAAGGAGCTGGGGAATGACGGAAGCGGCAATAACGGCGGCAACAATAACAGCGCTGCTGCTGCTGCTGCTGCTGCGGGGGCTGGTGCGGCGGCGAATACCGGTAGTAATGGGGGTGCCGCCGCCACCGCTGCCGGTGGGGCCGCCTCTGCCAGCGGCAACGCGGGCAGCCTGCGGGCGGCGCTGCAGGGCGCCGTGCTGGAGCTCAACGCCTCCGACGACAGAGGCCTCGACGTCGTCCGCGAGCGCATCAAGCTCTTTGCACAAACGCGCAAGACGCTGCCGACAAAGTTTGTCGCGGACGGCGGCGGCGGCGGCCGTCAGGTGCGGCTGCACAAGATTGTCATCCTGGACGAGGCCGACAGCATGACGCCCGCGGCGCAGCAGGCGCTGCGGCGGACGATGGAGCTGCACAGCGGCACCACCCGCTTCGCCTTCGCGTGCAACAACAGCAGCCGCATTATTGAGCCCATCCAGTCGCGCTGCGCGGTGGTGCGCTTCCGGCGGCTGACGGAGCGCGAGGTGCTCGGCCGCCTGCTTGCCATCATCGCGGCGGAGGGCGTCGACTATTCCGACGACGGGCTCGAGGCGCTCCTGTACATCGCGGAGGGCGACCTGCGGCAGGCCGTCAACGCGCTGCAGGCGACCGCGACCGGCTACGGCCGCGTCACCGCCGACAACGTCTTCAAGGTCTGCGACCAGCCGCACCCCGCGCTGGTCGGAGAACATCCTCCGCGCGTGCCTCGTGGCCAAGGACATTGGCGCCGCGCACAAGGAGCTGCAGCGGCTGCTGCACCGCGGCTACGCTCCCGCGGACGTGATGGCGACCTTCTACAAGGTCGCGCAGACGGCCCCCGCGCTGTTTCGCAGCGAGATGCAGCAGCTGCGCGTGCTGCGGGCCATCGGGGAGGCGACGATGCGCGTGGCGGAGGGCGTCGCGACCGGTCTGCAGCTCGCCGCAATGCTGGCGCGTATTATCGGCGCCTCCAGCGACGCCGCGGAGGGCGACGGGGGCTGTAACGGGGGTACAGAGAGTAACTGTAACGAGGGGTACAGAGAGTAACTGTAACGAGGGGTACAGAGAGTAACATCAGTGGGAGGGGGGGGGGAAGGGAGAAGCAGAAGAAGAGAGAGAGAGAGAAAGAGAGAGAGAGAGAGGAAGAAACGCTGGTGTTTTGGTGCACCGATTTCGTAAGCGAGTTCTTGAGATTTTCTTTACTCTTCTTCTTTTCTTTCCATCTCCTCCCTCTCACTGTGACTTCATTGCTCTCTGCTTCTCTTTCTTTCTTCTTTCCTCCCCTGCAGCTCACTCACATATTCAATGCTACCTACACCCATAGACGTGATACACGCGCGTACGCGCAGTACACACACACATGCATAGAAAGAGAGCGACAAGGGCTTTAAAAAAAAAAAGAAAGGTGCCATTCTCTACTTTTCCTTTGCTTTATTCATAGAATAATGACACTGCGGTGTTCCTTGTATAATAAGAACTATAATAAACAACAACAACAGAATGTACTGAGTGACGCCACTTTGAATAACACACCGACGCACGTACTTTTGAACGAATGACCAACAGTAGAAACGCGTCGTGCTGGGTCTCCAGGTGTCTTGTCTTTCTCGTTCTGCTCCGGCTATGGCCCGCTAAAAGCTGTTGACACGTATCATTGGTAACTTCATTATTCTTATTTTTTCTTCTTGTTCTTTTTTTAAAAATCGGAATCTCCAGGAGAGGCGCTCCGTACATTTCTTCTTCCCCTTCGCATCGCCAATACTCTATACCAGTGATATTTGGATACTTATTACTGTTTGTATCTCTTATCTTTCTCTCTCTCCCTCTCTCTCTACCCCTCCCCCCCCCCCACACACACACCATTTACACCACAGGTATATTCCGTTGTATTATTATCACACATAATACTCTCGTAGGTTCTTGCCGCAGCGTTCATTGTCCCGGAGGCCTTTGTTTCCACTTTCAAACTTTCTTTTTCTCTTTTTCTCTTTTCATTCCTTTTTTTTTTCTTGCGTTCTTTCGTCTGTTTCTCTGTAGCACATCATCAAAAGAAGAAAAGAAAAACAAAAGGAAAGAATTTAAAAAAAAGAAGAAAGAAGAAGATTAAAAAGTTTGTCTGGACGAAAAGCCCTCTTGCTGTTTTTCCAGCATATTCAAACCGTTAGAAAGCACTGCACATTTACAAATAGCATCTTTTCAGAAGAAAAAAGGCCACGCGCGCTACTGCTTTTTTTTCTTTTCAAATCTCTGTTTTCTATTTTATAATAACATTAAATTTAAATAAAGGTTTCTTTTTCCTTTCTTATATTTATATATATATATTTATACACTTGATTGTATATATAATTATATCTCAATTTGTAGATCACTTTTTCTTGTGTCCCCTTTTTTTTTGCCTTCCTTTCTCTTTTCTCGCTTCTCGATCACTGATTCTCTTCAATAATTTCTTTCTTTTCTACACCCTTCTATTCACAATAGAATAACGAACCGTGTGGCAGCATAACCAATCTTGCGCTACACCTTTCAAAGAGGAAAGAAGAATCATTCGCGATCAACTTATAACTAATTAATCTGTCTCTACTTATTTTTGCTCTTAGTTATTATTCAACTCAAAAGAAGGCTTTAAAAGAGAACAAAAAGCACCAACAACGACGGCGTTTCGCATTCTCTCACAGACACCATAACGGTAGAAACAACTGTCATCAACAAGCGAAACACACACACTCACCCGCACCCGCACCCACCCACCCACAACTGCCTCTCCCTCCCGCTCCTGTCATGTCCCTTGACGTCCGCACCGGCTACAGCGGCCGCACGCTGTTCGTGACCGGCGGCAGCGGCTTTGTGGGCAAGGTGCTGCTGTACAAGGTTCTCAAGGAGTTCCCCGACGTGGGCACGGTGTACCTGCTGATGCGCGGCAAGAAGTCCCGCAAGCTCAAGAAGTACCTCAACCCGCAGGAGCGGCTGGAGCTGGAGGTGCTGGGCTCGCCGTGCTTCGACCCCCTGCGCGCGGCGCTCGGCGACGCGGCGTGGCGCTCGCTGGCGGCCCGCGTGCGCGCCGTCGACGGCGACATCACCCGCGACCGCCTCGGGCTCTCAGCGGAGAACTACGCCAAGATCACGAGCGAGACGCAGCTCATCGTGCACATGGCCGCGACCGTCAACTTCAACGAGCGGCTCGACCTGGCGGTGCAGATGAACACGCTGGGGGGCCTGCGCGTGCTGAGCCTCGCGCGCGCCTGCGGCCGCCTCGAGGCGATGGTGCACGTGTCGACGTGCTACGTCAACTACAGCCGCCACGCCCCCGGGGAGGTGAATGAGGAGGCCATCTACCCCACCAGCTTCGACCCCGAGGACATGTGCAAGCACATCCTCTCGCTGGACCCGGTGGAGGTGCCCTACGAGACGCGCCGCCTGCTCAAGAATCACGGCTTCCCCAACACGTACACCCTCACCAAGAACATCGGCGAGCAGCTCATCCAGCGCAACAAGGGCAACCTGCCGGTCGTGATCGTGCGCCCGTCGATCGTCGGCAGCAGCCTCGCGGAGCCGATGCCCGGGTGGGTCGACGCGCTGACGGCGGCCGGCGGTATTCTGCTCACCGCGACCCTCGGCGTGCTGCGCGACTTTGTGTGCTTCGAGCGCCTCATCGCGGACCTCATTCCCGTCGACTTTGTCGTCAACGTCATTCTCAAGGCGCTCTTCAAGTGCCAGCAGCACTACCGCGGCTACCTCGCCGCCGCCCGCACCGCCGGGGGCAGCGCTGCAGCGGTCGCGGCACTGGAGCCGGTGGTTGCCTCGCGCGCCACCATCGCGGCGGCGGCAGCGGCGGCGGTGACGTCACGAGCGTGCAGGCCGCCGGCGTGAAGGCGGGCGGTGGCGCCGCTCACATCCCCACCCGCGTGCCCTCCACCGCCGCTGGCGCTGCCGCTGGCGCCGCTCACGAAGAGGAAGAGGGCGGCGCTGTCGCCGCCACTGCCAACAACAACAACAACAGCGGCGCGAGCGCTGCCGCCGGGGCTGGGGCGGTGGTGCCCGCGGAGGACCCGTCCGCCGGGCTGCCGTTCATCTACCAGGCGGCCACCTCGAACACGGTCAACTACCTCACGTGGGAGAAGGTGCGGGAAGAACCTGTACGACTACTTCAAGGACATGGGGAGCCACCCCAAGGGGATGAGCGGCATCGGTGGCCTCGGCATCACCATCACCCCCTACTGGAGCTACTACCTGCTGCGCTACTTCTGCCTCCGCTACGTACCGTACCTTGCCCTCAAGACCGCCCTCGCCGTGCCGCACGTCGGTAACGACAAGCAGCGGAAGCAGGTGGAGCGCATGGGGCGCGCGCTGCGCCGCACGCGGATGCTCAATGAGGAGTTCTACGCCTTTGTCAGCAAGGAGTGGCGCTTCGACTGTGCGCAGGCGCGCGCGCTGGACGAGGGCCTGTGTGAGGAGAGCCGCCGCGCGTTTCTCTTCGACCCGTACGCGATCAACTGGTGGGTGTACATCCGGCAGTACGCGTGGGGGCTGCTCAAGCACATTGTGGGCGACACCAACAACATGCCCTTTCCCAAGAGCCCCAAGGAGACCCCGGCCGAGATCCTGCACCGCGCCGCGCATCTGTAGACGGAGAGAGAGAGTGAGAGTGAGAGTGTGTGTGTGTGTGCGCGAGGTATAGGGTGTTGTGTTTCCTGCTGTGTGGGGATGTACACGTGTGTGTACACTCACACACTCACACACACACACGCACACGTGTTTAACATCAAAATATTCACTTTCCCTTTCCCCTTTCCTGTGGTTCCTCTTTTGCATGTTTCTTTTTTGTTTTCCTCTCTCGCGTCACATGCACCCACAAAACAAAACAAAACAAAAAGTGCCGACGCTATTTATCCCTCATCTTTTCCCTGTCGTTTTGCTCGTTTTTGTTTCTTTTGATGCGGTATGTATGATAGAGAGGGAGTGCGTGCATACTCGTGGCTGCTGAGACACACGGAGCATTTTAATGGTTGCCTCTACGCTTTTTCCTTGATTCTTTTTTTTTCTCTCTTTCGTTCACCAAAAATGAATGAAAGGAATTAATAAAAAAAAGGAGAGCCTAGTAGAAAACAAAGGCGGGGGAAGAAGGTTAGAACTACGTGCCACACTCCTGCATCGCTTCTCCACCCCCTTCCCCTCTTTTGAAGACTGTACTTTTTCGTTTTTACTTTATGTTTTGAACTTACGATGTATTCAATATTATTAAGTCTTCTTTTGTACTTTGTATGTTTTCCTTTCTCTTCTCTTTTTTTTTTTTTCCCTTTCCTCGCATAGAAAACCGCTTTGCTCAACATTTTCCTTCTGACGCTGTCTTTTTTTTTCTTTTCCGGTTTCGCATTCTCTTCCATGCGTCGTATTCCGTACTTCCTAAACTCATCTTTAAAAATGTAGAGGAAAACTCCAACAATGCTATTGTTTTTCTTTTTTTGCTGCTCACTCAGGCGCAGGAATAACATGTGGGAGGAAATTCTTCTTTGTCTCACTCTGTGTTGACCGTGACTATGCGATTGATATACTGAATGGAGGTCTCTCGGAACATGCTCTTTCTTTCCGTCACTTTGTGAACTTCCCCCCCCCCCCGGATTGACTACTCTGAGATTATCCTCCTCCTCTGCAGTTTACTATTGAATTGTTTTTTTTTTCCACCTACCGCGTCTCACTGCCCCCTCACACTGTTTTTAATGATAATAATAACAACAGCCACAAGCGAAAAACACACCGGCATTTAGTTCCTGTCTCACATTTGCCAAAGACAGAAAAAAAACTAGGGCATAGCACGGAAACGTGAGCGAGGAGCGAAGAGAACAACAGCAACATTTACTCGGCAGCTTCTTCCATTTTACGATGCAGGGAGATCGCACGGACGCCATATAATGCAGAGCGCGCCCACCGCCGCCGAGTGGGTGAACATTCTGCTGGTCGGCGAAGGCAATCTCACCTTCAGCTACGCCCTGGTACGCCGCATCGGTCGCTCGGCCCTCTTTAGCCGCGCCGGCACGCGCCACACACAAAGCCACAACCAAAAACAAACACGGGCAGCTGCGCGACAGAGCTGGTAATGAGCGCAGTCAGCTCCACCTAGGAGAGGGACAAGACGTAGTGGCACCAAGCGCGATGGTGACTGCTGCTGCTGCCGCTGCGGCTGCTGCTTCCCCCGACGCCCTCTCAGCGGCGGCTGCGGACACCTCGCTACCCCCGCCGTCCCCTCTGCCTGCGCCGGCCGCCCTCCCCCGCTGCCACGTGCTGGCGACAACGCTGGACGGCGCGGCGGAGCTGCCGGGCAAGTACCCCGAGGCGGTGCCGGTGCTGCGCTACTTTACCGACAAGTCACGCGTGCGGGTTACGTACGCGGGAGGGGTGAACGCCGCCGCCCTCGCCGCGACCCTCCCGCCCGTTGCCGGCTCTTGTTGTGGCAGTGCCGTTCCCCGGTGCACAGGGGAAGGCGAGGAGAAAAACAGCGGAGACGACGCCGCCGCTCCCGCAAGTGAGACGGCTGTTGTTGGCGGCCCCTCCGCCCCCACTCTCACACCGCCGCCGCCAACGTCCGCCCCGGAGTACCACCTGGTGCTCTTCAACAATCCTCACGTCGGTGTTGAGGATCTTGTGCGACAGCGCGCGCTGCTCGGGCACTTTTTTGCCTCCGTCGCCGCCTGCACGGGTACGGGGGCGCCAACGCCAGCACCCACAGACCGCGGTACGGGCGGTGGTGGTGTTGATGATGGCGCGTGCAGGAGCTCTTCTGCTGCCTGCCAGCGGCGCCGTCTGGGTGGTCACCCACCCGACTCGCATCTCTTCACGTCTTCCCGCGCCCCCCGCCTCTCACGCGCGCAGGTGGCGGTGGCGCTGTGCGACGAACAGCCACGGCGCTGGCGGCTGCTGCAGCTGGCCGCCCACCACGGCTACGTGTGCGTCGCGGCCGTCCCGGTGCTGCCGCAGACTTTTCCCGAGTACACCAACCGCCGCCACCAGAGCGACGCCGCCTTCCCGTTTGAGCGCATGGTGCACTACTTTTTTGTCCCCGCCGCGGAGGGGCCGGCCGGGCTAACGGAGGATCAGGAGGACGGGAGCGAAGGAGCCGACACAAACAAAAACGAAAGCGGGAAGAGTAGGATTGCGAGGGAGGTGGAGAGGGTGGTGGCGGAGCTGGCGGAGGTTTTTTCACTCTTTGCTGCCTTGCCTTCAGCTTCCGTAGCGGCGGCGACGGGTAGTGGTGGTGGTGGTGACAACGAGAATACCGACAAGAAGAGTGATAAAGGTCAGACGCGCGAGACACAAGAGGCGGCGCTGCCGGAGTGGCGCTCCAGTGTGAGTCGTCTCTTTCCTCACATGCAGCCGTGCCTTTCTGCTGAACGCGATGCGGAAAAGTGTGATGATCATGACGATGACGATATCAATCGTAACAGTTTAGCATCGTCGCTGCCGCGCTGCCGCCACCACTGCGCACCACGGCCGACGACACCGCGCCGCCTGTCGTTCCGCTGCTCCACCCTCTGCTGGCCTTTCACCGCCACCTCCATCACCCACAGCTCAGCAATGCCGAGACAGACACTCATCAGCAGCATCATCACCAGAAGGAACAGCAGGCACAGAGCCCCGGCGGCCGCTGCGCCCTCGGCGACCCCGCGTGCTTCTCCCCGCTGCTGGAGCTGTCGGCGCTCCCTGCGCTGTACCGCCGGCAGTACGCCGCGGAGCTGCAACGGGTGCGCGGGGGCGGTAGCAGTGTGTCCGACAATGCCACGACTGACGCAGCGGGAGGGAAGGAGAGGGAGGGGAACGCTACGGAGGCTCCAGCTGCGCCGCATGAAAAGCCATCAGAGACGACTCTTTCTGGCTCAACAACAATAGCAGCAACAATGGGTGCGGCACCGCCGGCGGCGATCCCGCCGCAGCTGGACGCGGCGGTGCTGGGGCGGCCGCTGACGCAGCGGGAGGAGGTGAAGCTGCGCCGCTTTCTGTCCAACTACGGCGCCGCCACGGGTAGAGGAAAGGGCCGCAAATGTGGCAGTGGCAGCGGTGGCTGGTGGTGGTGACAGGGATCGCGCTGCTGCGGCGGCCACCGCTGCCCATTCCAACAGCTCCTCTCCCACTCCGGCGGCGGCCTCAGCAGAGCACGTGTGCGACCTCTGCGCCCCGCCGCGGTCCTTCCTCGCGGCCGCCGACCTCGCCCGCCACGCCGCCGCCGCGCACCGCGAGGGTGGCGGGCGCGACGCCCACCAACACACTAACACGAACAACACCACGGATAGTAGTGGTATTAGTCGTGCCACAGGCGACCCCCCGGGCGCCTACTGTTACGCCTGCGACTGTGTGTACGCGGACGAGGCGGCGCTGCGGCGGCACCTGTTGTTCCTGGACGCCAACGACTCCGCCGCCGTCTGCCGCCGCTGGGAGTGCGACCGGTGCGACAGAGTGTTTCTCGACCAGCGTGCGCTCGCACAGCACAGGCGCCTGGCGCACCCGGACCAGGACGTGACGGGTGATTGTTGGTTTTCAAATCCTTCTTCGTTTTTCTTACTATTGATTTTGCCGAAACGTTTTAATGCTTTTTCTTCTTCTTTTAACTATTCATTTCTGCTTTACGAAGGAAACACGTATTAGAATTATAACAACAAAGCAGAAACTGTAATAATAACAATAGTAAGAATGATAATAATAATGTTTCTCCTGTTGATAATCCTTTATTCGAGCTTGTGTTGAAATGCTTCTCTTGTGTTTCTCCCCTCTGCCTAATAACCTCTTCACGTCTCCCCCCCCTCCCTCCTGCTCCTTTGGCATATACCTGTGAAGTATCTTACTCCTCACTATTTTACAACTCTCTTTTTCGCTCTCTATCGCTCACCCCACACTAGCTACCCCCCGCCCCCTTTGCATGCCTGCTTCACGTAAGCAGTCATCATTGCTGGTTCTTTTCGCGCTCCTCCTTGCTCTCCTTGCTTTCACCTGCGGTGCCTCTGCCACCAACAACCCCAGCGCACATCAGCAAAACCAAAACGAAGAAAAGGAGACCAAAGACGTCCAATCTTCCCACACCGTTATCGACACCGAAGACGACGTTGCACACACCCACCAGTTTCTCTTCAACATTAACACCACCACATTAACATCAGACGACATGTCGGGCGAGCCGAGTATTGCCGAGGCGCGTGCGGAGCTGCGCGACCGCTACGGCGTCACGGACTTCTCCGACTGCCTGGAGGCGTCAGACCTGCGGCGCAAGCTCGCGGAGGCGCGGGCGACGCTGCCGGTGACGCACGGGCTGCGCTACGGCCGCCTCGCCACCGTCGGCAACACGCGCGACCCGACAGGGGTCGTCACGCTCTCGCACGGCCTCGGCGACAGCTGCGACGGGTGGGAGGACGCCGCGCGGACCTCTCGCGCCGCCTGCCGCACCTGCTCTTCCTCGTGCCGACCGCCCCGCAGCGCGCCGTCACCATCAACGGGGGCCAGCGCTGCAACGCGTGGTACGACATCTACAGCATGATCGGCGAGGGGCTGCGCAGCGGGCGGCAGGACGGCGCCGGCGTGCTGCAGTCCGCCGAGTACGTCGCGAGCCTCGCGGCCACCACCGCCGCCCGCCACGGCGTCGACCCGAGCCGCGTCGTCTTCGCCGGCTTCTCGCAAGGGGCGGCGGTGTCGCTGGCGGCGGCGCTCACGGCCCCCGTCGCGCCCGCCGGCGCGGCGATCCTTTCCGGCTACCTCGCCGGCTCTGGCGAGGTGCTGCCGGCGGCGCGCAACACGCGGGTGCCGCTCGCCATGTTCCACGGGCGGCAGGACCCCGTCGTCCCCATCGCCGCCGCGCGCGAGACGAAGCGCGTGCTGGAGGAGGAGCTGCGCGTGTCGCCGCCGGTGGAGTTCCGCGAGTACAACATGCAGCACTCGGCCGTCCCGCAGGAGATCAACGACATCGCTGACTTTCTCGCCCGCGTGCTGCCGGCGTAGTTTTTTTTTTTTTTTTTGAAATTCGCTCGCATGCCTTGTTGTTGTTCTTTCGCTTGTTACACACACACACACACACATATATATATATATGTATAGACATACTCTGCTTGTGCTTCTCCCCGTAGAGGAGCGCTGATGAAGAGAGGACGTGCTGTTGATACAAACACGCGCACTCTTTCCGCAAAGAACGCGAATAGTGAAGAGATCCTGCATGACAGGTGTGGTATTCCTACAACAATATATATATATAATTTTTTATGCATGACCTTTTGCGCTTCGCACACTCTGCTGCTGCGGGACGACTCAGATGATCCTTGTACAGAAGACCCCTCCTATCTATCTCTCTCTCTCTCTCTCTCTGCACACTGTTCCACCCAAACCTCTTTCTCCGTTTATCCTTCCATTCCTTTCCCCACCTCCAAATCTACTAGTTTGCCGTGCTTTATCCTCTCCCCAGCTTTCACTTCAGCACATTCTTTGCTTCTTTCTCCTTCTTTTCTTTCGATCTTTTTTATCATTCGATATTTTTGTCGTTCTATTTCTTCACTTCCACTACCTACTCACGTTTTTGTGATTTGTTCAAGGAACAAATCCATCCAAGGTGCTTCTCTCCTGTTATTCTCACATTATTTGATACAGGAAAAAAAAAACATATAAAGCTTTTTAGCTATTCTTTTGTTTCCATTTTCGTTTCACAATCTTCGACTCGGCCTCTCTAGTCCAGTCCAATAATTTCATACTCATCACTCTGAGCTACTATTTTGTTTTTCTCTTTTCCATCTCATCTTCACCATTACTTTACTTTACTTTTTACGTCTTCACACTATTCTTCTTGTGTTTTTTTCTTTCGTCGCTCAAGTATTATCTTCCCTTCACTTTTCTGTTCTTCATTTCGCTTTTGTGTTCTTCTTCTTCTTCTTCTTTTTTTTTTTTAAATCTCTTCCCCTTTTTCTTCACACCTCAATTCAATAAAAAGAAAAGTATCCAACAACCAACCGACATTTTTTTCAAATCTCTCACTCAACATGTCTTGCCAGCTGTCGTCCGAGTCACCTGCGACACGAAGCGGCACGCTCCCCCCGCGTCCTCAGCTGGCAGCGCGTGCGCCAGCGGCGGCACCCTGCCCCCTGCCTCCGCCGCCTGCAGCGGCGTCTTCGCTTCGAGCGCCTCCCTCTCCTGGCTTGGTGCCGTCCCGCGCAGCCCCAGCCCCTACGGGGATCTGGACTCCGCCAACACCAGTGTGAGTGACCACCATCATCAACAACAATGCCAGTGACGTCTTTACGCGCTCTCGCAGCGGCGGCGGCGAGCGGCGCACACTCGTCTTCGTCGCCGCTGTCGTCCCGCCAAGCGCTCTCCTCCCCGAATCACCCCAACTTTTCCATTTTCGAATCCGGTGGGGCCGACGGCGGCCTGGACTCCTACGCGGCGATGCCCTCCTCCCGCAGCCTCGGGAGCCTTGCGCACATCCCGCCGCCGTCGTCATCGTCCGCTGAGTACCCCGCGGATCGCACGACGCGCAGCCACCGCCACCACGGCAGCAGCAGCGCAGCGGCAGCAGCGGGAAGCTCGCGCGCCGCCACCCCTCCCCCTCGCCGTCCCGCTCGCACCGCACCGCCACTGATGCCGACGGCGTGTGCGAAGCAACAACAGCAACAGCAACAACAGCAACGGCGGCGGCCACCACCACTGTGCGTGTTCCAAACGCCACGACAGCTGCCAACTACAATAAAAATAATCATAGCACTATGACTCATGACAGCAATAACATCAATGAGGATACACGTGACACCAAGGAAGGTGACGCTGGCGCTGACGGCGAGCGTCGCCAGAGTCGGCACATTCCTCAGCAGCAGCAACGGCACGAGGCACCGCTGTCGTTCTACGAGGAGGAGGGCAACTCCGTGCTGGACGCGGCCTCACTGGCGGCGGCCGGGGAGATGTCGCCAGAGCGGGAGATCGTGTACCGGCGGCTGCAGGATCTGACGTCCGGACGCGGGCGGCGCAGCCACACCCGCCGCTCCTCTCTTCTTCCTCCTCCTCCTCTTCAAGCGACGACGAGGGAGACGCGGCGGAGGGGGCCACGCCGGAGGAGCTGGCGGCGGCGGCGGCGGCCATCACGGTCATCTCACGCCCCCCGGAGGCCCCTGTGCGCTCCTGCCTGCGCCGTTGCCACAGCCCCTCCTCCCCCTCCTCGCCGCCCGCCCCGCGGCCGGCGGTGCGCATGCCCTTTGCGGTGCGGCTGCAGGCGGCGCTGCTGGCTGTGCGGCGCCACCTCTGGCTCACCTACGCCGCCCCCCTCTTCAAGGCCAACAGCCGCCAGCGCGGCGCCGCGGCGGCGGTTGGGACAGGCGCGGGAGCAGCAGCAGCAGCTGTGGAGGCGGTGCGAGAGCTGGGGGACCGCCCCACGGTGCAGGTGGGCGGCGCGCACTTGTTTGTGCGGCTGCCGCCGACCCGCCGCGTCACGTACGCGGTGTCCGCTGCCGCTGCCGCTGCGGGGACGGCACCCACGACGGGCTGTGCGGCGGCGGACGGGGAGGGGGCGGTGGTGGCGAAGCCCGTCGCCGACTACCGCGTGCTACTCGCGGGGGGCGGGGAGGACGGGATTCTGAGCGTGTACCGCGCGATGGCGCGCACCGCCCGCGAGACGCCGCGCTTCGCAGGGCACCGTAACGTGTGCTGCGTGCTGGACGTGATCGCGTGCGAGGCCGCCGCCCGCGAGGCCGCCGCCGCCGAGGTCTTCTACGGGGCGCTGTCGCCCGGGGAGGCGGGCGTGGCGGCGGTGCGCGCGCAGCGGGACGCGTTCCTCGCCGCCGCCGCCTCCGGCCGCAACCGCCTCAAGGCCGGCTACCTGGACGAGTCCGCGAGCGCGTCGGTGGAGCGGGGGACGCGGGAGTGGATGGCGCTGCTGGTGGAGGAGAAGGCGCTCGAGGACAGCGACGACGACGACGGCGGCGGCGGCGGCAACAGCACCCTCTCCGTGTCAGAGGCCGCGCTGCGCGGCGGGGTGTTCTTTGTGTGCCGGCAGTACGCCCGCGGCTCCAAGCCGCTCGCGGCGCTGCTGCCCCCGCTCGACGGTGGCGGTGGCGATGGCGGCGCGCCGCGTCTCTCCCGACGCCGGCGCGGCGCTGCTGGAGGACATCAACGACGTGGCGGACATTTTCTGGCACGTGTCGTCTGGGCTGGTGTACCTGCGCGACACGCACGGCCTCGCCCACGGCAACCTCAAGCCCAGCAACGTGTTTGTGTCCGCCACGACCACCACGAGCGCCAAGGCGGCGGCGGGCGGGGGCGGCGGCGCGGCGCCACAAGCGTCAGCGCGCGTGTCGCGGACTTTGGGCTGCCGCTGTTCCCGGAGGTGCTGCTGGCGCGCGCCTTCCACGCGGCCCGCCGCCCCGGCGACGTGGTGACGGTCCCTGGCGGCACCGGAGCTGGCACTGGCACCGGTGCTGGCGCTGGCAGCTCGGCGTTCGCTGCGGCCGCGGCCGGATCCACTGTGGGCGGCGCCGAGACGTTCCTTCGCATCCACGAGGGCATCGCGGACGGCGGCCGCGACGGGCTGGCGAGGAGGAGCGGAGGGGGAGGGAGGAGGCAGCGGGGAGCTTGGCAAGAGTCGCGCGCCGTCGGCGTCGGCGGTGCGGGAGGCGGCGGTGTGCTGGAGCCTGCTGCCCCCCGAGTGCCGCGCGGTGGCGGAGATCACCAGCGGCGACGGCGGCGACGTCGCGACGGCCCGGTACGTGCGGGAGCAGGGCCCGGAGCTGGCGACGGAGGCGGGCGACGCCTTCGCGCTGGGCGTGCTGCTGTACTGGGCGCTCGTCGGCGCGCTGCCCCCGCCGCCCCCGCTGCGCACGCTGCACCTCCACCCGCGCAGTCAGCAGCAGCCGCAACAGGAGGAGGAGGACGAGGAGGAGGCGCGGCGGCTGCGGGAGCGGCTGGAGGCCTACCGGTCGTCCGTCAAGGCGGCGGTGAAAACGGCGCTGGGGCGCTTCGGGGGCGTGGACCGGGAGGGCTCGCGGGCGGCGCGGCGGCTGGTGCGCAAGCTGCTGGAGCCGCTGCCCGCGCGCCGCCACACCCTCGCCGACCTCCGCGCCGACGAGTTCTTCGCGTGCTTCGGGAAGGCGGCGCGGCGGGCGCGGGCGCAGGAGCGGGAGCGGGCCGCCGTCCCGGCCGCCGCCCGCACCATGGTGCTCCTGCGCGGCAGCGGTGACGGCGCGGCGGCGGGGGAGGGGGCCGGCGGCGGCGCCCGGCGGGAGCGCAGCCACTCCAGCGGCGCTGCTGTGCAGCCGGAGACGCGGGCGGCGTCGGCGGGCCCGGCGCAGGGCGGACGCGGCAGCCACCGCCGCCCCCGCGCGCCCGCCGCTGCGGGAGACGCCGCCGCACCGCCGGAGGCGCCCCCGTCGGTGGCCGGCAGCGACGTCATGCCCGCCATCACGCCGCGCGAGGGGCACAGCCCCGACGGCGAGGGGGGACGCCCGCGCCGCAGCCACCGGCACCGGCAGACAGCGGCCGGCAGCGACGACGGTGTGGTCATCACCCCCGAGAAGAGGGCGAGGCCCACCAAGTCGGAGGAGGCGCGCGCGGTGGCGGCGGGCAGCTTCGTCTTTGCCTCCCCCCCGTCGCCGCAGCGCCCCTCCCGCCGCCTCCTGCACCCGGCGGAGGGCGCGGCTGTCTCCTCCGCGCAGACGCTGTCCTCCGTCATTGGGCGGCCAGGTAATAATATTAATAATAGTGGCACGACGGCAGGCCACGCGCTCTCTTCCCCGCGCCGCCCCACCAGCAGCGGCCAGCGCCACCACCACCGCCCCCGCGCCGGCAGCCCCTCAGCCTCCTCCACCGGCGGCGGCGTCACGCTCTCCGTGGTGTTGGGCCGCGGCGGCGGCGGCGGCGGCGGCAACGCGAGCGCCACCTCCAGCGTGATTCTGCCCAGCGCGGCGGCGGAAGGTGGCGGGGGTGGCAGCAGCAACTCGCCGCCCCGCCCGCGCAAACCGGCGCTTCGTTTCGCCTGACCGGGCTGTTGTTTGTTGTTTGTTGTTTGTTGTTTTGTTTCTTCTTCTTCTTGTTTTCGGCTGTGCCCTTCTCCCCCCCCTCTTTTCGTTCGCTGCTCCTCTCGTTTTCTTTTCGTCTGAGAAGGACAGCGTGGGGGTGACAGGGCAGAATATCATTCTCTCGATTAATCGTAAATTCCCTTGCTGGTTACTCTTTGGAAATGAAAAAAAAAACAAAAAACAAAGACACAGATAAATGAATGGTCAAAAATGGAGTGAAATGCCGTGGCAACAAAATAATGAAATCGTTTGCTGTGTGTGGGTGATGATGGTTGGAGCTCTTGCGCCGTTTTCTTGTTCAGCTTCGTACACTCCCGTTCACCCGCGTTCTTTCTCCTTTCCAAAACAAAAAGTCAGGCAAAAAAAAAAAGTGGCGAAAAAGTTCTCCTACCTGGACTCGAACCAGGGTTACCGGATTCAGAGTCCGGGGTGATAACCGCTACACTATAGGAGACGTACTTTCGGTCCAAAAACTCACATACCCCTTTTACAAAAATAGAGAAGCGGAGAAAAAGTGCTCCCAACAGGGGTCGAACCTGTGACCTTGGGCTTATTAGACCCACGCTCTAACCGACTGAGCTATGAGAGCTTCGGGAGTTCTGAAATCTCTGTGTGCCATTAGAGAGGAGAATAAATATGAGTGGCGAAAAGTTGCTGTAGGTGAGGTTCGAACTCACGAAGCTTGCGCACAAGAACTTAAGTCTTGCCCCTTTGACCAACTCGGGAACCACAGCACCGCCGCTAACCGGGTTTTTACAGGTCAGTCGTTGCGGGGAATCCGAGTGGGTGGGCTGGGATGAGGTGAGGGTGGGTGAGGGCGGATGCCGCTGACCTCCCGCCACATCGGCGCCGGCTCTAGCCCCCCCCCTCCCCGCTGACCCCCGGACCGAACCAAGTCACATCACCCCCTCTTCCCCCACACCAACCCCCAAGGCAGACAAGAAAAAAAAGAAAATATAAGGAAAGGAAAACAATTGTGTAGTTAGGGCTTCTTAAAAGTAATCTCTTCCCCACCCTTTCGTTTTACATATCCTTTCAACTCATAAATAAATAAAACACAAAAATGGACCGCGCGCGCGACAAGGAGTTCGTGCTGCGCCTGCCAGCGGCGGACTGGGAAGAGCTCGAGTACCGCGAAGAGGTGACGGACCGCCAGGTGCTGCTCAACGAGGAGTGGCGCGCGTACGCGCTGCGCTCAGGCAAGGGAGCGGCCGCCGCCGAGGAGGAACACGTCAAGTGGGTAACAGAGACTTGGGAAGAGTGGGAGGCTCGGAAGCGTCGACAGCGCGAGTACATTGATCGCAAGAATCGCCTGCTCGACGCCCAGGCCAAGGCGGCGGAGGAGGAGAGGCAGCGCCGTCGCGTCATCAGCGACGAAACCATCGCACTGCTGATGGGCTACCAGGCGGAGGTCGACAAGAAGAAGACCCCCTCCCGCCACCACCTCTACGCCGACTTCGACGAGCTGCAGGCGCTCAAGTTTCGCCGCCAGCGCGAATTTGTCGAAAACGAGGAGTCGCTGCTGCGCACCAAGATAGAGGAGTGGGAGGACCAGCTCGCCTTTATGCTCTCCGAGTACGAGAAGTGGAGCAAGGAGCTGCACCTCATGCGTCAGCGCGAGCGCGAGGCTCGCGAGGAGGAGGAGCGCCGCCGTCTCGAAGAGGAGCGCCGCCGAGCCGAGGAGGAGGCCCGCCTCGCCGAAGAACGCCGCAAGCGCGAGGAGGAGGAAGCCGAGCGCCGCCGTCTCGAGGAGCTGGAGGCGCAGCGTCGCGCCGATCGCAAGCGCCGCGAGGAGGAGCGCAAGGCCCGTGCCCGTGCCGAGCGCGAACGGCAGAAGGAAGCCGAGGCCGCTAAAGAGCCGACGCCGCCGCCGGAACCGGAACCGGAACCCGTTGTCGTGGAGCGCGAGCCGACGCCGAAGCCGCAGTCGCGAATTAATTTCACCGATCTCGAGGGCGAGGGCATCGTGAATTTGCTCAAGTCTCTGTCGAAAATTCTCTCGTCGGGAGGTGATAATTGCTACATTATGAACATCAAGAAAAATCCGGGTGAATCGACGGTAATTTGCCAAAATGGCGTTTTTATCGGAGAAAACGGCGGCGACACCGCGCCGCTTCTGGGACGCAAGCTCGACTCGGAATCGTGCGTTTCTGTTAGCTCCGAGATTCTGCACTCAAAAATGGGTAAAACAGAAGAAGCGTACATTGGAAGTAACACCGAAAATATTGCCGACATCCGCCAAGACGACCGCTGCGAATTATTTTGCGAGGGTGCCGAAAAGCAGGAAGAAAATCTCGCACTTTTCCCGATTATGTTACCGCAGCAGTTTAGCTACAGTCCATACGTTGTCGCGCTGTCCCGCGACGGTGCTTCCTCCCTGACGGAGGACGAAATTAACGGATCTGGTAAATTAGTGTACGAGTTGTGCCTCCGTCTCCAGGCAATGATGCGCCGCGCGTACTTGTGCAAGCTGTGCCAGCAGTGTGTGGAGTGGCTAAATATTTGCACCGGTTGCGACGATGTGTACATTAATCTGGATGATGATCATCAGGGCGTCGCCACGTACGTTGCGGCAACTTCTTCGCACCGATTTTTGCTCGGAAAAACCCGTACGCGGGCCGATGCGGACGGCATCACCTTTGCCGCGATGGACGCCTCCGTTCCTGCCATGTGTACACAAGTGTATCACTACGAAGACGTCGCCGACCAGTCCAAGGGACCGTTCCCTGACAATAAATTATTTTATTACAAAGACGGCGATAAAAAGGGCGAATTACTCGTGGCTCCGCTGACCGGCGAGCGCGGCGGGAAGGGAATTTCCATTGGCAATGTGTTTATGGACAACATTGGGACGAAGAAAAAATTCACTGCTGTCGATAAGGAAATGATGCGTTCCGCAACGCAAATTTTGGCGGACATTTTGCTCGGCAACCAGGAAGTCCCCGCCGACTTGCACCTTAAAATTGAAGAGGAAACAGCTGATCCGAACTCGCTTGGTTTTCTCAAGGTGCTCTGGAAGGACGCGCTCACGAATCTTTCGCAAATTACGCCAAATCAACTCCTCGAATTAGCCAAATACCTTCGCCCACCACCGGTGATTCCGCGAGTTGTGCAGGCCACTTTACTCGTTGCTCTCGGCTGCAAACCGAAATCGATCGAGGAGTGGGACGACGCACGCAAACGTGTGAACCGAAAGCTCTTGGATAAAATGCTTGGCTTTGACCCAACTAATCTCAAGGCACGCAAACGTCCGTACTTCATTCGCTCACGGAAATTACTGAAGGGCCTGACGGCTGCGGATGTGTTTGAAAAGGGATCGTACCCCACACAGTGCTTCTTTTCGTGGGTGTTCGCCGCAATTCTTCTCCGCAAACATGCCGAAAGTCTTTTCAAGAAGAAGAACGAAGGAGAGGCCGCTGATTGGGACGCTTTCGAGAATGATTCTGTTTATTCCTTCTCCACTGACGGCGGTGAGACCATCGGCGACGACGACGAGGACACGGAAGTTGGCGACGATGGCAATGCCGAGGAAGACGTTGCGGAAGAAGAAGCGTAGCCACAATTGCAAATGAAAAAAAAAAAGAAAAAAAGAAAGAAGCAATGAAGTGAAGTTGTACACGATTGCATTATCTTGCTTTGCAAATGAATTGAGGAAAAGAGCAAAGATTTTATGGGACGTTTATTGTTGGTGAATTAGTCTATTGTTTTTTCTTTTTTTTTTTTGATACCCAGACGGTTTTTCTTTCTTTTCGACTGTGTGTGTTAAACGCTCTCTTTCTTTCACTTCTGCTTTGAATTACAACTAAATTTTATGACTCTCTTCTCTTTGTGTTGTACTCTCGGGAACTGAAAAATAAAAACGAAAGCACTATGCAAAACATATTTCTCTCTACGGTGCGACTAGTAAAGCGAAGCGAACGCGAAAAAGAAAAGAGAATAAATGCTTCTGTGAAATTGCATTCGTTTCATTTTCTTTGTGAGCATCAATGCTTTTTTTCTGCATCTTCCTTGTACGTCCCCTGTTTTTTTTCTTGTCGTGTTTAGATTGTACATTATTCTGTCCTTTTTTCCACCGCTGTTTTGTTTCCCGCTCTCTTTTCTAAATTTACCGCATCATCACTTTTCCGCCTGTTTCTCCAATTTGTTTTTGCCCACACGATTTCTTCCTGCTTCTTCTAATTCTGTGAGAAGGAGAAGCACGATGTAAAAATAATTCTCACTAGTGGTGTTACAGGCAACGGAATACCCTACTGTTTTTTTTTCACTTTAGTTACGGACAAGAAAGGAATTCCGGAGCGTACTTGATCGTTTTCTCCGCTTTTTTTCTTTGAAAGCTTATTTCTACTTCCTGACCGTAAGCTACCCTATAATGATGTAATTTAGCTTTTACTCCAATTGCTCTCAAATCTGTTTTGAATTTCATTATTCAACGTAGTTCTTCAGTGTTTCGAAACTGCTGTTTCAATTCGTATATTCCTTTATTACTCATGGTTGTTGGGTTGTCCGCAAACTTGTGAGTTTTCCCCATTTTTTTTTCCCAATGACTTTGCGCATGTGCGTTAATAAGTGACTACTGTTGCGGAACACAATACCCTGCAGATTTAAAAGATTTTCATTTTCGTTTTTTCTCTCTCTCGTTCTACACTCCTTTATCATCTTCTCTACCTTTTCCATACCAACACCATCGACCTTAAATAACAAGGATATCATAATTTGTAAAAAAGAAACATATTATTTTCTTCCGTACATTTTAACATATAACAACAAGGAATCCTAAAACCCGTCCTCGTCGGAATCGCAGTAGAGCGATATTCGAACTTGCCTTTTTCTCGTCTTCGACAATTAGGAAAGAATAATAATACTAGATATTATTCATACTGCGCTCTTGACATATAAATTAATCCACATAATATTTCCATAGGCTCAAAGGTGTGTAATCTAATTCCACTGAGGAGTAAGCAATATACCAATTACTCAGAGTTCATTGTCCGATAAAAACAATATTGGGCCGTACTTGAACGCATTGAAATATTGGTTCACAGTGCTCTATTTTCTCCTAACTTCCCTCCTTTCATTTCTCAAAAAAAGTAATACACTTCTAACTTTCTAACTTTCTAACTTACTAATTCTCTCTGATCTTTTCTTTTCCATTTCCTTTCTGTTCGAATCGAGCGCTAAATATTAAAACACTTGCATATTTGTTAATTTCTAAAAGCAGTTCTTTTCTTTCCCCCCTCTTTGTACTGTAACTATTTGGCTTTTATCCCCAAGTCATTATTAACTCACAAACCCAAACAAAACATAAACTCCGTGAACTGGTCAAGTTAGAAAAACTGTAATCTCAGTTAATCACAGAGTAAGCGTCCCTCATAACTTCTCATTCATCTGTAGTCACTCACCATGCCGCCCAAGCGACCGCAACTCGAGCAGTTGCAGCTTGCGCCGGAGCAGCAAAAGGGTGTCTCCATCACCGACACAATGACCTTGGTGGTTCGGGCTGATGACGGCACGCAGATGCGTGTGAAGCAGTCAGGGCTGGCCACCTCCCAAGATCAAGACACGCAGAGGCCGTCGCTGACGAACCGAGCCGTGATGAATAAAGTAAACTTCGACGACCTCCGCGTTGGACAAGAGCTAGGAAAAGGATCACAGGGAAAGGTCCGCATTGCACAACACCGCGAAACAGGAGAGAAGTACGCTCTCAAGTATATTCCGTTCGAAGAAGACACTGAAGAGATTCGCACGTCCATTGCTGCAGAACTACGCCAAGTAGCCGCCGTAAAGCATAAGAACGTTGTGTGTTCCTATGAAGCGTACTTCCGTGACGGTCGTCTGTACGTGTTGATGGAGTACATGGACGCCGGTACGATGAACGACATCATTAAGCAACACCCGACGCAGCTCCCGAAGAAATTTTAGCCTATATCGCTCGTGAGCTACTACAGGGGCTGGAGTATCTTCACGGCCGCAGCATGATTCACCGCGATATCAAACCGGCCAACATCTTGGCAAGCTCCAAGGGAGACGTGAAAATCTCAGACTTTGGCGTTGCCAAGACCTTCTCGGGCGGTGCTGACCAGCAGACGCTCTCAGGACAAGGATCGGTGCCGTACCAGAGTCCGGAGAGAATTCGCTCGATGCCGTACTCGTACAACTGTGATATTTGGAGCGCCGGCTTGTCTATTGCCGAGTGTGCCCTGGGCTACTATCCGTTTTTCTCTCTCAAGAGCAAAATATTTGAACTATGTCAGATGATCGCAAGTAATAATGCTAAAGTAGACTGGAAGATGTGCTCCCGACAGTTCAGTGACGAGCTGCAAGATTTGGTAGCACAATGCCTTAGGCCAGCTGAAACCAGACCCACTGCTACCCAACTGTTGCAACACCCATTCATCAAACGTGCGGAGAAGGTGAGCCCGGCAGATGCCGGCAAGTGGTTTCCGAAACTGAAGCGTTAAACACCATTTTTTTTTCTCTCTACCTTCACTGGTCTTTTTGATTTTTTTCCTTCATCTTATTTCCTTTTATTCCTTCCTTCTTTTCTCTCTTCTCTCTTCTCTCTTCCTTTTTTTTTTTTTTCATCTTGATGAGAAGGGGGGGGGGGGAATCATTCATGAAGAGAAAAGATGGGCCGCACGTACGTTCGCTCATGCGCTGAATGGAGGGCTGACAAGGATAAGGAAGACAAATCAATAAAGTACCAAGTTCGGAAGCTAGATACATTTATTACGTGCGTTACTTCAACGCTAATCATTACACTATCACCATGTGTGATTTTTTCTTCCTCTCTACCTGCATTTTGTTGGGCATAATTCCGAGCTCTTCTCTGCTCGTGTTTTATTCTGTCTTTCTTCTTCTCTATCAAATTCCTCTCTGTCTTCTACATGTACATTAATAAAAGCTTAATTGATATAGAATGTTGATCAACACGGGCAAGTGAGAGAACGCCAGAATGAGTGGTTGCACGTACACCCTTACATCCCATAGTTTTTTTTTTCCCACTTTCCCACTTTCCCACTTTCCCCCCTCTTTTTTTGTATGTTCTCTCCGTTTTTTGTTTCGAATGGGGAACTTAGGCGTTCCCGCATCACTCTTTCACTGACACAGCTGCTTCCGAGTACTTAACCCGGATTACCGTTCTCCTCCCGTCTTGTTGTATTCTGTTTCTACAGTACTCCCTTTTCTATTGTTTATTATAATTATAATTATCGATTTCATATGTCCTCTCTTCTACTTCTTCTTGTTTTCTTTTCAATCTTTCATGCCGTACCCTGCAAAGATTTTTTTTAAAATTATTTATTGAGGAGCCTAATTGTGTTGCATTCGCAACGCAATCATCCAGAATTTGTCTTCAGATCCATAGCCAATCGCACAAGACACACAAAGAAAGATAGAGGGAGAGGAAAAGAACTCTGAAGATCGAGTACGAGGGGGAAAATATATGCAAACGATCATTCCTCTTTGTGTGATTACTTATTCAGGAGCTTAACGAGTGAAGCTTCTCCTTTTTGAGTTGCCCGGCTGTTTATTTATTTTTCTGTTTCAGTCCTAGCACTTCATCGAATTTATTAGTATTTGCCCAACCGTTGATGTTTCACCTATTGTTTCTTGTTCCTTTCCCGAGTTTACCTTTCTCTTTCTTTTTCCCTATCCATCCATCTCTCTCTTTGTATTTATATTCCGTCTGTCTGTCTGTCTCTCTCTCCCTCATCTTTCATATTTCTGCGTATCCTCATCAGAACGATATCCATATATTTTCCTACACGAGTTTGATACTTCGCTGCTCTGCGTGTGCGTATATTCACTCTTATTTATACATATATTTCAAAGACCTTGACAATATCCAACGCTGAAAACAAGCATTAGTCGAAGTGATGTGCTGCAAAAAGCAGCTTTTTTTTCTTTGCTGAGTAGTTTGCTCGTGGGGACCCTGTGTACATTTATTCGGGGTTCTATTCTTCGAGTTCTATGTTTTGTCTTACGGCTAATCTACTGTTGTTTTCCCTCTTGTTTACCACATCAATATGCTGAACGAACTATGCATTGATCAATCTCTCGTTTCTTGTCTTTCTTATTTCCCACGTAGGTTCAGATACCTTTATAGAAGCATACACACACAGAGAGAGAAGAGAGGGGTACACACACCGAGTTAACTCATCACCTTGGATAATGTCCTCTGATCGCCGGAAGGCTGCCAAAAAAGCCTCCGCGGTGGACTCGACTGCCTTTTATGAAGAGCAGGAGGTGAGTGACCAGATTGCGGCTTACGAGCTGCGGCTGGCGGCGCTCAAGGCGATCTACCTTACCGACATGGAGGCGGCCGCGCGCAAGAAGAGCGAGCAGATGGAGCTGGAGGCGCAGGTGGCGGCCCGCAAGCGCGAGCTGGAGGAGAGGACGGAGGAGCGCCTGGACGTGCTGACGGACTACACGCGGCAGCACAAGGCCGACGAGCGCGAGATGATCGCGGAGCTCAGTCTCCTCGACGCGCGCCATAACCAGCTGATGGAGGACAAGGCGAAACTGCAGCAGGACATCGAGGAGCGCGAGGCAGAGTACGACGCCAAGATCAAGGCAGCCAAGGCCAAGTTTGATGCTCTTAATGAGAAATCGGACGCGATGGAAAAGGAGTTTACGAAAATGCTGGCGGATGTGGAGCGTAGCGCACGCGCCTTGTAACTCTGTTATTTTTGTTGTATTTTAACCCCTCCTCTTCTCTGTTCTGCTCTGTTAGACTAGCTATTGCTTCTTCTCTTCCCCCCTGATTCCTCTTTTTTTTTTTTTTCTCTCTCTCTCTTCTCCTCCTCTCTCCATGTACACTACTGGTTATATTGCCAACGACTGTTTTCAAGCGTGACATTTAATTGGTGAGCATTTACCTCCATGTGATTTTTTTCTCCCATGCGAGTCTGATCTAACACTGCCCTCCTGCTCCGCGTTTTGTTTGGAGGGGTTCACTATAGTGTGTGTGCGCGTGTGTATGTGTGCATAGCAGCACGGATGATTCTTCTTTTACTCCTATTGAGCCTGCCGCTCGCATTCCCTTGTAAATTCACTCGGCTATCTTTTTCTTCTTCTTCTTCTTTCCCAATTTCAAGTAATAGAAGCTACTACCACACACGCACTCTAGTACAAATTGCCTCCCCCCCCCCTCCCCCACATATTTCGCGAAAAAAAAAATAATAATAAAAAGAATCGTCGTCACCACACAGATCCGTGTCTTCTCACCCAAGCGAAAGCCCACGAGTAGTAAGTCGTGCTATTCCAAAAAGATCACACCTTTTTTTTTTTGCTGTTGTTTTCATTCCTTGCTTTCCTCTTTCTTGCACTTCTTATCATTACCGCCCCCTCCCTCCTTGCGTCGACTAACACACACCCTGAAACATGTTGGAAGAGGATCGGGAGGCGATTCGCGCGATGAAGGCGGACTTTGAGGCCTTCGCGGATCGCGTGGACAAGGACCTCAACGCCGGCAGCACCGTCAGCTACGAAGACAAGATGAAGTACTACAGCACGGTCTACGTCGCGTGCACCCGCAAGGCGCGCGGCGGCGGCGGCGGCGGCGGCGGCGGCTTCAGTGCGGGCGGCGGCCTCGGGGGCGGCGGCGGCGGCCTCGACGCGCCCGGCTACGACGCGGGCGTGCTGCTGTACATGGACTATCAGGAGATGCTCACGCGCTACCTGCTGCGCTACCGCAACCTCCCCACGTCCGGCAGCGACGCCGAGCTCTTCGCGGCCGTGCTGCAGGCGTGGCGGCGCTACCGCGTGCTGGCCAAGTGGTGCCAGCACGCCTTTGGCTACCTGTCGCGCTACTACATCGCGAACCACGCCAAGCCGTCGCTGCAGCACGTCGCGCAGAGCATCTTCCTGGTGCAGGTCTTCAAGGAGCGCGCGGCGGCTTTTAGCGCCGTCACCCGCGCCATGCTCGCCAGGGAGCGCCAGCGCGGGGTGCGGGAGCAGGAGGCGGCGGAGACAGCGCCAAAAGATGCAGAGCCAGCGCCAGCGCCGTCCGCGCCGGCCGCGCCGTCGTCCTCTGCCTCCGCGCCGGGCGGCGACGAGCAGGCCACCATCACGGAGGCCGTCTCGCTCTTCGCGGAGATGAGCGTGGGGGGCACGCAGCCCGTGTACGCCGACGTCTTCCTGGCGCCGTACCTGGCGCAGATCCGGGAGGAGTGCGCGGCGCTGCTGGAGCGCTGGGAGCACGAGTGCGACGCGCAGGGCTTCCTCCTCCGCGTGAGCAGTCTGCGCGCGCGCGAGGCCGCCTCCTGCGCCCGGCACTTCCCCCCCGCCGACGGCGCCTCGGTGATGCTGGCGGTGGAGGCGGCGCTGTCGGGGTCGGGGGTGCTGCTGCGCAAGCTGGTGACGGCGCCGGACGCGCTGGGCGGCCTGCTGCGCCGCCGCGACGAACACACCCTGCGCGAGCTCTACGACCTCCTCTGCACCTCCTACGTCGCCCCGGGCGCCGGCGCCGTCTCGGTCGCCGCCGCTGGTGCCGCCGCGGGCTCGGCGGCCTCCGGCCTCGCGGCCACCTCGACCACCGCCTCCTCCGCGCGCAACAGCGCGGTGCTGGCGCCGCCGCTGCGGGATCAGATCGTGGCCGACGCGCGCGCGCTGGCGGCGGAGCACGCGGCGGCGCGGGAGTCTGGGGTGGCGGTGGTGCCGTACGTGCGGGGCATGATGGCGCTGCGCCAGTCGTACAGCGACGCCGTCGCGCGTGTGTTCCGGCACGACGAGGTGCTTTCGCGGGCGGTGCTGGAGGGCCTCGAGCTCGCCTACGCGACGGGCATCAAGACCCTCGCCCGCCCGCGCGGCGACGCGCTCCTCAACAAGAAGGACGACGGCGACGGCGCCCCTGCGGACTCCCCGGCGGCCGACGCCGCGGCGACGCAGGCGACTACGGCGGCGGCGCGGTCGTGCGCACCGTCCCGTTTGCCGAGTGGCTGGCCCACTTTATCAACCGCGTGCTGGTGCACGACCCGCAGCTGAGCGCAGGCGGCGTGGCCGCCGCGGACGGCGGCGGCAAGAGCGCAGCCACTGCCACGAGCTCGCCGGCGCAACAGCAGCAGGATCAGGAGCAGGAGCAGGCGGCGACGACGGCTGCTGCTGCGGGGCGCGACGGCAACAAGGCCGGCGGCGAGACGGCGGGGCTCCCGGCGGACCTCAAGGCGGCCGTGTCAACGCTCGGGTACGTCAAGGACAAGGAGCCGTTCTTCGCGGTGATGCGGGAGTGCCTGGCGCAGCGGGTGCTGCTGTCGTCGCAGCGCCTGCAGTTTGCGCTCGAGCAGAGCCTCGTGGCGGCGATACGCAAAAAGAGCGGCAGCTCCAGCACCGCGCAGCTCGAGGGCATGCTGAGCGATGTCGCCGCCTCCGCGCTTTTTCACCCGGCCGACGCCCTGGCCGCCGCGCGCGAGGAGGCGGAGGCGGAGGCTGCGGCCGCTGCCGGCACCTCACCCGTTGATGCAGACGGCGCCCCGGGCACGGGAACGCATAAGAAGGCGACCGCTGCGTCCGGGGAGGCGGAGGCGGCGGACACCGCGCGGAGCGGTAGCCAAGGGAACAAGACAGGCGCCACCGCAGAGAATGGGGAAAGCAGCGCCAACCCTGACAACAACAACAACAGCGATGACGGCGGCGACATGCCCAGCGGCGGGGCGGTGGCCTTCGCGGCCGTCCCTGTGCCGCCTGCGCCGCCGTACCAGCTGACGCTGCTGGCCGCCAAGAAGGGCATCTGGCCGTCGCACATGGTATTCGAGTCGTCGCTGCGGCTACCGCGCGGCCTGGCGGCGCAGCTGGCGGCCCTGCGCGCGGCGTACCTGCAGGGCACGCGGCAGCGGCTGCTCTACTGGGCGCACGACTGCAGCAGCGCCGAGGTGAACGCCGTGTTTGCGGACGGCAGCACGCAGCTGCTGGCGGTGTCGGCCCCGCAGGCGCTCTGCCTGCTCGCACTCAACAGCGCCGACGCCGTCACCCCGCGCGACCTGCGCCGCCTCTACGGCCTCGAGCTCCCCGCCGTCCGCCGTTTCGTTCCCGCGCTCGTCGGCTGCGGCGTGCTGCGCTACCACCACGCCGCCAGCAGCAGCAACATTACCGGCGGCAACAAGGACGAGGGCGCGGGGGAGGCGGCTGCGGCGCTGCGGCGCCTTCATGGCCGAGGACGACACGCTCACGATGGCCCCCAGCTTCTCCGGCACTGGGCGGCGCCTGCGGGTGCCGCCGTACCACCTCAGCCGCGGCGCGGGCGGCGCGGAGGAGGAGGAGGCGGCGCGGCTGAACCAGCCCCACGCCGGCGACTTTGCGGCCGACCGCAAGCCGGCCATCGACGCGTGCCTGTACCGCCTGTGCAAGCACAGCCGCACCATCACGCACGCCGAGCTCGTTGCCAAGTGCCACGCGAGGCTCGACCCGCACTTTACGGTCGACGACGCGCTAGTGAAGGCGCGTATTGAGGAGTTGCTGCGGCGGCAGTTTATTGAGCGCGACGCCACGAAGAAGAACACCTACCGCTACATTCCCTAGAGAGAGAGAGAGGAGGAGAAAGGGAGATGGAGGCCCTGTCGCTTCTTCCTCTATTGCTATGCTGTTATTACGCACTCGATGCTTTTTGCTTCTCTCACTGTCGGTTTAGCTGCTCGAGCGGGTGCTATTGAATTAACTGTTGAAGGGCTTTTTGCTCTTCATCTTGTTGATGGCACTTTTTCTGCTTTTCCACTATTCATTTTCATGTTTCACTCGCTATGATCAAACGCAGAACGAAACGAAATGTGCGGAAGACAAAAAAAAAAAAATGAAAACTTAAACGACGACGACAGCAAAAGTGGTGCAGATGTGCCCTCGTCCTTTTCATTTACTTCTTGCATGAGAGGAAGCGGTGCTGCGTGGTCATTTCTCTTCCAGTTGCTTAGCCATTTCCTTGACCCTTTCTTCTTTACTTTGCGGTGCGTTTTCATCCTCTCTTCGCTTTTACTTGCGAACAGCAATAATGATAACAATAATAATAAAAATACAGAGCAGACGATACCACCATTCTTAAAACAAATTCACCTATCTTCTCTTCTTCTTCCTTCACCATTTTCTACTGCAGTCTGAAACAAAACAACGGAAACCAACACATAAATATTCTTGTAGTGCCCTAGTCCGTAGCAACATCACACACAGCGAAAAACAACAAATCTGTGCTCCCCCCCTCCTTCCTTCTCCCTCTCCTCCCGCTAGCCATGAAGTTCTACGTGGAGGAGGTGCCAGTGCTGTTCCCGTATGAGTACATTTATCCGGAGCAGCTGGACTACATCACGGAGCTGAAGCGCGGCCTGGACCGCAGCGGGCACATGGTGCTGGAGATGCCCTCGGGGACCGGCAAGACCATCTCGCTGCTGTCCATCCTGGTGGCCTATCTGCGCCACCACCGCCTCGAGCGCCGCAAGGTCGTCTACTGCACGCGGACTGTCGAGGAGATGTCCAAGACGATGGAGGAGCTCCGCAAGCTGCTCGACTGCTGGACGCGCGACGACGAGGAGACCTACGGCGCGAACGGGGCGGCTGCTGCTGCTGCGGCCGCCTCCTCCTCTTCTGCCGCCGGCGGTGCCGGGGAGGGAGAGGGGGCCGCGACGGCCGGCCCGCCGCCGCCGCTGACGGGCGTGTGCCTGACGGCGAAGCGCGTGCTGTGCGTGGAGCCGCGCGTGTCGGCGCACCTGCTGCTGGACGACGTGGACGCGGCGTGCCGCAGCCTCACCGCGCCGTGGCAGAGCGGCGACCGCTGCGCCTTCTACGACGCGCTCGAGGAGGGGCCGGTGCAGCTGCCGCCCGGCGTGCACTCTGTGGACGACCTGCGGCGCCTCGGGATGGAGCGCGGGGTGTGCCCGTACTACCTGGTGCGCAAGGCGCTCGCGGGGGCGGACATCATCGTGCACTCGTATCTCTACATGGTCGACCCCGTCGTCTCGGAGGTGGTGAAGCCGTACCTCAAGGAGAACACGATCGTCGTGCTCGACGAGGGGCACAACGTCGACGACGTGTGCATTGAGGCCATGTCGCTCATCGTCACCAAGCGCGACGCGCACGCGGCCGGCGAGAACATCAGCGAGCTCGGCCGCCGCCTCGACACGCTCAAGGCCACCAACCGCCAGCAGCTGCAGCTCGAGTACGACCAGCTCGTCAACGGCCTCGCGCTCTCCGAGATGGCGCGCCGCGAGGCGGGGCAGCCGGCGGCCGCACCTGGCGGTAACACGGCAGCCGGCAACAGCAATGGTAGTAGCAACAATAACAACAACAACAACAACAACCAGCAGCAACAGGTGGTGGTGGCGCCGGCGATTCCGCGGGAGGTGGCGGACGGCGCGATCCCGGCGAGTCTGCGGCTCGCGAGCAACTTCCTCGCCTTCATGAAGCGCCTCGCCGACTTTACGCGGCGCATCGCGACCCGCATCACGCGCACCTACGTCGCGGACCCCCTCACCTTTTTGACCAAGGTGAAGGAGGAGTGCGCGCTGGACATTGGGCACTTCCGCTACCTCTTCGAGCGCCTCAAGGTGCTCCTGCAGACGCTGCAGGTGACCGACACCAACCGCTACCGCCCGCTCTCGCTGCTCGCCCACATGTACACGCTGCTGGCGGTGCACTACCGCGAGGACCGCTACGAGCGACCCAGCTTCGTGGTCGTGTGCGAGGCCTTCGACCCCAGCCGCCCGCAGATCCCGGACCCCGTCATCCGCCTCGTGTGCACCGACGCCTCCCTCGCGCTGCAGCCGGTCTTTGCGTCGTACCGCTCCGTGATTCTCACCTCGGGGACGCTCTCGCCGCTCGACATCTACCCCAAGATCCTCGGCTTCACCCCCACAGTCTCCAAGTCCTTCCAGATGACGCTCAGCCGCAAGTGCATCGCGCCGGTCATCGTGACGCGCAGCTCGGAGAGCGTCAGCATCACCTCGGAGGAGATCACCAGCAGCTTCAAGGTGCGCACGAACCCCGCCGCGCAGCAGCTCGTCACCTCCGCCTACGAGTCGCTGCTGATGGAGCTCGCGCGCACCGTCCCCGACGGCATCGTGTGCTTCTTCACGGGCTACCAGTACATGGGCGAGGTGCTGCTCGCGTGGCACGCCAGCGGCTTCCTGCAGGAGCTCGCCAAGCACAAGCTCATCTTCGTCGAAACGCAGGGCATTGAGGAGACCTCGGTCGCGCTGGCCAACTACCGCCGCGCGTGCGACATCGGCCGCGGCGCCATCTTCATCTCGATCGCGCGCGGCAAGATCGCGGAGGGCATCGACTTTGACCGGCACTACGGGCGCGCGGTGGTCATGTTCGGCGTCCCTTTTTTGCCCCCCAACGACGAGCCGCTGCGGCAGCGGATGCACTGGATGGAGGTGTGCCTCGGCATCTCGGAGAGTGAGTTCCGCAACTTCGACGCGATGCGGCAGGCGTCGCAGTGCATCGGGCGCGTGCTGCGCAACAAGACCGACTACGGGATGATGCTCCTCGTCGACCGCCGCTTCGCGCTCACCGACAAGCGCCGCAAGATCCCCAACTGGATCCAGCAGTGCCTGCGCGACAACACCAACCTCAGCGTCGACGCCGCCATCGCGGTCGCGCGGGCGTTCTTTCGGGAGATGGCGCAGCCGTGGGAGCACCAGCGCGACCTCGGCACCACCCTCTACTCGCGCGCCACGCTAGGCCGCCTCGGCCGGCTGCAGCCCTCCCCGCCCGCCTTTGCGCCGCATCCGGTGCCGGCCGCCGGCGCTGGGGACAGTAGCAGTGGCAGTGGTGGTGGTGATGGTGGTGCTACCAGCGCAACGCCGAATGCTGGATACTGCTAGTACTACTAGCGCTGCTGCTGCTGCTGCTGCTACTGCGGCTGCTGCGTCCTTCCTGGGGACTAGCGCCGCCGGGGCTGACGGACAGACGACGGTGAAGAAGGAGGAGGAAGTGGAGGAAGAGGAGATTGTGCGTCCCGTCAGCGAGAACGGACCGCCGCCGCGCAAGCGTCAGAAGAGGTGATGCTTCTTTGATGATTTTTCTTTCTTGCGTTTCTTGGTTTGTTTGCTTCTCCTCTTCGTGCTTTTTTTTTTCTCTTCTAATTGGAGTATTGCATCCTCTGGGTCTCGGTGGACTCGCCGCGCCCAAGGTCGAGAATTCCTCCTCTGGTACCCCACTTTGGAAGATGAAGTGAACAGTCTGAAATGAGCATGCGTGTGTGCGTATGTGTGCGAGAGAGTATATTGGCTTCTTTCAACACCTGCATTCTCTCTCTCCTTCTCTTTCTTTCTTTCTTTTGTGCTCCTTCCGTTCTTCTTGCCTGCAGCTCTCTCTCCCAGGCAAGCCCGACACGTGGGGCCTGACCACAGCACACCACAGTAGCAGAGTGACACCCTTGTGACGGTACCAGGGACAGCTTTTTGAAAGAGGAGAGGAAAAACAAAACAAAATATACTGAAATGATGAGCCACCCTGCACCGAACACGACAGCGACGACGGTGCCGCCGTCGCCACCCTCCACCAGCCGCTGCGGTGTCTCCGCTGGCGGCGGCGCTGACGTCGTGGGGTGCCGTGCACGCACTGCTTCATGCTGCCGGCCGCGCTGATGCTGGCCAACTTCGCCGCGGGCCGCTGCGTGCTGGCGGAGGCGCTGGAGGGGCGGCAGCATGTGCAGCGCTACAACGCCGGCGCGCGGCGCTGGGGGCGGGCGGTGCTCGTGGCCGTCGCCGCCGCCCTCGCCTGGCAGTACGCGGCTGTTTTCGTCCAGGCCCGCCGCGACGCGCTTGCGGCCTCCACGCCGTCCATCGCAGGCCACAGCGACGAGTGGTGAGGAAGTTTCTCCGTTGTCGCCATCCTTGCCGTCCTCGCCACTTTTGCTGTCTGTAGTCGACCCTGCGGAGAGGTGGGCAGCGGAGCGGGCGGCGCTGTCGCGCTGCGGCCCTCTGCACGCCGCGTGGGACGCGCTGGACAGCCTCCGCCAGGGGCAGCTTTGTGCGTCACTCTCGGGGGGTCTCGCACACGTCTGGGACTGCCGCGCCGGCGAGTGGGTACATCTGCTGCTGCTGCTTGCGTTCGCCGCCTCCTACGTGGTCTGCGTGCTGAGCGTCCCGCAGGCTCCCGCTCCCGCGGCGGCAGAGGAGGCGCCGGAGGGTACGGGGGAGTGGCCCTCCAGCGCCGCTCCCACTACTGCCCCGACTTCACACGCGCGGACCGTCCCCTCTGCGCGTGTCGCGCTGCAGCAAGTGCGGGGCGGCGGTGCCGGGGATGGACCACCACTGCTACCTCATCAACAACTGTGTCAGCCGCCGCACCCGCGGACGCTTTCTCGCGTGTCCTCGCGTGCGGGGTCGCCAACTACGCGCACCTGCTGTGGACGCACGGCGGCTGGGCGCTCGGCCTCGGGCCCCCGGGGCTGCCGCAGGGCCGCACCGCGCGGCGCCCCGCCCCCCTCCGCCCCTCCGCCCTGGCCGGCCTGGTGCTGGTGGTGTCGTTCCTCCTCTACCTCACCGCGCTGCTGGCGCTGCACTGCGCGCTGTGGGCCCGCGACACAACCACCCTCGCCCTGCTGCGCGCGGGCGCGGCGCCGCGGCTGCGGGTTCCCGCGCGCCGCCTTTGACGTGCTTGTTCTCGGGCGTCGCGATGGGACCGAGGCGGAGGTAGAGGAGGGGGTGGGGGTGACAAATGGGAAAGGGAAGAGGGAGGAGACTGCAGACAAGACGAAGTGATTCGCAGGGGTTCGAGTGTGTTTCATTTTCACCTCTTTTTTTCTCCCTCCCTCTCCCTCTCTTCCTGTGCGTAAAGGAAGAAGAACACAGGAATCCACTGTTCTGATTAAATGACGTGACGCACACAGAGTGTACGTTTCGGACAGCAAAACTAGAAAAAAAATATGCTTGTGTTTGCGAGCGGATTAACGTTTGATGAATGCTCCTTCAAGTGCATGTCGTGTTTCCTAATCACACATTTTGTTTCTCTCCTCCCTCTACTTACCCCAGAAACGTTCAGGACAACTAACCAGCAAAGCACAGCAAACAACACCCCCTGTCCCTCCCCCCTAAAAGAAACCCGGACGCAGCAGTTATATATGCCGGTGCGCAAGAAGCAGAAGCGTCCGCGGGTGACGGAGGAGGAGCTGCAGGAGGAGGCGGCGGCGCAGGACGAGCACAAGATCATGATCCGGCTGGTGGACGAGCAGGGGACCCCCACCGGGACGCAGCTGCTGCTGCCGGCCGGCGCGACGCCCAAGCAGCTCGACGCGCTGCTCACCTCGATGATCGCGGCGGAGGCGGAGGCGAGCGGAAACATCGAGGGCGCGGCGGCGCTGGAGGAGCGCCTGAGCGTGCCCTACGCCTTCTTCATTGACGGCGAGCAGATCAATGACAGCGTGCGGGACGTGCTGATGCGCGGCCAGCGCGACGCCTTTGTCGCGCGGATGCTCAAGGAGGGCCGCCGCGTGCGCCCGGGCGACGTCGAGCGCCTCGAGTTCGAGCCGCCGGAGGAGACGGTGGTGGAGGTGGTGTACAAGCCGCAGGCGGTGTTCCGCGTGCGGCCGGTGACGCGCTGCGCCGGGACCCTCGACGGCCACAGCGAGGCGGTGCTGGTGGTGAGCTTCTCGCCGGACAGCCAGGCGCTCGCGACTGGCGGCGGCGACAAGACGATCCGCATCTGGGACATGTCGACGCTGACGCCCTACGAGGAGCTGACGCAGCACGCGAGCTGGGTGCAGGCGCTCGCGTGGTCCCCCGACGGCGCGCACCTCGCGAGCGGCAGCAAGGACGGCGTCCTCGTGTGCTGGCGGCACGACGGCGGCTACGGCAAGTTCGCCGGCAAGCGCTACAAGGCGCACGGCAGCTACCTCTCGCACATTGCGTGGGAGCCGATGCACGCCAACGCGCGGTGCGACCGCTTCGTGTCGGCGAGCAAGGACGCGACGCTCAAAGTGTGGAGCGCGACGGGCGGGCTGCTGCACTCGCTGGGGGCGCACCAGGCCGGCGTCACGTGCGTGCGGTGGGGCGGCGCGGGCCTCATCTACTCGTCGTCGCAGGACCGCACGATCCTCGTGTGGGAGGCCGAGACCGGCGCCCCGCGCCACGCCCTGCGCGGCCACGCCCACTGGGTCAACTTCCTCGCCCTCAGCACCGACCTCGTGCTGCGCACCGGCGCCTTCGACCACGAGGCGCGCGACTTTGGCTCCGACCGCGACGCCGCCGCCGCCCACGCGCGCGCCCGATACGACGCGGTCGTCGCCCGCAGCGGCGGCGGGGAGCGCCTCGTCAGCGCCTCCGACGACAACACCATGTTCCTGTGGGACCCGGCGGCGGGCGCGGGCCCCTGGCGCGTCTGACGGGTCACCAGGGGGCCGTCTTCCACATCCAGTTCAGTCCCGACGGCACGCTGCTCGCGTCGTGCTCGGCCGACAAGAGCGTCAAGCTGTGGAGCGCCGCCGACGGGAAGTTCATCGCGACGCTGCGCGGACACGTGGCGGCCGTGTACCACGTCAGCTGGAGCCTCGACTCGCGCATGCTGGTGTCGGGCAGCAAGGACACGACGCTCAAGCTGTGGTCCGTCGCGCGCCGCGAGCTTGTCGAGGACATGGCGGGGCACAGCGACGAGATATTCGCTACCGACTGGAGCCCGGACGGACAGAAGGTCGCGACGGGCTCAAAGGACAAGCGCGTGCGCATATGGGTGCATTAGTGTGTGGGTTACGGGGGGTGAGGGGGGGGGGGGGGGGGACGGAGTTGGAGACTTGCGTGCATCTATGCGCGTGTGCTCGTCTAGGGAGGACATGGCGCTTAGGTAGAGGAGCCTCTGCTTTTTGTGTGCTTGTGTTTTTCCTCTCCTCACCCCCTCTCTATTTCTCTCTCTCTATCCCCCATCCGCAACTTTTCCACCTCATTGCTTTCGTCCCCTCTGCTCTGTCGGCGTGCTTTAATTCCATACTCATCTCGCGTAATGATAATACTTTCGTTTAATTGCATTTCCATAACAACAAGACAAACAACATGAATTAATTTTTAAAAAACAACAACAAAGCAACAGCCTCTCATGTTTTGATAAGAAATGCTATTGCGCTGTGGCGATTCCTGTGAAGAGCGCACACACCCGTGAATGATCTGTATGTGGCTCGTTTACTCCGTTGGCTTGTTTCCATTCTTAGCATCTTGACATCTTTGCATCTCTCTTCCTGCCTACACGTGCATTGTTCAACTTCACTATAAAACAACAACAACACCTTCATCTCCATCTCCATCCTATCACCCATCACCCCCCTCCCCCTGTGAAGGATTATATCCTCTCTTTAACTTATAGTTCTCTTTTTTTTTCCTAAAAAGAAGAAAAGTAAATAAACCTTTAAACGAAGTTCTCTCAGACACTCTCTGCAGTTTCCACAAACTACAGCAATAGCAACAACAACAAAAGACAAACCTAATCAAGTAACTTTTCTCTTTTCTTTTTTCTCTTCCCTCCTCGCATCAAGATGACCGGCGACAAGAACGAGCCGATCCTCGGCCTGGACGCCAACGAGGCGCCGCCGCACGACTACCCGAGCTTCCGCAAGGGCAACTACGAGATCAACTGGGTGGCGGTCGCGGTGCTGACGCTGCCCGTGATCGGCTTCAGCCTCTCCTTCATCCTCGGGGTCCCGCTGCAGCTCAAGACCTTCTACGTCTTCCTCTTCTTCCAGGCCTTCAACGGGCTCATTGGCATCACCGTCGGCTACCACCGCCTCTTCTCCCACCGCTCCTACAAGGCGCACCCCATCTGGGAGGCGCTGACGCTCTTCGCCGGCGCGGGCGCCTTTGAGGGCTCCGCCAAGTGGTGGGGCCGCAACCACCGCATCCACCACCGCTACGTAGACACCGACAAGGACCCGTACAACGCCAAGCGCGGCTTCTTCTTCTCGCACATTGGGTGGATGATCATGAAGCAGGACTACTCGCTGCTCGGCAAGGTCGACGTGACCGACTTCAAGTACAACAAGGCCGTCCAGTTCCAGCACCGCCACTTCTTCAAGATCGCGATGGTCTCCGGCGTGATTCTCCCGACGGTCATCTGCGGCCTCGGCTGGGGCGACTGGGTCGGCGGGTACTTCTACGCGGCCATGATGAAGATGTGCTGGGTGCACCACAACACCTTCTTCATCAACTCGCTGGCGCACACGAGCCTCTTTGGGGCCGTGCAGAACTACTCGGACCGCCACACGTCGCACGACTCGATCGTCACGGCCATCTTCACCTTTCGGCGAGGGCTACCACAACTACCACCACGAGTTCGCGCCACGACTACCGCAACGGCATCAAGTGGTACCACTACGACCCCACCAAGTGGACCATCCGCCTCGCCGCGGCCGTCGGCCTCGCGCGCGACCTCATCCGCGTCCCGCAGGACGTCATCGACCGCAACTACTACCAGCTGCTCGCCAAGAAGTCCCGCGCGACGCTGGAGGCGGCGGAGCGGCGGCTGGCGGCGCTCGAGCCCGCCGCGCCCGAGACGTGGACGTGGGAGCGCGTGCAGGACGAGGTGGCCAAGGGCCGCAAGCTCACCGTCGTCCGCGGCGAGGTGATCGACCTGATGAAGCCGGTCCCCACGCGCGCCGGCTACACGCACGCCAGCAAGGACGTCATCTGGTACGCCAGCCACCCCGGCGGCCAGCGCATCCTCGACGCCTTTGTCGGCAAGGACGCGACGGCGGCCTTCACCGGCGGCGTCTACGGCCACTCGCAGGGCGCCGAGAACATGCTCCCGCAGCTGCGCGTCGCCAAGCTCAAGGTGGCCGCCGCCTAAATGAGAGGTAAACGAAGAAGGGAAAAAAAAAGTAATAATACTAAGAAACCTGTGGGAGTGAGAGAGAGAGAGAGACAGAGACAGAGACAGACCTCTCGCGAGGTGGAGTAAAGTGATCTCTCTCCCCCTCTTTCTCCCTCTCTCTCTCTCTCCCCCAAAAAAAAAAAAAAACCAGCGAGGAAGCAGATAAATATATAATATATAAATATATATATAATAATAGTAGTAGTGACGGCCGGCATTCCATAAGGATCACCAGTTCCGCGCACACAAGGACGAGTAATAATAATAATGCCCGGTGGGTGAGGCGACCCCTCTCCATCCGAGGGATTTTCTTTCGTCGCCGCTACCACTACTACTACTACGAGCACTGCGCCACCGGCACCTCCGCGCTGGCGTTTGTGTGTGTGTGTGTGTACGCTTCCTCTGCGTTTCTTTTTTGTTTTCTTGTTTTTGCTTTGTGGATTCAACTCAGGGGAGCTGAGAAAAAAGAAGAAGAAGAAAAAAACAGCGAAAGGAGGAAAGAAACAACAACAACAATATCAAGGGAAAGAATCGGTAAAGAAAGGAGGTGTATGACTTGTCTCGCCACAGTCGTTTCTTTTTTTTTTTTTTGTTCTTGTCACTCTGTACTTCTTTCATTTTATGCGTTGTTTTCTATCTTTGGATTTCCTTTCTTTCTTTAATGCCCACTGATACGACGCGCCGACGCAAGAACGTAAGGAATGACAACAACACTACGAAAAAAGCAACAGAGTTATCCCAAATCAAATCATACAACCTCAAAAATAAATTGAATCATATTTATAGTTTTTTCTTTCTCTTTTTTCTCACGGATACTTTCCAAGACTTTCCCCTCTCGAATGTTGACATCTATATATATAAACAACATCAGCAACCATCTAAGAATAAGTCAACAAACAATCAAAAAACAAGAAAAAAAATGAATTACAGATAAAAATGGAAGCAAAATCATGTTTCCTCTTCCCTTGTTGTTCACCCACTTCTTCTTTTCGCTCCGTTTTTTTTTCTTTTTCCACATCTGTTTTGTAGTGTGTTGATCTTTTTTTTTTTGTTATTTAGGCATCGTTTTTTTTTCTTTCTTTTCCCTTGCCGCATTCCTTTTTGTTTTCCCTTATCTGTCCCTTCAATGATCATTTTCCCCTTACATCTCGCATCTCCAAACTCAGTACTTCATTCGTCCCTTTTTTTTTTCTTGCGACTTGTGTGAGTGTGTATGTGTGTCTTACCCGTCTAAGCTTGTTTCCCCTTTCCCTTCTTGCTTCCTTACACCGTTTTGCACTGCTCTCTCTGGCTAGTGGACTCACAGGTGTGCAAAATGATACGGAACAGCGAAAATGAAGAAACAGACAAAAGAAAAGAAAAAGAAAAGTTGTCGAAAGAGGGGCATACTGAAATGGAGATGCGGAACTTTTTATAATTCAAAGAAGTGAGGAAAAAAAAGTGAAGGAAATAAACGAGGAGAAAAGAATCAAGACATAACTAATAAAGAAAGGAAGATATTCAAGGAAAAAAAAGAAGGAAGCAATACTAGCCAACCTGCCTTTGTTTCGAGAATTGTGTGTTTTCTTCTTTTTCTTTCTCTTTTTTCCCCTTTTTATGTTAGAGTCTTACCTCTGCACTTTCTTCTCTCTTTTTTTTTTGTGTGTGTTTGCGGCCCTCCTCCCTCTTCCTTCCTTCTGCTTTTTTTTCCTCTTGTGCTTACATAGTGATCATTCAGTGTCATTTTCTATTTATTATTTCATTATTTCTTATCACCCTTCCCCACTCCCCCATTACTTTTAGTCACTTGTCATTTTTCCCTCTCTCTCTCGCTCTATTTCAACTCTTTCTTTTTTTCTCTTTATTGATTGAGATCATGCTACACACACATATATATCTATGAACTTTCTTTTTCTCTTCTTCTTTTCCTCTTTCCTCTCGTTTTCGTGTTCCGCTTCCTTCGTAATTTCTTTTCCTGTCGTCAGTAAAAAGACATTAACAATGAGGAAAGAGTAACGACAGAACGGAACAGAGAAGTCAATCGAAAGTGACACGTAGAGAGTGAAAAGGAAAGACGAAATGAAAAGCGAACAAGTCAGAAAAAAAAAAAGTATCATTTTCATCAGCAGCTTTACCACAACCACTACAAAAAAAAAAAAAAAAAGCCCTGCAGACTGCACTCGCGCCGCTCTTCATGTTCCATTGTCAGACGAATATTAAGAAACACACCACACGATAATATGAATCAAAACGACCCATGAAGAGAGGTTACGAGAACGAAAAACAAGCGAATGAAGAATTAAAAAAAAAAAACCCTAAACAAAGCAGAAGAAACAGGCTAGAGAAGAACAATATGTGATAGAGAGGCCAAGCACGCATGAAAGAGTACAACATTGAATGACGGAGTGGAAAAAAAAAAGACTGGGTGGACTTCCGTGATCTTTTTTTTTTCTTCCCTCTCTGTGTGAAAGGTAGTCTGCTTTCAGTACGATGCTCTTTATCTCTCTTTCTCACACACATGCACTCTCTTATTTTTTTGTTCTTCAATCATTTGCTTTTTTCGTTTCTTCTCGCCATTCAGTTTATGCAGTGAGCAAAAAAAAAAAAAAAATAATAACGGAAGAAAAGATAATCGGCCGGACCTTCACGCTCCACGTCAGCGAGAGGCGGGGAGACACACGGTTGTCCAGTGGTGTTGGGAGGGGTGGGCGGTGCGTCGCGCACCCCGCATACACGCACGCACACACACGCGAGAGATTCTCTCTTTCGCTCTCTCAAGGTGATATGATATGTGTTAAGTTTTCGAATAGCCTCACACCGTTACGTATTACATGCTTGTTCCCTGCCGCATGGGCTTCTTTCCCCTCCCTTCCTTTCTATCTCTCTGCGTGTGTGCGCGCGAGCGTTGACCGAAATTTGCGCGGGCAAATCTCCAGATTTCTTCTCTTTTTCAATACTCTTCTCTTTTCTTCCCCCCTCTCTCATTAAAATAAGGAATATACACATACAGTTTGCCCGCAGAGATCGTCCAACCCCGGCAACATTAGTACCGGTACGCTTGCCTTTCCTTTTCTTTTCTTTTCATTTTCTTTTCATTTTTACTTTTCCTTACCAACTAGGACCTCTTGATATCGATCTACTTTTTATTTTGATTTAAGGCTTTTCAATCTCTTCCCCTTTTTGTTCTTCTGTTTTTATTTCTATTTTTCAAAGCTTTCTCCCTTTCCTTCTTGTTTCTATCTAGTCTCTCCCCACACGCACTAGTCTGTGCCCCCCCCCCTCTGCATGGCTCTCACCCCCCGCGCCGCGCTTCTCACCTCCGCCTGCTGCACGCTTGTTGCGTCCCTCTCAATGCTGCTCGCCACCCGCGCCGCCCTCGCCCCCGCCGGCACCCGTCTGGCCTCCGCCGCTGCGGCCTCTGCCGCCGTCGCCGCCGCCGCCGCCGCCGGTGCCGCTGCCGCGGTCGTCGGCTCTGGTGGTTCTGTTGTTGGGGGCGCCAACAAGAGCGGTAGTGACAAGAATAGCAAGATTGACCGCTCACTAAACAAGAGCATGCTGCAGCCGACTTCGCAGTCCGCGACGGCGCGGTACAGCGGACTACGCGGGGCGGCCGCCATCCCAAGCGCTGGCGGCAACAACCGTAAAAACAACAACAAGGCGAAGAAGAATGCCGACGCGCCCTCTGTGGTGGTGGAGGGCCTCAACGACATTGAGGAGCTGCTGTCGCCGGAGGTGATGCAGCTGCACACCGACGCGGTCGCCGCGGGCGCCGACACCTACACCGACCCCCGCAGCGGCTTCAGCGTCTTTACCCGCGTGTTCCACCTCCGCAAGCAGGTGTGCTGCGGCTGCCGCTGCCGCCACTGCCCCTACGGCCACGCCAACGTGGCCGCCAAGCGCGCCCTGTCCACCAACGCTAACAATAACAGTAGTGATGGTAGCAATAACAACAACAATAATAGTGCAACGACGGCGGCGACGAATGAGAAGCCGCAGGAGGCCGAGGACAAGACCGCCAGCGACGCCCGCCGCAACCGCCGCCGCCGCCCGAAGCGTAGTGAGGTGTACACCAAAGGCGGCGACAAGGGCACGTCGGCGCTCTTCACCGGCGAGCGGCGCCGCAAGACGGATGTCGTGTTTGAAGCTCTGGGAACGCTAGACGAGCTGAGCAGCCACATCGGCGTGGTGCGCGCGCTGCTGAGCGAGCGCTGGCCGGACCTGGACGCGGACGCGGAGGGCGGCAGCGGCGCCGACGGTAATAGTAGTAGTAATGATGGTGGTGACGGCGACAACAAGGACGCGGCGTCCGCGCCCGAGCACGTGCGAGAGCTGGCGGCCGCGCTGCGCGACATCCAGCAGCAGCTCCTCAACGCCAGCACCGTCGTCGCGACGCCCATCGGCCCTGACGGCGACGCCGACCCCTCCCAGCCGGGCGACACCAGCAACAAGAGCGGCGGGGGTGCGGACCCCGCGCTGGTGGCGCTGGTGCGCGGGTACCAGCTGCCCGCCAAGACGGCCGCGCTGGAGGCCCTCATCGACCGCCTGGACGCGCGTCTGCCGCCGCTGCGGCTCTTCATCCTGCCCGGGGGCGGCACGCAGGCGGCCGCGCAGCTGCACGTGGCGCGTACCGTCTGCCGGCGCGCGGAGCGGCGCATGATTGAGGTGCGCGACGCGTACGGCGCCGACTACAGCGACCACCTGCGGCAGGCCAACGTCTACGTGAATCGGCTCAGCGACTTTCTCTTCGTCGCCTCCCGCAGCGTCGCCTCGGAGGATATTGTGCGCTCATACGACGAGTGACGGGGGGTGAGGGGGGAGAAAAATAAGAAGGGGGACTTGTGTTGGTCAACCTCTTCACACCACTCTTAGGAGTTTGTGGTGGTGGTGATGGTGACTTTTTTCTTTTTTTTTTCGCTTGTCCTCCTTCCTCCTTCTTCCCGCACTGCTATTGCTGTCGTGTGTGCGAGGGGATGTGCGTGCTGCGAGGGCACCGCGCTCATCGCGCTTGTCTTTGTGGTAATCTATAAGACAGGACGACTCCTCACCCTCAGTACTTTTTCTCTTCCTTAAAAGGAAAAATAAATAAATCTTCCGACATTGTCCTTGCTATCGTCACAAAGTGTGCCTGCACTATCCGCGCTTCCCACTCACACTCTCTCCCTTCTGTCGAACAAATCAATTTCTATTGCCCTTCCTGAGGTGTGTGTGCCGACATACATCTAATTTCAGTGATACCCATGTGTAGGCGCCTGTGTGTGTGTGTTAATGTGAAAAGCCTCCAGGACAGTTGTACACTCAAGTAGTCTCTCTCTCTCTCTCTTTGTGTGTGTGTGTTGAAGTGATGTGAAATGGGGCCAATTTGTGATGAGCTAAACGGATCGCGAGACCTGTAATTTGTGTATGCAGACGGCGTCTGAGTGTCTCTCTACCCTCTCTCGCTTCCACCACATCTATTCCATTCTCTCCTTTTTATTCCCCTCCCTCTCTCTCTCTCACCTCTACACACACGCGTGCACACAACATTCTGTTTTTTTTTCTTTTGTTTATCGTACTTGACAAAGAAAGAAGTTTAACGTTAGTACCTCTACTGCGCTAATCAATTTCTCAAAAAAAAAGTATTCTATTTTTTTTTTTTCCATCTTGTCAGTTTGCACATTAACTAAATAACAACAACAACAACAACAACTGTATTTTAAAAACAAAACCAAAACCAAAAAAAAAGTAAAAAAAAATAAGAAAAATATAAAATCAACCAAGACCAACAAAATCACATCTCTCCTTTCTCCAAGAAAACAACAACCAAATAAACAAATACACAATTAAACAAAACACACACAATCAAACAAACAATTAAAAAAAATAAAAAAATGGCCCCCATCAGCAAGTCCGAGAAGCGCTACCTGGCGTTTCGCATTCAGGTGTTTCTCTACATACTGTACATCTTTGGGTACTTTACCGGCATCCTCACTTTTGCTCTCGAGTTCGACAACTACTGGGCGACCGGCGGCTTCTGCTTTGTGATCCTCTTCATCTGCATCCGCGCGGCGATATTCTTCACGCCGCCGGACCGCCTGTACGCCATTTTCCCCGCGGGCAGCATCTTCCGCTTCTACTGGCAGTGGTTCTTTGTGCGTGTGTGCCTCGCCTGCATCGCTGTGGGGCTCTGGCTCTTCTACAAGGGGCTGCACAACAACCAGGGGTGGAACGGCCGCTCGTACTTTTGCGGGATGATCGGTGTCTTCATGATGGGCAAGTGGGCGTTCCTGCTGACGCTGCCCATCGCCCAGTGCCGCCCCGAGACGCTTGACGAGCAGTGCCGCCGCTACTACGGCTGGGAGGACGACATTGAGTACGGGCAGTGCCTCGCCGGCGGCAGCGAGGGCCTCGAGGATGAGGACGGCGAGGACAACAGCGACAAGAAGAACGGCGGCCGCCGCCTCCCCCGCGACGACACCGGCAGCCACGAGCCGCTGCGCGACGGCGACTCTCCTCATAAGAAGGAGAGCGCGGAGGACGGCGTGTTTGAGGCCTTCGACGATGACGTCGGAAACAGCAACGGAAACCGCGAGTAGATATAAGTTGTGAGAGCGTGTAAGTGTGTGTGTGTGTATGTGTGTAAGAGGTGGGTTGCGAGGACCTTTCTGGCCTACGGAGGAGTGCCCACCAAGCTTCTCATTTACACCCCCCCCGCCCATACAGGAGCGCCCACACACAGACACACACATAAGGCGCGCTTTAGAAATAACTGCTGAAGAAACATTGGCAGCACTTCAAGTAAAATAATAACAATAATAACAAATCGATATGGGGGGGATCGCAGACACCCCGCAGACCGCGCTGAATCGAATTGATCATTTGATCTTTTTATTATTGTTATTCAAAATTAGAAACAGCGACAACGCTAAATGCTTCTTGAGTTTTCTCTCTTTTTTTTTTCTCCTTGTTTATCTCTTGTATTATGAGGCCTTTTTTTTTCCTCCTCTTCTCCTCTTCTTCTCGTCTTTGATCTTGCATCTTTTTTTTTTCTTCTCCCATTATTTCTTCTTCTTGTCATTTTTTTACTTTTTTTTTTTGTTCTCTTCTCTTAACCTCCGTTGACCGTCCACACGCATATATGTCCCTCTCTCCCCCTCTCTCTATTCAATGCCGTCTTCGTGCGCTTTACTTCTTTACATATATATTGTAATGGAGGAGCTGTGAGGCGTAGGAGTGTGGAGGACAATGAGACAAGAGATGTAAAGACAAACACACAATCAAACAAACAAAGATAAAAAGGAGAAGAGGAAGAATGAAAAAGATCTTGAGAAGTCGAGGTGAAAGAATTGAAAGAAGTATGAAACCGTAATACAAACCCCGCCGTAATAAACAACTCACTGTTTCTCCCAACTTTTCTTTTTTCCAACTTTTCTGTTTTCCCTATTTTTTCTCTTCTTCTTTTTCAAATCTATTTTCTTGTTTTAGGGAGAGAAAAAAAAACTGAAAGAAAAAAAACTAACGTCTCTGTATTGTTGAACCTAATATGATATCAATAGTGAATGAATAGTGAATGAATAGTGAAGTGTTTTTTTTTTCCTCATGAAAAATAAAAGTGAGAAATGAAAAGGCGGTAGGAGACGCACACACACAAGCGTGTCCAGTCTTCTCCTCCTTCCTCCTCCTTTCATCTCCTTCGAAGCACTGTTTTTTATAATGTTTTTAATGTCAATTATTCATCACTTTCTGTTCCTTCATCATGTGGTTCTTTCTTTTTCTTTCTTTCTTTTTCTTCTTTCCTCCTGTTTTTTTTTATTTTCAACTATCCTTTTTTTTTAAATCTCTCTATCCCGCTCTGTATTTCGTCTTCGGTTTCCTCCCCTGCGGCCAACGCTGTCTCTTCTTTACTTTTGATACTAAGTTCTTCTTCTTTCTTCTGCAGCTCTTCCTCTAGGCATTTTTTCTTACCCCTTTTCGAACTTTGATTTGATTCGTGTAAAAAAAAAAAAAAGAAAAGGCAAGGATGAGAAAGAGAAAAAAATGAATAGAGGAACTAAGTAGAGAAGAAAGTATCAAAAAGAAGAAGAAGGAAAAAAAAACTTGAATGGAGGTCAAACGCGAAAAGAAAGTGAGTGTGAGTAGCCGCCAACGTATGCAACAACACCAACAATAATCACCAACAATAACAACAACAACAGGCTCTTCTTAGAGGCCGTCAAATGAAAAAAAATATATATATATATATTTAAATAACCGTTCGTGATATCAATCCTCTTTTTTTTTTGTTTCCTGTTGATCCTTCCGTTTTTTGTCTTTCTCTTTCTTCTCCCTTTCAAACGTGGGTCCTATAGCGCCGTTGAATTGGCTGGTTGAATCTGAAATGCTCTGCAGGACAGAAACGGGAAAGGCGGTCCAGTCGTTCTGACCCCGCAAAAAATAAAACAAGAATCATAGGCGTAAAGCCTTTGCTGCTTCTCCGCTGTATGCTCAGTTTGTATACCACTACTTCTTTGGGTGTACTCGTCTATTCACACATAAATGCGTCATTTCTCATATTCTCTTTTTACCCTTTCTCGGTGTTCTCTACAATCGGTCGCGACTTTGCTTTCTCCCCTTTCCTACCAACTCTATCACCTTCTTCCACCGTACATTCCACCCCCCGCTATTTCATCGCCCCCCCCCCCCCACACACACACAACCGCGCAGTTTAGTTTACATCCGTTGAAACCCCGCGATCATGCCGCCCAAGTTCGACCCCAACGCTGAGCTGATCGTCATCGTGCGCGCCGTCGGCGGCGAGGTGGCGGCGACGGCGTCGCTGGCGCCCAAGGTGGGCCCGCTCGGCCTCAACGCCAAGAAGATCGGCGAGGACATCGCCAAGTCGACCAAGGACTGGAAGGGCCTCAAGGTGACGTGCGAGCTGCGCGTGAAGAACCGCGTGGCGACGGTTGTGGTGACGCCGTCTGTTGCGTCGCGGCTGATCCGCGCGCTGAAGGAGCCGGCGCGCGACCGCAAGAAGGTGAAGAACGTGAAGCACAACGGCAACATCGCCTTCTCGGAGGTGCTGAAGATCGCCAAGGAGTCGCAGCCCAAGTCGATGGCCGCGGACATGAAGGGCGTGGTGATGGAGGTGCTGGGCACGGCCGTGTCGATCGGCTGCACCATCGACGGCGAGCACCCGATGGCGATCCAGGAGAAGGTTCGCGAGGGCAAGCTCAAGGTCCCCAACTAGGCCGCACGCGCGCGAGCGCACAACACGGGTAAGCTGACATCTGTGTAATTTTTCATTTCGTATGACTTTATCATCTAAAAAAGAAAACAATTTGTTCAACAATGATCATCCATGCATGCGCGTGGTGTGTCTGAGTCTGGTGCCTGCTGTGCCTCTTGTGGAGCACACACCGCACGGAAGAGAGGATTGTGTGCCACGTGCCCACTCCTGAGGAGTTTCTTCCCCACTTTCCCTTTGCTTTGTGACACGACCGTTTTACTGTGTGTATGTGTCTGTGTGTGTGTACATACACATACATGGTGCTGCTGGTTACGCCGCTCTCTATGAATGCACCTTCACATTTCCACTCCCACCCTCCCGTGTCTTCCCCCCCCCTCCCTCCCCTTATAACACACACATATACAGAACAAACATGGGCACCGTCAGCCGTCCGCGCGGTATGCGCCCCAAGTGGCGTAAAAAGCGTATAAAGCGCCTGAAGCGCAAACGCCGTCAGATGCGCCAGCGCTCCAAGTAAGCGAGGAAAAGTGAGTGACGGCCGAACACTGAATGGGAGGCGACAGAAAGAGAGATGTGCCGTTGGAGGAAAAAGGAGAGTTGTGTAACTAACGCCCCCGCATCTTGACAGTCCTTCTCTACTAGTTAGTCAGCTTTTCTTTCCCTGCACGTGCACGCCTTTTCCATTCTTGTTTGTTCAACAGTTATTTCTCTTTTGTTTTCTCTAGTTATTTCCTCTCTTCCCTGTGCTGTGGCGGGGAATACCGGCTCCGTCTGAGTTAGCGAGCTGGGCCGCCACAGCGGGAAGTTTACGCACACACACAAAAAAAAAAATTCAAAACTGAAATCAACGGTCAAAAAAAAAGGAAAGGAAGGATATGCTCGCTGTGTGTTCCCTATGACTTTAACACGCGCGCGCCAGCAGCGACGTGTGTACTCTGCGCTTGTTTGCATTTTTTCTGCCTTTTTCGAGTGCGGTGCATCACATGTTTGCTCTCTTTTTTTGCGTATTCATCATTTTTTTTTTTTGCACAGCACTGATTGTCACCACTACTGTTCATCATTCCAATTCTTCTCCTCATCTACTCCCCTTCTTCTCTTTTCCTTTCTTTTTACTTTAATCCAATACTCAAATTCATTACCATACACACACAATTTACCTTTAAAATTCAGAGGAAACATGGGTACCGTCAGCCGTCCGCGCGGTATGCGCCCCAAGTGGCGTAAAAAGCGTATAAAGCGCCTGAAGCGCAAACGCCGTCAGATGCGCCAGCGCTCCAAGTAAGCGAAGCAACAGAGGACGACTGAGGCTTTTATACTGGAAGGAGAGCGGAAGAAAAAAAGAAAAGAACGTACAGGAGAGCCAGAGGTTGCGCAGCGGCCTCTAAGGTAAATGGTTTCTCTCTCTCTTTGTTGCGAGCGGAACTTTCTTGTTACGTTAGCGGCGAAAGTCACTGAGCGTTTACCGATGACGTATCTTTTTCATCCTCCTGTCGCAGGCGCACATAAGTAATTCAATTTCTCCTTTCTTTCTGTGTTTTCCCTCCTTTTATTTTCTCATTTCTCCTTTTTGCAACAAATTGTCTTGCGTTTTTTTTCCCCTTCTCCCCTTTCTCGTCAAATGCTGTGACGTCGCCATGCTCCCCGTGATCCTTTTCAATACGTCCTGTAGGAGATGGGAAAAGGGGAGGGGAAAAGCCCACACAAAAGACGATTCGCATCAAACACAAATCAAAAACCAAAATAAAAGAAACACATGACAAACACGCCATTCACAAAATGCTTGGAACGTCATTTATGCGTGTGTGTTTGTATGTGCGTGCGTGTGGGTCCTCTCAAAGTAATCACTTCGAAGGGCCTGTGTTGTTTGAGATGGCGTCCCACACTGTGCGCTGCGGCGCTTACCGTCTGCTGTGTTGCCTTGTGATATATATACATTTGCCGTTTCTCTCTCTCTCTCTCTCTGTTTCTCTTTACTGCCTGCATCTTTCTGGCAGCTTCCACGAGAGACAGCACACCGCATTCTGTACCTCGGAAGTACACATGCGCTCGCTCCAGCTATGTTTGTTCTTCTGCCTTTTTGCATTCCCCTCTATCTCATGTTACTTGTCTCCACTTCTTCCTTTTCTTTTCCCAACATACACCAAATACCCACACCCACCCAAACACACCAGGCAACCATGGGTACCGTCAGCCGTCCGCGCGGTATGCGCCCCAAGTGGCGTAAAAAGCGTATAAAGCGCCTGAAGCGCAAACGCCGTCAGATGCGCCAGCGCTCCAAGTAAGCGAGGCAAAGTGAGTGACGAGCATCAAAAGAGGGATCAGGAAAGAAAAGACCCAAGACTCAAGCGAGTGATCTCCCTTCTTTCTCTCTCTTTCTCTCTCCCTGCGCACCCCCCTGACCCTCCCGCTGTGCAATCAGCGGCAACTATGAAGTTACCAATTACCTTTTATTTCTTGTTTCCTTTTCATTTTGTTTGATGCTCGAAAGAGGGGATGCAAATAAGAATGAAAAAGCGTTGCTGTTTCTATTCTGTATTTCTCTCCTTCTCTCTCACACCCACACACAAAAAGAAGAATCAAATATGAAACTGCAAATGCTTGCCGCTATCATTTCCGTCTGTGATGTACAGTCACAGCCTCTTCATAGTACCTGCCCTTCTCCTACATGCGTCTTCCTACTTTTATTTTTATCCTTGCGCCCAGGGAGTCGTCTTTCTTCGCAGATGTCTTTGGGTGTGTCGAGTTGCCGTGTTGTTATGCTATTTCATCTGCTGTGGGGGCTACTCTCCGCGTCGAACCGCTTCATTCTCACAAACTTCTCCGGTCCTTTCTACTCATCCTTCTTCTCGTTTTTCTTTCCTCCAATACAACACACACACACTTGCACACTTCATCGATAATAACACACAACAAGAAACAATCACCCCCTGCCCCTTGTCCAAAACATGGGCACCGTCAGCCGTCCGCGCGGTATGCGCCCCAAGTGGCGTAAAAAGCGTATAAAGCGCCTGAAGCGCAAACGCCGTCAGATGCGCCAGCGCTCCAAGTAAGCGAGGAAATCTCATGTGAGAGTGGCTGATTCTTGTCCGGCGGGAGATAGATACAGCAGCAGCAATACACATCAAGGATGGAAGGAAAAGGAACGCAGGGAAGCTGGTGCGAGACGCCGCATAAAGGAGGGAGTTTACAGGCGTGTGTGCGTGGTAAAGATGTCAAATAGACGATCCACACGTACGATATCTCTCTCTCTCACTCACTATTGTGCTGCTTAACACTCGCTCTCCTCTTTCCACAGCTTTCTTTTTCCCTTTCTGTGTTTCTTTCGTGATTCCAGCGGCTGAATCTTTCCTTCACTCTCTCAGTACGATTTCATCGTGGAGCAATGTCGTTTCCTCTCTTGGCGGAGCAACGCTTCCTTTTCTTTTCTGAATTTATCACCCTCCCTTTTTTTTTACGAATTAATATTTAAGTCTGCAAATTGTCATTTTCTATTCTTTTTGTTTACTCCTTTGTTCTTCTTCTTTCTTTTATTATTTTTTTTTTTTGGTCAAATCACACAACCACACATATAGGAGAACAATGCCGAAATATTTTTGATTGATGACTCTATGTGTTTCCGGAAGAGAGACGCGATGCTTCCTCCTCGCCCTATCTACGTCTCTACTCTCATTTCCCGTTTCTGTCTTTTGTTTATTTCCCCCGCCACTGCTTCTTTTTCTCTCCCTCACGCGTGTATCTGTGGGGATGTTGGTTTTGTTGTTTGAGTTTGGGAGGAGGATGAGGTTTGGGGTGACTGGTGATGAATAGGCAAGGGTGAAAATGAGCTTTTCCTCCTTCTTCGTTGCGAGAGGAGAGGTTGAAACACGTCACAAAATCAGGAAAAACAACAACAACAACTACAACAACCATAACTCATGTTCTTTCAGAAGAACAAGAGGAGAATCTTGATTATGCTTGTGCCTCTTTTTTTTTTTTTCCATTGCTTACTTTTCGTTACCGCTTGCCGCGCAGAAGAGAGAGCCTCTCATGTGTGTGCGTGTTTCGTTGGGTCTCTGTAGACACCGTTCATGCCAAGGGGGTTTCTGCCCTCAAGAAGACCAGTGATCTCGTATCTGCTGCGTCCTTTTGCCCACAATATGTTGGTTTCTTTTTTTTTTTCAACTACACACTAACTGTGCTGGATCACTCCCATAATTCACCACCCTCTTCTCCAATTCCGTAACCACTTTCAACTCTTCCTTTTGTCTCCTTCGCAGTTTAGTTTACATCCGTTGAAACCCCGCGATCATGCCGCCCAAGTTCGACCCCAACGCTGAGCTGATCGTCATCGTGCGCGCCGTCGGCGGCGAGGTGGCGGCGACGGCGTCGCTGGCGCCCAAGGTGGGCCCGCTCGGCCTCAACGCCAAGAAGATCGGCGAGGACATCGCCAAGTCGACCAAGGACTGGAAGGGCCTCAAGGTGACGTGCGAGCTGCGCGTGAAGAACCGCGTGGCGACGGTTGTGGTGACGCCGTCGGTTGCGTCGCGGCTGATCCGCGCGCTGAAGGAGCCGGCGCGCGACCGCAAGAAGGTGAAGAACGTGAAGCACAACGGCAACATCGCCTTCTCGGAGGTGCTGAAGATCGCCAAGGAGTCGCAGCCCAAGTCGATGGCGGCGGACATGAAGGGCGTGGTGATGGAGGTGCTGGGCACGGCCGTGTCGATCGGCTGCACCATCGACGGCGAGCACCCGATGGCGATCCAGGAGAAGGTTCGCGAGGGCAAGCTGAAGGTCCCCAACTAGGCCGCGCGCGCGCGAGCGCACAACACGGGTAAGCTGACATCTGTGTAATTTTTCATTTCGTATGACTTTATCATCTTAAAAAAAAAAGAAAACATTTTGTTCAACAATGATCATCTATGCAAGCTCGTCGTGTGTCTGAGTGTGGTGCCTGCTGTGCCTCTTGCGGAGCACACACCGCACGGATGAGAGGATTGTGTGCCACGTGTCCGCACCTGAGGAGTTTCTTTCCCCCTTTCCCTTTGCTTTGTGATGTGGGTGTTTCATTGTATGTGTGTGTATACGTCTATGTATGGTGCTGCTGCTTATGCCGCTCCCCATGAATGCACCTCCACATTTCCACTCCCCTCCCTCCCGTGTCTTCTTTCCCCTCTCCCCTCATAACACACACATATACAGAACAAACATGGGCACCGTCAGCCGTCCGCGCGGTATGCGCCCCAAGTGGCGTAAAAAGCGTATAAAGCGCCTGAAGCGCAAACGCCGTCAGATGCGCCAGCGCTCCAAGTAAACTCATCCACACACGTGCGTGTGCGGCGTGCGTTAGCAGTCAAATATTTTCATCTCCTATAATTAAGTAAAAACACTTTTTCTTTTCTATTGTCATTAATCTTACTCTGTGTTTCTGAAACACAGCTGGTCAAATTTCTGAGTTGTCAAGGATTGTAGGAGTGTGAGGCGTTAGTAGAACGAGTGAAAAGAAGCCCCTGCGTTGTTTTTTTTTCGCTTGTCTCGAAGACTCTTCTTTCCTACACATACTTGCCATATCATTTTTTGTTTTTATTTTTCGCTGCGCGAGGTACAAACCTTGCTATGGAGAAACAGCAACAAGAACGATAACAACAACCAGGAAAGTTTTCTCTTTTTGATTTTGTAAAGAAATCTCGCTTTGCAGCATATGCTGAGACCACTGCCGCTATGAAAAAGAGTGTAACTCTGTGGTGTTCCATCGATAATTTGGCCTAAGCACAAAACAAGCAAGTGCGAGTGCACTAAAGGCGATGCGCCTTTCCGCCTCCTCCCAACCCTTCCCCAGTGCTTCTACACTCTGCCAATGTCATTTTACATTCTATTCATGCCGGTCTCCTCGATCTCTATCTCATCCTTCCGTTCCCCCCCCTTCCTCCACCCGCACTCGTTCAAACACTTATTTGCAAACCCTCGGAATGACACAGCAGAAAGGATAAGAATAAGAATAAGAATAAGAATAAAAGAAACACCTCCCCACCCCCCCACACGTACTTACGCACTCTGCCCCAACTCACTGCGGGCGGAGCGATGCACCCTATCAAGTCCGGCCAGGGGCTCTTCCCGCGGTACGGCGGTGGCTGGATGCACCAGTTCGGCCACGTCTACGCGCTGCAGCAGGAGCTGCTCAACCCGGGCGCCAACGACTGGTTCCGGGCGATGGAGCTGTACCACGCCGCGCGCCGCGAGGGGCTGGCCCTCAACAGCGCGCACTACACGAACCTCCTCCGACAGTGCGTGCGGCCCTCCGCCGCCACCCACAGCAGCGGCGGTGAGGAGTCTGCCGCCTCTTCCTCTTCTTCTTCTTCTTCTGCGACGTCTGCGGCGTCTCCCGGCGGCAGTCCGTGGGAGGCGGCGCTGTCGGTGCTGGCGGCGATGAAGCGCGACGGCGTGCGGCCGGACGTGGTCGGCGTCGGCTGCGTGCTCGCGAGCTGCGCGGAGGCGGGGCGGCGCGCGGCCGTCGAGGAGGTCTTCGCCGCCCACGCGCGCACGATGCTGCTCGACAGCGTCTGCCACCTCGCCCTCATTCGCGCGCGCGCCGAGGCGGGCGACGCGGCCGGGGCGGCGGCGGCGGGGCGCGCGCAGGCGGCGGCGGGCGTGCCGCGGCTACCCTACACCTACGCGCTGCTGCTGGAGGCCGCCGAGACGCTGGACGACACGGCCTACGCGGCGGAGCTGGCGCGCGATATGCGGGCGGACGGGTGGGCGCCGGACGCGCGCGGGGCCAAGGCGCTGCGGGCCCTGGCGCTGCGCCACCCGGAGGCCCCGGAGCTGGCGGAGCTGCTGCTGCCAGAGGACCGTGCCGGGCTGCTGGAGCGGACAACAGAAAAGAAAAGGGGGGAGGGGGAGGAGGAGGAGGACTTGCATCTGCCCTTGCCGCCGCGTCAGCGAGGCGGCGAGAAGGGTGCCTTTTGAAGCGGACATTTTCTCTTTCTCTTTTTCTCTCTCTCTCTCTCTCTCTCTCGCGTTCCGCGTTTGGTGTTTCCCTCGCTTGTTTCTGTTTTTGTCTTCTCATCCCACTTCACTCACCTGGGTAGACTGCTCTTCACATAATGCTCCTCTGTTTTTAGTGCTCTAACTACGTATAAAATCCAACAAGAAACAATAACGGTTTACCATTGGTAGTGTCTTACCTGTAGTTGTACGCCATTTGCCACTGTGCATCACTCTTACAAAACATTGACTGCTTTTTTCGTACTGCTAACCCATAAAGCTACCCTGCCCCTCCTGTCTTACCTCACTTCGTACGTTTCTACAACTACTACTACCCCTCTTCCCCCTGCACCACGTTTTCCCCCATTTTCAGCTGCAATATTATAGATCGATGCCTCCTAAGAGCGCGCACAAAGCACGGGCCCAATCCAGAGATAAACAGGAATCCAACACCCGCAGAATAAAAGCAAAGCAGCAGGCCTCACCGCAAGGCGCTGCGTCTGCGGAAGTGAATACTATGGGGGGCCTCAACACGGACGCGGGGTGCCGCAGCCGCCTGCGGTGCGCGCTGTGGGCGGTCGGCGCCGCGCTGGTGCTGCTGCTGGCGCTCATGCTGTCGGCCGCGGCGGCGGGGGGCGGGCCTGCCCTGGGGCTCGACGCTCTCTCGCACTTTGGCGGCGGCTCAGGCGGCGACGACAACGGCGCCCACTGCCGCGAGACGGCACTGCGGCTGATGCATGAGGCGCGCGCGGGGCCGGCGGGCGGGCGGGACAGCGCGATACTGGCGGCGCTCGCGCTGCCCGGCCGCCGCGTGCGGGGCCTGCACTACGCGGACCTGTCCCAGCTGGAGCGGGAGCTGTCGGCGCTGCCGCCGTCCCTCGTGCTGCGCGTCGCGCCGCGCCACCACTTTGCCGACGCGGAGGAGCTGCGCCGCCACCTCGCCGCCTCCTTCAGCCCCGCGCGCCGCTGCGTGGTGTGGGTGGTGCCGCTGCCGGCGCTCGGGCCCGCCGCCCCCGCGCTCAAGGAGCTGATAGAGGACGGGCGGCTGCGCGGGGAGCCGGTGACGCCGCCCGGGGGCCGCGGGGTGCTGGTGCTCGCCGCCGGCGGCGTGTCGCGCGCGCAACTCAAGCAGAGACTGCCGCACCGCGTCGTGCACATGTTCGCCTCCGTCAACGAGCAGGAGGGCCTGTAGCCGTAGGGAGACGGCGCCGGCGGAGGGAAAGAGAGAGAGAGAAGAAGGAGAAGTAATCCATCCATGCGCGTGCATCCCGCAGAGTTCCTTCGCCCACTCTCTATCTATTTCTCTTTCCTTCACTCTTCTGTTTCTGTGATTGCTTTTTTTTTTTTTTTTGCTAGTCGTCACCTCTGCTTTCCATATGGTACCCGTCATTGTAGCACTTTTCCTCTGCACTTGTCTTCTTCTCTTGTTTTTGGCTTCCTTCCTAATTGATGCGTTGCAAAGAGGACGGGAAGTGTGATGAAAAAAGAGGAGGGAAATCGGTCCTCGCAAAATGAGGGATAAATGATTCCCATTACAAGCAAAGATCTGATACTAACAAAAGCTATGCCCACATCTCGATTGTTTGTGCCTGTGCAAACACCATTCTCGTCCTGACATAATTATGCAACAATATTGACATAGTAGCACAGATAAAGAAAGGGCATATCTATATATAGTATTAGAACGTACATTTTTTTGCTTCAACTTTCCACTCACCCCCCTCTTTCTCTGTTTCAAACCTCCGCTTGACGCAGCAAAAAAAAAAAAAACTTGGGAACCTCATAGATAGACACAAATACTTTTTCTTTTTTTGGTTTTGGTTCTTTTCTCTTTCTCCTATAGTCTTTTCTCTCCTCTTCTCGAGTGCTTTGCATCTTTAGCCACCCAAACTTGTACATCACGATAGACGTGATAACGGGAGTGAGGTGGAAAGCCTCAAGAGAAACTCACTGTGGACGCGAGACCTTCACATCGTATATTATCTAGTCCTCTCTTTCTCTCTTTCTCTCTTTCTCTCTTCAGAATCCCACAGAGGAAGTAGAGAGAGAGCCGCAGACACATCATCAACTGCTCTTTTATTCACCCCCCCCCCTGTATCAGAATGCAGCAGGACGAGGTGGAGGAGCTGCTGGAGGAGTACCTGCGCACCATCAACGACAAGGACGGCGAGCTGCACGCCCTGATGGCGCGTGCGGAGGCGGAGAGGGCCGCGCGCGAGGCGGCGGAGGAGGAGCGCCGCGCCGCCGTCTCCCGCCTCAAGAAGGTCCTCGCGAAGCAGCAGACGGCCAACAAGGCGCTTCGCGACGGGATCGAGAAGCGGGACAAGGCGCTCGCGGCGTCGCAGGCGCAGGCGGCGGAGCTGCAGAGACAGCTGGCCGACGTCACCGCGGCCGCCGAGCGCGCGCGGGACAGCAGCGCCGGCGAGCTCGCGGCCGCGCGGCAGGCGACGGAGGAGCGCGAGGCGGCGGCGGCGGAGGCGGCGGCGGCGCTCGGCAGCGCGCGGCGGGAGCTGGAGAAGCAGCGGCGCCGCGCGGAGGAGGCGGAGGCGGCGGCGGAGACCGCTGGCCTGAAGCTGGCGTCGGCCGGGCGCGCGGCGGAGGCGGCGGCGGCGGAGATGGCGGCGCTGCGCCGCACACTCGCGGAGGTGCGCGCCGACACGGCCGCGACGACGGTGCCGCGCGCGGAGCACGAGGGCCGCACGCAGCGGCTGGAGCGACAGCTCGCGGACGAGCGGCGGGAGGCGGCGGCGCAGCTGGCGGCCGCCCAGGCGCAGACCGCAGCGACGGAGCGCGAGCGCGCGGCGGCGGCGGCGGCGGCGGAGGGGCTGAGGCGCCAGGTAGACGAGCTGGAGGCGCGCGCGGCGGCGGCGGCGGCTGACCTGGCACGCGAGCGGCAGGCCGCCGAGGTGGCGCGCGTGGAGAGGCGGCACGCGGAGGAGCAGCGCGCGGCGGAGGCGGCGGCGGCGGCGCGCGCCGGCCAGGAGAAGGACGAGCGTCTTGCGGAGGCGCAGCGCCGCGTGGCCGCGCAGGCGGCAGCGCTCGAGGAGGCAGCGAAGCAGCTGTCCGAGGCGCGCGCAGAGGCGCAGGCGGCGGCGGCCGCGCGGGAGCACGCGGAGCGCAGCGCCAAGGAGCGCGCGGAGGCGGCGGGCGAGAGACTGCGGGAGGCGGCGGCGGCGGCGGCGGCGGCACGGCGCGAGACGGAGGGCCGCGACGCGCGGCTGGCAGCCCTCACCAGCCAGCTGGCGGCGCAGCAGACCAAGGCGGCGGAGGCGGAGGCGGCCGCGCGGGAGCGCACGGCGGCGCTGTCCGAGACGCTGGCGGCGGCGCGCGCGGACGGGGAGCGGCTGGCGGCGGACCTGCGGCGCGCGGAGCAGGCGTGCGGCTCCGGCGACGAGCGCCACGCAGCTGTCGTGCGCGACCTGCAGCAGCGCGCGGAGGAGGCACGCGCGGCGGCGGCGGCGGCGGAGCAGCGACTGCGGGACCAGACGGCGGCCGCGCGCCAGGCGGAGGCGCTGCACGCCAAGGAGCTCGAGGCGCAGCGCGCGGCGGCGGCGGCGCAGCAGCAGGAGGCGCGGCAGAGGCTGGAGGCGGCGCAGGAGCAGACGGCCGCGACCGCCGCCCAGCTGCGCGCCGCCACGCGCGAGGCGGAGGCCGCCAAGGCGGCGGAGCGCCAGATGCAGGCGGAGGTGGAGCGCGCGGAGGCGGCCGGGCGGCTGCGCGAGGAGGCGGCCGCGCGCCTGCGGCAGGAGACCGAGGCCCTGCAGGCGAAGCTGGCGGCGGAGCAGCAGCGCGCCGCGGAGGCGGAGGCGCGGGAGGCCGCGGCGCGCAAGAGGGAAGCGGCGGCGGAGCAGGAGGTGGACGACGCCAAGCACGCGGCGCAGCGGGCGCGCGAGGACGCGAGGGATGCGGCGCAGCGGGCGGCGCAGGAGGCCGCGGAGGGCCAGAACCTGCGGCTGGCGCTGCGCGAGCGGGAGCGCGCGGCGGAGGAGGCGCAGCGCGGCCTCGCGGACCACGTGGAGCGGCTGCAGCGCGCGCAGCGGGAGGCGGCGGAGCACCAGGGGCGCGCGCAGCAGCTGCAGCAGCGCCTCGCGCACGCGGAGGAGGCGCGCGAGGCGGCGGCCAAGGCCACCCACGCCCTCGAGGACCAGCTGGCGGTGGCGGAGCGCGAGCTGCGGGGGGCGCAGGCGCAGGCGGCCAAGGCGGCACAGGAGCTGGAGCGCCGCGGGGCCGCGCTGGAGGCCGCGACGGGCCGCGCGGAGGCCGCGGAGGCGCAGGCGCGGGCGGCGGCGGAGGAGGCGCGCGGCCTGGCGCGCGAGAGGGACGAGGCGGCGGCGGCGCGCGCGGCGGAGGCGGGCCGCTCCCGGCTGCTGGAGGAGCGCCTGAGGCACCAGGAGGAGACGGCGCGCGCGGCGGAGGCGCGGCTGGCGGAGGAGGCGGAGGCGGCGCGCGCGCAGCAGGCGGCGAGCGAGCGCGCCAGGGAGGACGCCGAGGCGCTGGCGGCGCGCATGCAGCAGCGCGTCGCGGACGCGGAGGAGCGCGCGGAGGCGGCGGCGGCGGCGCTCAGCTCGCGCGAGGGGCGGTACGCGGCGCGCCGGCAGGAGGCGGCGGCGGCGCGGCGCGAGGCGGCGGAGAGCGTGCGCAACATGGAGTCCGAGGTGGCGGCGGCGGCGCTGCTGAAGGAGCGCGCGGAGGCGGCGCTGGCGCAGGCGGAGGGGCGCCTCGCGCAGGCCGAGCAGCGCGCCCGCGAGTCGGCCGCCGCGGAGCACAAGAGCCGCCAGCGCGAGGCGGCGCTGCTGCAGCAGATGGCGGAGGCGGAGGCGGAGGCGGAGGAGCGCCAGCGCCAGCACGCCGCCGCCCTCGCGCACGCCGAGGCCGCCCACGCCCGGCAGCTGCACGAACGCGACGAGGCGCTCCGCCGCCTGCAGTCCACCGCCGCCGACACCGCCGCCGCGGGCAGCGAGACGCGCGGGGCGCTGGCGGAGGCGCAGCAGAGGGCCGCCGCCGCGGAGCAGCGCGTGCGGGAGCTGGAGCGCGTGCTGCCGGCCGCCGCCGCCGCCGCCGCCGCGCGCTACGCCGAGGACGCACTCGCGATGAAGCGCGCGGCCTGCGAGACGGCGCGGGAGGCGCACCGCGCGCTGCTGCGGCTCACCGGCGCCGGGCTGACGGCCGGGCTGGAGGAGGCGGGGCGGGCGGTGGCGGCGGCGCAGACGCGCGCGCGGGAGGCGGAGCAGCGGGCGGCGCGCGCGCGCTGGCGGCCGACGACAGGGACTACGCCGCCGCCCTCGCGGCCGCCCAAGAGCTGCACGAGCAGGAGCTGGCGCGGCTGGCGCTGCGGCACGAGGTGGAGGCCGCGGCCGCCAAGGAGGCCGTCGCCGCCGCGACCGCCGCCGCCCAGCGCGACGCCCGCGAGCACCAGGCGGAGCGCGAGGAGCTGGCGGAGCGCCTGGCCGACGCGGAGCGGGAGGCGCAGCGCCAGAGGGCGGCCGCCGAGAGCGCGCAGCGGGCGGCGGCGCGGCTGCAGGAGGAGCTGGCGGCGGCGCGCGCCGGGGCGGAGGCGGGTGAGCGGCGGGCGGCGGAGACGGCGCGGCGGCTGGAGGAGCAGCTGGCGGGGCTGCGGCGGGAGGCGGCCGAGGCGGCCACCGTCGCGCGGCACGGCGAGGAGGAGCAGCGCGAGGCACGCGCGGAGGCGGCGGCGCTGGAGCGACTGCTGGCCGAGCGCACGCGCGAGCTGGCGGCCGCGCAGGAGGAGGCGCGCCGGGCGACGGCAGAGGCGGCGCGCGCGGCGGCGGCGCGGGAGGTGCTGGAGGGGCAGGCCGCCGACGGCCGCGCGCAGGCGGAGCGCCTCAAGGCCCAGCTGGCGGCGCTGCGGGAGGCGCACCAGCAGGTCCTGCGCGACGCCCTGCGCGACCAGCAGGCGGTGGAGGGCCGGCTGGAGGGCAGCGCCGCGGGCCTCGCCGCCGCCGCCGCCGAGCGCAGCCGCCTGGAGCGGGAGGTGCGCGCCTCGCGTGACCGCCGTGATGCACTGGAGACGGAGCTGGCGGAGCGCCGCCGGCGGGAGGAGGACGCGCTGGCGCAGCTGCAGGCGCGCAAGGCGGAGCTGGCGGCGCTGCGGGAGCACTGCGCGAACCTCGAGTCACTGCGCAGCATCGCGGAGACGGCCGCGGCGGAGGCGCAGGGCCGCGAGCGCGAGCTGGCGCGGCGGCTGGAGGAGATGCGCAGCGCCCAGCAGGTGATGCAGATCTGTTTCGACAAGCAGCAGCAGCAGCTCGAGAGAGAGCGCCGCCGCTCCCGCTCACGCAGCGGCAGCCCCGCCGCCACCGCCACCGCCGCCCTCGCCTGACTTCAGTAGACGGGGGTGGGGGGTAGGTGGGGCGTGGTGAACGATGAAGAGTCAACCGTCCACCTCGTCCGTGCAAATACACACAGGGGCGCCTTCATATCAGCTTCTCCATTTTTGGTTTTCCTCGTTTCTTCTGTACAATACACTAATACTCATAGACAACCTTAATAGATGTGAGGCTTTGCGTTCTTATTCTCATTCTTTTTGCTTTTCCCAGTTTCATGTTATCATCTAGACAGGCAATCTTCTCATTCTTTGCAATTGTTTGAGCTATACATTTTTTGTATTTACGTCCGCATGCGCTCGCGGATCATTTTGCCTTTTCAACCGTATTATTTCTTTCCCAGAGATATCTCTTTCTCTTACTTTCCGCTGTACTGTTTTCATTTCCTGATTCACTGTCTGTGATTTTTTTTGTTTTGTTGTTTGTGCTGATGCATTGCTCACCCACCACGTAAACCATTTCTTCTCACACTCCTCTTTCCACAAGTGAAACATTACTCCTCCCCCATTTTTATTTCCTTCTCAGGTTAACGTTTCTCAGGGCTACAGAACCACAAGTAATTCGCAAACCGCGCATCCGTTTCACACTTCTAAGCGTCCGACGCCGCGTCTTCTGTCGCCTCGTTCAATATTTCAACAGCAGTGTTTTTTTCTCTCATAAACTCCGAGGCCTCGTTCGCTACTTGTCGTTGTATCTTTTTTTTTTTTTTTTAAATCTTATCTCTATATTTCTTAGTTCCTTTCGCTCCTCTCGCTCCGCCCTACATATATACAGCCCCTATACAAACACACCCACCCACATACCCACCCACCCACCCATCCACACACACCCACAACGATGGAGGACGTGACGGAGAGTCTGGCGATCGCGTGGAAGGAGGCGCTGCGGGGCGTGAAGAGCGGCTACAAGATGACCAAGTCGGCGCTGAAGCAGACGCTGCCGGTGATGGACAAGCTGCGCATCGGCGCCGGCGACGCCATGTCGCACGCCGACGCGCGCCGCCTCTTCTGGCTGCGCTACGCGGGGGCCGGCGCGGCGCCGGGGGGCCTGGCGGGCGGCGCCGGGGCCGCACCGGACGGCGACGGCAGCGACGGCGCGCCCTCTTCGGACGACGAGGCGCCGCTGACCGACGAGCAGATCCACGAGCGGGTCGACAAGAAGTACTTTGACCGCGACTACGACCCCGTGCGCTACGAGATCACGCACCTCGAGGCCTCCTACACCGACGACGCGGAGGAGAGCCGCCGCGAGCGCGCGCGCGCCGAGGAGAGCATCCGCGAGCTGCGCGCCAAGTGCACCCTCGTCAGCACGACTCTCAAGAAGCGCGTGCTGGCGAATCACCAGGCCGTTGTCGACGGGGTCGCGGAGGTGCGGCAGATTAACGACAGCCTCTTCCAGACCTCGAGCGACTGCAAGAAGGCGAGCGGGGCGCTGCGCCGCTCAAAGGCGCGCGTCGCGGGGCAGGTGACGCTGCTCGCGATGCACCGCACCCGCGCCAACATGCGCGCGGCGGCGTCGCTGCTGGAGGCCATGGCGGCGGCGACGCGCAAGCGGGACCAGCTGCGGGCGCTCGTGGCCGGCGGGCGGCTGGTGGAGGCCGCGGAGCTGCTGCGCCGCGACGGCGCCATCGAGCGCGAGGCGGAGCTCAGCCGCATCTTCAGCATGAAGGAGGTCATCGCCGAGTGGCGCGCCTTCCGCGACGACCCGGCGCGCCTGCGCGGGAGCATCGCGGCGGTGCTGGAGGACTGCTTCGGCAGCAAGTTCCTGCTGCCGACGTACCGTGCTGCGGTGGAGAGCGCGCCGTACTTTGGCGCCGCCGACGCCACGTGCGAGCTCATCGCGGAGCTTTTCTGGCGCACCGCCTCGCACATCCTGCACAAGTCGCTGCTGGAGGTGTCGTACGTGAAGACCAGCGACGCCTCGCTCGCCGACATCGCGGACGGCATCCACCCCGACCACCTGATGGTCTGCCTCTCGCAGATGGCCGCCAAGATCATGGACTTTCTCTACCTCCACCTCGTCGTCCGCAACATGCACGAGGAGGCGAGCCGTACCGCCGCCGCCGCTGCCTCCGCCGTGAGTGAGCCCGGCAGCCCCCTCGGCGCCGGCGCGAGCACCACCAGCAGCGGCGGCACCGGTGTGGACCGGCAGGCCATTGCCGCTGTGCACGCGCAGGCGTTGACGCGGCTGCGCTCCATTGGCCACCGCATCGCGCGCGACCTCATCGAGAAGCTGACGACGGTGCTCGCCCACGCGCGGCTCGCGCTCGTTGACATCGACCGCGTGCTGCACATCTTCGTCGTGGTCAGCATGCTGGTGGAGGCGATCAGCGCCATCGGCCTCACGCGCGACGAGCGGGCCTCCGCGCGCACGCAGGTAAAGGCGGTGCTGCAGCGCTACATGTACCGCCAGTTCCAGGTGCCCAAGGCGAAGGAGCTGCTCGCCTTCATGGCGGAGGACGCGTGGACGGTCAGCGACGTCTCGGCCTTCTCGCTCAACATTGTGCGGCCGCTCTCCCCCGACACCTACCGCCGCGCCATCCGCGAGGTGAAACTCTACCTCAACGTGGACTCGTCCGGCGCCAACAATAACAACAATAACAATACCAATAGCGTCAGCCCCCGCCAGGGCGCCTCCGCGGCGGGTGCCGGGGGTGAGGAGTCCGCCTCCGCCGCGGGGCACTCGGGGGAGAACCCGTTCTACAGCGCGAGCCTGCTGATGCCGCAGGACCTCTCGGACCTTGTGCGCACCGAGGCCTTCAGTCAGTACTGGGCCAACTCCAAGCGGGATGCCGCGGCGCTCAGCACACCCACCACCGCCGCCGCCGCTGACGGCACCGGCGAGTCCGCAGGGGCCGCTGCTGCTGCTGCTTCCGCCGCTGCTGCCGCCTCCTCCTCGCCAAGCGGCGGGGCGCCGGTGGCCGGGACGCTGGTGGCGGGCGCTGTGCTGTCGCCGTCGCTGCTGACCTCGAGTGCCATCACGGTCGCCAACACGATACTCGAGTACGAGGCGCGCGTCGCGGTGCGCTTCCCGCCGCTCGCAACCGACATCCTCGGCTGGTGCGACGACCTGCTCTCGCTCTACCTGTACACCGTCGCCGACAACTTCGTCTCCGTCTCGCGCGCGGTGCCGATCGAGCAGCAGAGCGACCTGTCCCTCGCGTCGCAGCGCGTGCTGGCGGAGGCGCGCGTGGCCGCCGAGCGCGCCGTGAGCGCCGTCAACGGCACCTACCGACCCTACTCCCGCATGACGGGCGAGGCCGCCGCCGACGCCAAGTTCCCGCCGCGCGTGTGGGGCGCCATCCGGGAGCAGTTCGCGTCGGCCGCCGCGCACTACGCCATCGGCAGCCGCGCCGTCGCCTGCGAGAGCGCCGTCACGCTCGTCTTTCTCTACGAGGCGGCCGTGCGCAGCGTCGCGCCGCTGCTTCCCCCGTCCATCGTCGCGGAGCGCCTCCAACGCTGCCACGCCCTGCACGCGGCGGCGGTGGAGCTGCTGCACGTGGGCGTGTACCGGCTGTGCCAGGCGATCCTCCCCCTCGAGGGCCCCTGCGCGGCCATCGGCAAGCTCAAGCCCAAGGACGAGGTGCGCGTGAGCCCGTACGTGGGCGACATCATCGCCGCGATGCGCCGCACGCTGGAGGCGCGTCGGGGGCAGACGATGCCGACGCCGACCCTCGAGACGGTCTTCCTGCAGCGCTTCATCTTCTCGGTGCAGGCGACGCTGCTGCGCGAGTACGCAAAGCTCGCCAAGAAGCGTATGTCGGACGTCTTCGTGATGCAGGTGCAGGTCGACGTGCAGAACTTCCAGCAGCAGGCCGCGAGCGCCTTTGGGCGGGAGAACGTTGTGCTGCCGAACCACGTGCTCGGCGTCGTCAAGACCGGCTTCTTCATGGACGACAAGGCGCAGCGCCTCGCGTGGCTGCGGCAGAACCACGCCAACTACTACGCCGCCGACCTCGTGCTGTGGATGTCGGCCGGCGACAAGACCTTCAGGACGTACCTCGAGGAGCTGCTGGCCGGCGAGCTCGCCCACCACGACGCCATCCCCATGGACCACTTTCTGCAGTAAGCGGTGGGGGGGGGGGGGGGGGGACGAGGGGGGTCTAGGGGGGGGGAGTCTTGCCTGCGTGTGTGCGTGTGTTTGGCTTCCCTCCTTCCCTCCCCGTATTTCTCTCTCTCTTTTCTCGCTTCGCTGTTTTCTGTGTCGTCCCTATCTCTCGTCGTTTTGGTCGTTGTGCCTCTTTCCCAAATACGCACACAGACTTGTTTTTATTATTATATATATTGATCTATCGTTCATCTTTCATGATTCCTTTTTTTTTTCTTTAGGTGTGCACAGCGCCTTCTTACCACCAGTCTCTGTGTTATCCAATGGAACTGCTGCTGCTGATGCCTTCATCATCTTCATGTACTTCCGGTATACAGGAAGTGCAAACACTTTCTCATAAAAAGAAATCATCAGTACGCATTTTATCAGCTTTACCGCTCGGGGTAGCCATCCAAATCAATAGTATTTACTTTCGTTTGCGTTCATATACACATCAATCGAAGCATTCGAATGTGACTTTTCTTTTTTTTTTTTCTTCTTCTTCTCTTTCTTCATTTGAAAGGCGCGCACTCGACAAGTCGTACTCTCTTCTTGTTTGCTTTGCTTTCCCATTCTTCTTATTATTATTGTATTATCGTTCTGCTCTCTTTTCCGCGTCCGTCCATGAGTACCCTTCTCTTCTTTCGTATCGCGGTAAAGCGATGGATTATAGATAATCACAGGTTCGAAAAAATATGTTTATAAATAGGATTCAGAGCTGCGTAGATAGTGTTCTTCAATGTTTTTTTTTCTTTCTTCACTCCTCTGACAAAAAGGCCTAATGCGCTACTTTTGTTCATCTGCTCATGTCCACGCCTCGTCTTCTTTGCTTGTTTCATGTTCTTTGCCAAGTTGTACTTTTTTCACTTCCCATCACTTCCCATCACTTCTCTTACTCCCTCCCTCACTTTCTCCCTTTTCATCACGCTGTATCGTCGTCAACGCCAGAAACTTGACAGGACCCCCGCGACGCCAAATATCGTACCACAATACGCTTAGTTCTTACTTTTATTCTTTTTCACGTCTAGGGGGCTTACGCCGCACAGTATCGCTATAGACTTTTTTTTTGTTTGCTCTTCTTCCCTCTCCTCTGTAACAAACAGAAGTAGAGAGACAACGTGAAAGAAAGAGGGAGAGAGAGAGAGAGAGAGGGTGCGCGCGTACTAAAGTACTGTCAACACTCGCAAGCGCTACAAGTACTATTACTAACGCTACTTCTGTTTTCCTTTTCGCCTCTTCCTTTGACCCATCTGCATTTAAGCACACAATCAAATAAATAAAATAAATAAAAGGAGCACATCGTCACTGACACGATCTCCCTTCGTTTCCTCTCTCTTTAATTCTTTTCCTCCCTCCCTTTCCCCTCCATTCCTCTGTTGTGTAGCGCGCGCAGCCATGAAGACGGCGCTGGTGGCGAGCACGGTGGGCGTCGCGCTCGGGTGGGCGGCGGTGCGCAACGCGCAGCTGCCGATGGGCCCCTCCCGCATGGGGTGGGGCGGGACGGTCTTTGGGCACCGCGGCTGCCGCGGCGTCCCCGGCATCCCGGAGAACACGCTCGACGCCTTCAAGTACGCCGTCTCGCGCGGCTGCGGCGGCGTCGAGTGCGACGTGCGTCTGACGCGCGACAACGAGCTCGTGATCTTCCACGACGCCTTCGCCAACGGGGCGCTGCGCGGCGTCCCGCCGAACCGCCGGGTGGACGAGCTGACGCTCTTCGAGCTGCGCGAGTGCACTTTTGCCGGCGACCCGACCGGCCAGATCCGGGTGCCGACGCTAGAGGAGTCGGTGCTCTTCTGCCGCGAGAACAGCATCAAAATCCTCATCGAGATCAAGGAGCTGCGCCGCGTCGCGCTGTGCACCGACAAGGTGCTCGAGCTCTTCCGCCGGTACCCCGACTACATGTACGACAACGCGACCGTCATCTCCTTCCATCCCCGCGCGCTCTACCGCGCCCGCGCCCGCGACCGCGGCGTCGCCGTCGGGCAGATCTACAGCCCCCAATTTGTCGAGTCGTGGGCTTCCGCCGCGCACGAGGCGCCGCCGCTGCTGGTGCGCCTCTTCCCCCGCCTCGCGAGCCGCGTGCTGCTGTTCCTGCAGGAGCGCGTCAACCCGTGGGTGTCCGGCTGCTCGCTCGTGTGCCCGCGCTACACCTGCTACACGGAGGCCGCGCGCCGCCGCTGGCACTCGCGCCGCATCGCCGTGTACCTGTGGGGCTTCAGCGACAGCAGCGAGTGCACCGCGGAGATGCGCGTGCCGGGGGTGATGGTGGCCGCCGACGACAGGCACGAGGAGTACGCGACCGCCGCGCCGCCCCCCGACTTTGATATATTTGGCGACCGCGAGCGCGAGCGGCAGCGCGCGGAGGAGGAGCAGCGCAAGCGTCTCAAGCTGGGCAAGTAGAGAGAAAGAGAGAGGGGGCGTGCGTGCGGCTGCGCGACGGTATATGATGTTACGGAGTGAAGAGGAGGGGGACGACACCGATATCTATGTATGCGGAACGCGACGAAGAGGAGAGTAGCGGGGTGGGGGGAAAATGGGGAGATGGTGGTGGTAAAAACTCTGCTCTCCTCTCCTTTCTTTTCTTCTCTTCTTTTGGCTCTAACTTGTCGTGTATTGTCTTCCTTTCTCTCTCCCTCCCTACATCTTCAGCCTACTGATGAATAGCCTCGCTGGTGTCTTGACTTGTGTAACTTATTTACGACTTATTAGCTTTGGTTAATTACCTTGTTAGTTATGCTTACATCTCATTTTTTCTTCTCTTTTTGCCTCCTGTACTACTTGGGTGTCTTGCGACCCACACATGCACTCACTCGCACATACATACCAGCACGTTTGCTCGTAAATGTGTGTGTGTGTGTGTAACATCAAAACAAAAATAAGAGGAAGAAGAAGAGTGAGGAAAGTAGCAAGTCACATGTGAGGGACAACAATGTAGTTTCAGCTCTCTTTGAGAGTTTGACAGAAAGCAGGAGAGGAATGTTTCTCCCCTTCTTTTCCGTTGCCATCGGCAAAAAACGGTGCAGATGACTACAGCATCAAGTGCACTTGTGACACGCACACACACACACACTTCCTTTCTCTCTCTCTCTCCCGACACTCCTTTTTTGTTCCTTTCTTGCGCGACCCTTCGTTTTGTGGTGTTGTCGCACTTGCTTTGTCGATTCATTCGTTTGCATTCGCATTCCCATTCACCATCTTTCCCCGACTCCTCCTTCATCTCCTCTTTTCCCCTCTTCTTTATCAGTTCCAGAATCTGACAGTGCGTGCGCGCGCGTGCGAAAAGTTAGCGGCAACCACTACTCAAGACGCGGTCAGCTTATTAAAAAAAAAACGTTCCACGCCTCTTCAGGTGCACAAGAAACATCAAGCAAACCAACAAAGACCCAAACGAACAATCAAAAAAAAAAAAATAATAATATCAAGAGCAAACAAAAACACTCTGCTTCCTTCGGGGAACCAAAATCGTCCCTTTTCTGGTTCTAGCAAAGAAAAACTAGAAAAGAGAAGAGGAAGTGCTCCCGTTTGTTTCATCGTCAGAGAAAACAGCGAAAGCATACGATTGAGATCAACAGAACGAAGAAAAAAAATACAACTGAAATAAACGTTTCGTAATATTAATAATAAACAAAAACAACGGAAAAAGGCATATCGTTAAATCATACAACAAAACTCCTATTCACACATCTCTGTATCCCCGTCACCAAAGAGAAGTAATAATAAATAAATATAATAGTAATAATAATAATGGGCGGAAGCCACAGCTCGGAGGAGAACCGCAACAAGGGCGATGGTGGCGGCACCAACAAGAAGGGCGGCGGGCGCCACAAGCCGGCGCGCGCCGTGCGCTCCGCCCCCTCACCCGTCGTCTCTGACTTCCGGTCGGGCGACGACGACTCGGCCAGCACTCTCGCTAGCACCGACAGCGGCGGCGGCGGGGGGCGGCAGCGGCGCGGCCACGGGCACAACAACAATAATAATAATAATAATAACCACAATGACGGTGACGGCGGCGACGACGCGGCGGCGGCAGCGCGGCAGACGTCCTACTACGAGCCCGGGTGCGACGGGCGGCACAGCTTTGATGGCCACGTGCCCCTCGCGAAGATACAGACGTGGCTGGCGACGCTGCCGCCGGCCGGGGCGCGCCTCAAGCCGGTGCCGCCGGACGATGTGTGGAGCGACGGGGTGCGGGAGGAGCGGCAGTGGAACGAGACGGCGGGGGCGTTCGAGCTGACCTACACGCAGGACCTGCGGGAGGCGCCGCGGTACGTGAACGCGCTCGACCTCGAGTCGCCGACGCGCGAGACAAGCTCCGCCAACTTTAAGCAGAAGAAGAGCGTCTTTGCTCGCTGCGCGTGAGGAGGGGGGTGGGGGAGGCTGGCGTGCGAAGGTCACTGCGCGCGCCAGTTTGGAGCACCTCCCCTCCTCCCTACACTCCTCTCCGCTCACAATACTCATGTCGCTGCCTCTTTCTACGTAACCAGTTATTTCGTGGGGTGTAGTTTTTCTTTCTTTCTTCTAACTGTTGCTCGGTTTTCCTTTTACATTTCGCTTTTCTTTTTTATTTCTCTTCTTACATTGTTCTTCTTCGCTATTCTGCTTTGGCAGCCGCTGAGCTGCATTATACAGTGTTCGTTTTTTTTTTCTTGCCTTCTTTTGGCCTTCATCATCTCTCTGATTCCCGCTCCCACGAGAATAGCTCGGTCTTCAACGCCGCTCTCTATCTCTCTCTCTCTCTCTCTCTCTCTCTCTTTCTTTCCTTTTCCCAAAATTTCACAGCACAGCTTCACGCTATTTCGTTGTTGTTTCTCTGTATTGTGCCTCACTCACAGCTTTTCGTTATTCTTCTTTTTGGCATCCTCTTCTTTTGCCCTTCCACTATTCTGTACTTCCGTTTTTTGTTTTGTTGTTGCTGTTTGTGTTTGCTCGTTTATTTTTTCTTTTTGCTCCGCTTTTTTTTCCCCTTCTTGTGTCTTTTGACTGTTCCGCTTCGCTCTTTTTATTTTCTATTACTATTACTATTGAGCCTCGCCTTCGTTCCGCTTCCTCCCCACCCCCTTTCTCCTCTGTACCACAACAAGATCCTGAAGGGAGAGAGGGAGAGAGGGGGGGGAGGTAGAAGGAGAAGGCAAGGTGGAGAGACTTCTCCATGAAACGACATCAATATTGACATCAACAACTACAACAATCCAAAAAAAAAAATAATAAAAAAATCATGAGTGAATCAATTAATGCATGAATTGACGGCCATTTTCTTCTTTGTCAGTGATCATTCTTTCGTACTGATGTGCTTTTTTCTTCTGTCCTTATTTACTGTGGAACTTCGCCCACCCTCCCCCGTCTCTATTGAATGGAAAGCTCTTTTTTTTTGTGCTTTTTAAACCTTCATTCGCTTCTCTCTTCCTGCCAATGGTTTACCTCATCACTTCTTAGGAACCCAACACACATACCAGGGTAATCAATATTCCCCTTCTTTTAATTATAGTAATTTCAGATTAGTCCAAAAAAAAATAATAATAAAAAAGAATAACAATCTACAGAAGAGCGGAAAAGAAAGACTTTTATCGCGAGCCGATTGAAGCCTTTAAAAACACACACACACACAAAAAAGGGCCCCTCCACTCTGTTTCTCTGCCTTCTGTTTTATTTCATTTCGAGTAATCTACATACCCATTCACCACATTTCTCGTATTCTTCGCCTATATTTCTTTTCTTTCCTATTTCCCCTTTCCTTTTCTATTTTTTTTGTTCATTGATTTTCGAGCACACGTTCTTGTAAGCTCTGCTCTCTGTTTCGTTTTGCTTTCAAAAGCTTCCTTACTTTCTTACTTGTTCCTAAGTCATAACGGGAGCCGGGAAGATTGTGGAAAAAAGAATAACAAAACGTGGAATTTATTTTTCCAAAAAGCTCAACAAAAAGAAAAAGAAGAAGAAGAGAAGGAGTCTACACAATTCTTTCTCTCACTTTGACTTGTTCTTTTCCCGTTTACCTTTTTTTTTTTCTGCTCCCCACTCTCTCCAGTCGGATTTGTGCGGCACACGCATCTCTCAGTGTATATAGAGATACGCCTGCCGAATATAGGATTCCGCACGGGGGCTCACTCAGCTAAAGTAGTAACGCAATATTGAAAGTCATTAACGTTAACAACAACAAAAGAGAGTAGTACTTACTTCTCTCTCTCTCTCTCTCATACTATCTTTCCCTCAGGCATACTCAGTTATGGGCTCCGGCAACGTCAAGGAGAGCAAAGCGCAGCAGCAGCAGGCGGCGGCGGGCCAGACACCCAACAAGCAGCAGCCCAGAAACGCCGGCAATAATAATAATAATAATAATAATGCCAAATCCCCCCGCCACAATCGCGGGGCGCGCCGGAGCGTAGGGTCGGCGGCCGGCGGCGGCGGCGGCGCGGGCCGCCAGGGAGGGGCAGGCGCGGGCAACAATGGAAACTCCACCAACATGCACACCGCCTCTGTCGCGACGGGCAATAATAATAACAATAACAATAACAATAACAACAATAATAATAACACGAATAACAATAATACCGTCATCAACAACACCACCGACGGCGACACGGGCCGCCGCCGCTCCCTCACGAGTGTGCAGACGGCCGCCTCCGCCGCCGCCGGGGCGCCGGTGGTGCTGACTGAGTCGATGGTCGAGCGCAGCGCGGCGGAGGCCAAGGCGTCCGGCGGCAAGGCGAGCGCCGCGCAGGTGCTGCAGCAGTGGGTGCGCCAGGTGCCGGAGGAGGTGCCCCCGCAGGCGGACCCGCTACGCATACACGAGGCCGCGATGCGCGCGCTGGCGGACCTGCAGTCCGGCGCCGGCGGCGGCGGCCGCAACAGACCCAACGACGCTATTCTCCGCAGGGGATCGTAATGGGAAAGGAAGGAAAGAGGGGGGGGGGGTAAAACAACAACAACCACACGAAAGTGTGTCTGTTTAAAGTGTGTAAATAAGTTTCTGGGGGTGGGACGGAAGAAAAAAAAAAAGGTGTAATCAGGTATGATCAAGGAAAAAAAGGGGGGTGGGGGAGACGGAGCGAAATGGGGAAAGACAGAAGAATAAATAATATTAGGTGCTGTTGACACCACTGCTTTACCGAATTCGCTTCCTCTCCGCTTCTCCCCTTCTTTTACTGTCCTTCTTTCTCTTTCCACCCGCAGCCCTTCTCTCCCGTAACTGTTTCCTTCCCCGTCCTACCCTCTCCTCCCCTCCTCAACCCTTTGCCGTCTTACCATAAATTTATATATATTGTATATTACTTTCCTTCTTTACGCTTGTGTCTTGCTAGTCATAAGAGGGTGAGGTCTTGCCCTGACAGCCCTCTAAACCCATGTGCCTCCCTGTCTTTTTTTTTTTATAAATACATATGTTTCTTTCTTCCTCTTTTTGCTGGCACTACTGTCATCATCACTATCTTCTCTTGTTTCCTTGGCTCTCTCTTCCCCCATCCCTCGCTATATTTATCTTCACTGGTCTTTCTCTTGCTCTCTCTTGAATTCTTCCCACTGTGAACTTCTCCGCTAGCCGTCCCTGACCCTTTTCCTCGTTTTTTTTTTTTTTTTGTACCGCATTCAAGTTCCACACATGCATGGAAGGCAAATAATGGTGATAGCAGCAACAGCAAAAAAGAAATGAAATAAAAAAATGTATATTATTCTTAGCTGTCTTAATACACACACATTTTTATATATATCTTCATTTTCATTTTTTCCCTCTCCAATGTCACACATTTTTTTTTTTTCAGGCAAGTCTTCCCCTCTCGCTATTTTTTTCTCCCACTTTTCCCATCCCCACGCTACTTGTGACAGCTGTTATTCTCTTCATGTGTTATTTGCCCTTTCATCTGTTCTCCTTATTATATTTTTGCTCTTGCTTTGACGTCTAAAACAAACAAACAAAAACATACACAAAAGAAAGTATGAGAACAGTAAAAGACGCCTGTCCTTAGCAGTAATACAGTGACTGATGTTGTTTTACTTGTCCATTTTGAATACCTTGACTGCACACACTCACGCACGCAGAGAGATAGTGAGGAATGCGCTGCTCAGCCAGGTGTTACTACTTCATGATGATGCGTTTACCACAGCAATTTAGGTACTTTTTCTTCTTTTTTTTTTGTCGCAATGTGTGTGCCTATCGTATTTCTCTCTCTCTCTCTCTCTCTCTCGATGTGGTACACCGAAACGCTAGTTCATACAAAAGTGCGGAACACACACAGGAGTTTGCTTTTATTTTCTGTTTAAATGCTGAAGGGGGGTTTCCTCAGACCTTTCTCAGCCTTGACTGCTTGAAACAACAACAACAACAAAGAGTAAGAAGGAGAATCTGACCAGCGCTCACCGACACTTCGATGCCTGCGGCCGCTGCCACGGACTCCGCTACCGCCGCCGCCGCCGCCCACGCAGCAGCGGAGGCAGCGCGGCTGCAGCTGCTGCGGCGCTCTCTCTATCTTTCTCGCGAATACGCGCTTGTGTGTGCGCTGTCCGCGGCCCCGCAGGCGCCGCCGCCGTCGCCAGAGGCCGCGGGGGACCACACAGCAGCGGCACCGCCCGACCCCCAGCAGCAGCAAGGACAGCAGCAGCAGCAACAGCAACAACAGAGCAGGCCCGACAAGAGTCCCTGCGACGCGGGAGAGGGCCTCGTGGACTGTGAAGACCTGAGCGGCGTGCTGCTGCTGCCGCCCGCCGCCGCCAACAGCCCATACAGCCGTCCCTGCCCCGGCGCCGGCGCCTCCGACGACTCTCTGAGTAGCGGCAGCGGTGACAATGACAATGACAGTAGCCGTGCGGGGCTAGAGGTGGGCGGGGCCGCCACCGCCGCCAGCAGTGGTGCTGCTAGTACTAATGGTAAAAGTAGTCGTGGTGGTAATAGTAATGCGAGCGCCGCTGCGGAGTTTTACGACGGCGTGCTGGAGAGCGGCGGGTCGTGGCCGGGGCTGCTGCGGGTGCGCCGGCTGCCCTCGCCGTGGTACCGCGGCTGCTTCGGCTTCACCGTCCACTTCCCGCCGGCGTACCCCGACGCCTGCCCGCTGGTGCTGCTGGACAGGCCCCTGCGCAGCCACCCGCTGCTCCTCCCCGCCCCGGGCACCGCCGCCGCCGCCGCCGCCGCGAGCGGCCGAGAAGGGACAGGAGGGGGCACAGACCGCAGCGCTGGCGGCGGCGGCGGCGGCTCCTCCCCCCCGGCCGCTCCTCTCTCGCCCACCGCCTACGTGTGCGTGGACGTGAGCGAGGCGTACGCGCGCGCCAGAGCCAGGGCCAGGGCGGCCGGCAGCGGAGGCAATGGCGGCGGCGGCGCCTCTGTGATGCTCGCCGTGCTGCGCTGCGTCAAGCGTCACTTCTACCCTACCGAGTGGCCGGCGGCGTGGCGCGCGCGGGCGGCGGGGGCGGCGGGGGCGGGGCCGGGGCCGGGGCTGTCCCTCCCCCCGGACGCGGCGGCGCTCGTGAGCCGTCTGCTGGCGCGGCGGGACGTGGAGAAGCTGAGCGTCGGGTGGGCGGCGCGCGGCGCGCACAGGGGCCCCTACGAGCGCTACCTGCTGGCGGCCGCCCTCCCGCGGCTGCTGGGGCAGGCGGCGCGCGACGGGCCTGACACGCACCACCGCCGGCAACTCGCGACTGGGGGAGGGTCTTCAGGGCGCCGCGCGTCGTCTGTCTCGTCCGCCCCCCGCGCTCCTTACGACAGTGACGACGATGACGGCGGCGAGGATGCGGCGGCGGTGGTGGACGAGCTGTCAGAGGGCGGCGGCGGCGGTGGTATCGAATCGTTCGCGGCCTGGCTCACGCGGCGCGCGCTGCCAGACTTGGCGCTGCTGCCTTGAGTGTTTTTTGTTTTCCCTTTCTATGAATTCACACCTACTTTCAACGTTTCCGCCTTTTTTTTTTGTTTTCTGCTTGATCAATAAAGTTCGGACTAAAAACCATACCCACTTTATGCATGTTTTTCTTATTCTTCTTTTTCTTTTTGCAGTTTTGCGTATGTGCCTTTTTTTTTTTTTATGTTAACAACCGCTGCTGCCGCTCACTTTTTCTCCGCGTTATGTGATTAATGACTCCTCTCAATTCCCTGTTCCACTCTCTTTATTCCTCCAGTTTATCTTTCCCTCGCTAGAGAATTCTCATTCATCCGTCTGTTACACCACACCGATTTCCTCCGTCTCACATTCTTTCGCTTCCGAAAGAAGGAACTCAATCACCAAGTCAAGACAACTTCTACATACAGATTTACTTCTTCTTTTTTTTTTCCTCGGCTTCTTGTACAAGACCAGTATTGCTGTTATAATCAAGAAGGACATCATTTAGATATTCCCCCACCCTTTCTACCCATTTCTTTCACTCATCTACATCTACACGAAGCTCTCTCTCTCTCTCTGCCTGTCTCTATACATATTTACATACACACACAGACACACTGTAATATCAACTCCGTTCACCATCCCCTGTCCCCACATGTCTGCAGCCGCGACCACCAGCACCTCTTCTTCTAGCCCCTCCTCCGCCGCCGCCGCCGGTGGCGCGGGCGGGAAGGCCAACGCGGCGGCGCGCCTGCAGAAGGAACTGATGGAGCTGATGATGGGCTCCGCGGAGGGCATCTCGGCCTTTCCCCACGACGACGATCTCTTCCACTGGATCGCGACGGTGGAGGGGGTGGCGGGGACGCCGTACGAGGGCCTCGAGTACCAGCTCTCGCTCGTGTTCCCCGCGGACTACCCGTACAGCGCCCCCAAGGTGACTTTCCTCACGCCGTGCTTCCACCCCAACGTCGACCTGCACGGCGCCATCTGCCTCGACATCCTCAAGGAGAAATGGTCCGCCGTGTACTCCGCGGCGGCGGTGCTGCTCTCCATTCAGAGCCTCCTCGACAACCCCAACAACCAGTCGCCGCTCAACAACCAGGCCGCGCTGCTCTGGGGGACCGGCCCCGAGTACACGCGCGCCGTGCGCGCCGCCCACGCCGCCGCCCCAGCCTCCGCCCCCGCCGCCTGAGGGGTGTGTGTGAGTGTGTCTGTGTGTGCTGCCGTAGCGCGAGTGAATGAAAAGTGCGACACAGTGAAGAGGCTGAAAGAGATAGATAGATAGATAGAGAGAAGAGGGTGGTGGATAGGTGGGTGGGTGGATAGAGATTTGTATTTTTTGAGCATCTTTCCCGCAGTAGACATTCACTGTCTCTCTCTCTCTTCCACCGGCTTTATCCACCCACACTCGCTTTCTCTCACTCTCTCTTTCACTTTCACTCATTTGCACACCACACTGCACCGCATCTCTTCTTCTTCCTCTTGACTTATACAAACATATATTGGCCTTGTAACATCCGGGCCCTTCGCTTCTGTACCTCTGTTACTGTTACGATATCTTCCAAGACTTTGCCATTTTCATTCTTTACACGTGTTGTTCCTGACTTTTCTTTTGTTTTCTCTCGCCATTTTTGATTTTTGTACTTGCTCACTTTGCTTATCAGCAATTCGCATCTTTTTTTTTTCTTTCTGCTTTTTTTTTCTTCTTTTTTCTTCATACTCTATAAATAAGTTTCCGAACTCGTATCTGCTGATCATTTGTACGCTTCATGTTTTCTTTTTTTTTTCCTTTCATTGTACACGCCTCAAATTGGATGAAAAATAAAAGGAGTGCCGAAATTTTCAACAAGGAGAAAATAGAGAGAAAGGATGAAAAATAAACAAAGAAAGGAATACATATGCTGGAGTATGGACGCAACCAACCATATGTCTCTGTGAGTTCCCTCTTTTTTCTTTTTTTTCTTTTTTTTCTTCCATTCTCCTTTCCTTTACTCCCCATGAATACTTTGCCATTCGTACTCCTTTGCCCTTTTAGAGTGTGTTTTATGTTTTTCTTCTTCTGAATTAGTCATTTTATTCGTTCTTGTACTTCCTTGTACCTTCTTTTTTTTTTTCTTTGTTCGCGTATCCGTTTGTTTTTCATTTCTGGTGTTTTGTTCAATTTTTTTTTTGTGCCATATTTCCTTTCTTTCGCTAGATCAATTGAATGATTCTCCGCAACAGCAGCTACCATTCTCTCTTTTTCCCTTTTTCCTCTCTTTTGCTCCTATTCGTATCTCTTTGTTTTTCTTTATATGTATATTCTCAAGCGAAGACCAACAAGGATGCCAACCGGGAACTCTTCTTTCTCTCTTTCTCTCTCTCTCTTTCGGCCTACTCCATATTGTTACTTCGACTTGTGGGTTTACCTGAGAGGAATAATAATAATAGATACGGTGAGCAAAAAAGAGAAGTGAATACATAAAAGAGTGACGCTGTCCTTTCTTTTCCTTTTCTTCATATATTTTTTTTTTGTCTTTGAAATGTTTCTGTACACGTTTTGATGGAGACAAACAGAATAGTAAAATTGAGAAACTTACAGTCCCATAAAAAACAAGAAACAAAACAACAAAAACAAACAAAAAACACGCACCCGCCCTCGCGCGGGATGGGTTGTCTTCCGCTCTTATTTTTGTAGGCTCAGGAGAGAACAGAAAAAAGAAAGGAAAGGGGATAAGCACATGACACCCCCACTGTAAACTAGATTTAAGCAAGTTTACGATGAACAAACGAGCCGCTCTTATTTCTCTGTACTTGGTGGCGATCCGTGCGTGTGCTCTTTCTTTTTGAAGACTGCGGGGAAAAAGTATGTTGTAGATCGCCGATAACAACGCTTCCAACATGTGAATCACTGAACGCTGCGACTTTTTTTTTTTCTTTTTTGCCCTCTTCACTCATGTCTCCATTCCTCTCTCACTCCCCTCTTCCTTTTCACCTTCCACCCCCCTCACATTGACGGGTGTGATTCTTTCTGTTCTGCGTCATGTAGGAAATATAGAGTAATTGACTATATATACATATATATATATATAGCTGGGCCCGCCCGGCACTCACTCTCACTCATTTGATTGTTCTTTTCTTTTCTTTTCTTCACTTTTTCCTTTTACCCCTTTTGGTTCTCCCGCCCTGTGGCGCGTAAAAGCTCAGCGACTCTAGTTCATTAGCTGCTAGAGGCTCTGCTCTCTCTCTCTCTTCTCTTCTCTTCTCTTCATTTTTTTTTTATTTTTTCAAAGGTTTTCACTTTTCCTTTTTCCCCTTTTCCATATTATTTCAGTTTCATCTACTAATAGCATTCCTTTTTATTATTGTTTTATTCTTTTTTTCTTCACTTTCTAGAGTAGCCGGAACAAGTTGCCCAGAAAAACAGTACTATCACAGTGGGCTCTTGCCGTTACTTCCATATATATATACGAGATTAAATCTGCTCTGAGCATCATAAATAGTGAACTTGTTATACGACACTGGTAGAATATATATTTTCTCTCTTCACATACTCTTTATTTTTCCCCTCTTTTTACCAATCACCTCTCTCTCTCTTTCTCCCCTGCTCTCCAACCTGGTCCCCTTTTCTTCCCATCTCTTCTTTCCATCTCTGTTTTCTTTTTGTGCTGGGCTTTTTAGTCCATTGATCTTGTCTGGAAAAAAACGTTACTTCTCCTCTTTTTTTCTTTCTTTACACTCACAAGCCAACAGAGAGATAGGGAGCGAGAGTAATAGAGTGGGTGAGCATTTTTGTTTTACCCCATTCATTCTTTTCTTAACTCCTTTAGTTGCAAACGAGCATCTCTTTCCGTTCTGCTCTCATTTTGCAAGCAATTTCAATCTTTTTTTTTTGTTTGCTATTTCCTCTGCGTACGTCTTCCTTCTTAACGTTTTTTTTTTGTTCAATTTCTTATTTTGAAGAGGAAAGAAAAAGCTTAAAAACACTTCTGGTCTCTTTTACAATCAAGAAGAAGAAGAAGAAAAAAGACCGACTAAAGCAACTGCAAAGAAAGGGTCGCGGAGATTACACGAAGGAACTAAAATTTCAAATTAAACCACCATCATAACCCGTCAACACGTAGATTATCACAACAAAACTAACACCACCACCAAAACAAAACAAAAATCACACAAAAAACAATAACAAAATACACAGTGCAGGAACGCCCCGTAGAGGCTATGTCCACCGATGCCGTTGTCAGCGCCGCCGCCGACCCCTCCCCCTCTCCCGACACCAGACCCAGACCAAACGGCGCGAAGGGCGGCCACCACAGCAGCGCTCATAGCAATAGTAACGCCAACGCTGCCGTCATCAACAACAGCAATAACAACAGCGGCAACAGCGGCGGCGGCGGCGGCTCCGCGCTGGAGGCTCTACAACTAGAGCGCAACCAGCTGCTGCTGTACGTGCTGCGTCACCCGCCCCCCGGGGTGACCGTGCGGCTGCCCGCCGGCTGCGCGAGCTTCGAGGCGCTGGACCTCAGCCGCGTCGCCAGCCCCGCCGCCTTCTTTGAGCAGTGCGAGGCGGAGGCGGCGTCGCTTCTCGCGAGCGGCGCCGGCGCTGGCAGCCCCGACGGTGGCAAGACCCGCGCGCGCGGCGGCGTGCAGAGACAAGTGGCGGCAGAGTACACCGTTACGCTTCTGCCGTCGGGCGCGAGCGCGTACAGCGGCAACAACAACACCAGCACCCACTTTACCAGCGGCGCCTCCGCCTCCGTCGCGCCCCCGCCGCTGTCGAGTACGCAGACGAACATCCACCCGAGCCGGACCGCCGCTAGTCACAACAACACCGCCAGCAACACACCCTCCAAACCTGCAGCTGGCGGCGGTGGTAATGGTGGCGCCTCCTCCTCCTCCGCCTCTCCCACTGGCGGCTCCGCCGCTGCGGCCGCTAACCACAACCACCACAGCAACAACAACAACAATAATAATAACGACAGCGGAGCCCCGTCCCCCGCCGGCAGTGTCTATACGGCGAGCGAGGCGTCGCCGGGTGGCAGCAAGGCGCGCAGTGGCGGCGGAGGGGGCGGCAACAACTCCGCAGCGGCAGCAGCCCCCAACGGCAGCAGCGCCGCAACTGGTAATAGTAATAATAATAATAATAATAATAATAATAGTAATAATGCTAATAGTAGTACCAGTGGCGCTAACAACAGCGGCGGCGGCGGCTTCGGTTTATCTCACCTAGTGGAGCGCTTCCTCACTGGCCGAGCAGCCAGCCGCGGCGGCGGCGGCGGTGACGACAAGGAAAAGTCCGGCGGCGACGGCGGGCTCTTTGGGCTGACGCGCGGGAGCCAGCGGCGCAGGAACAAGGCGGGCCGACCCGGCTCCCAGCCTTCCTCCCGCACCGCACGCCGCGGCGGGCCTGCCGGGGCGTGCGACAACCTCGGCAACAGCGGTAGCAACAACAGCAGTAACAACAACACCCATAATAGCAACAACGACACTGCTGGTGGTGGCGCGTGTGGGTCGGTGGGCGGCGCGTGCGGGGGCGTGTGCTCCGCCTCGGAGGAGCTCTGCATCCCTCTGCACGGCGACACCCTCGGCACGATGGCCGACGTGGTGGCGGAGGCGCTGCGCGGGCGGCGGGCGCTGTCGGCTGTCGGCGGCGCGGCGGCGGCGGGCGCGGCGGGGATGTGCCCCAACGCGGCCTGCGCCTTTGAAATACGACCGCTCTTCGACACAGCCATGTACGACGTCTTCACGATGGACGGCCTCTTCACCGTCTTCTACGAGCACCTGCTGGTGGGGACGGGGCTGCTGTGCGGCCCGGCGGCGCGCGAGGCCTACGCCCGCGAGGTGCACGGCGTGTACCGCCGCGTCTTCGGCATCAGCGAGGAGCGCCACCGCGAACTCGTGTGCAGCATGCTGCCGCCCGCCGCGCGCCGCCCCGCCGCCGGCGCCGACGCTCCGGGGTACGACGAGGAGGCGGCGGCGGCGGTGGCGGCCACCTACGGCTTCGACGCGGGCACGCTGCGGCGCGTGGGGGAGTACATGGCGTCCTACGCAGGGGCGGCAGCGGCGGCCCCCGCCACGGCCCCCATCCCCCGCCACGTCGCCGACCTCCTGCGCGTGTTCCGCGCGCACCCCGACGACCCCGCGGACCCCGACGCGCGCTACCCCCTCGCCTTCCGCGCCGTGCTGTACGCGGGGTGCCTCGTGCCGCTGTACCGCCTCGAGCCCGGCACCGGCGCCGGCGTCGCGGCGGAGCGGGACGTGCGGCGCTGTCTGGACGTCATGCGCCGCCGCCTCGAGATCCCCCCGGAGGCGGAGCTCTACTGCCGCCTGCACGCGTGCCTCATGGCCAACGACGACATGGGCGAGGCGGTGCAGAGCGTGTGCTTCCGCACCATGGCGGTGCTCGCGAACCGCGTCTCGGCCGCGCCGCTCGCGGAGCGCCCCCTCACCGCCGCCACCAAGTACTGCTACTACGTGCTGCAGGAGGCGCTGACCCTCGCGACGGCGTCCATCTCGCTGCTCGGCGACGTCTACGTCGGCGACGCGCTGCGCGGCGCCTCGGCGCTCTTCCTCGAGACGGGGACCGCGCTGCCGCCCGCCTTCCACTACGCCTTCTTCGCCATCAACGGCGCCGCGCTGCTGCCGCTCGAGAGCAACTGCTCCGCCTTCTTGCTCGCCTTCCTCGCGACCATCCTCTACACCACGGCCGCGAGCGGCTTCAACGCCTTCGCCGCGAGCCGCGAGGTGGCGCAGGCGCGGCCGGCGGCGGTGCTGCTGGCGCTCACCCGCAACAACCTCGACATCCCCCAGCAGGACTACTGCGCGATGCTGAGCAAGAGCCTCCCGCTCGCCGAGGCCCTGGTGCTGCCGCTCCGCATGCGCTTCGGCGCGCACGTGCTCGGCGTCGGCTGGGGCACCGTCGACGCGGCCACCGGCGGGCCCGCCGCGAGCGCCGCCGCCGCTCCCTTCCCCGACGACCTGTGCGAGACGATGGCGGGGCTGCTGGACTATTTGCTGGCCGTCGCCCCGCTGCGCGTGAGCGCCGACGCGGACATCTGCCAGGTGCTCACGCGCTGCGCCGATGTCACCTTCACAGACGCGGAGACGATGCTGCGGCGGCTGGAGACGGACGCCGCCGCCCAGCGCCTCGCCAGCCCCCTCCGCGCCTCCGCGCGCTGGGCCGGCGCGAGCTCCGGCGACGCCTCGCTGCTGCCGTGCGAGGACATGATGCAGCTGTGCGGCGAGTGCGTGCTCTTCCCGCGGCCACCGCCGCTGACGGCGCACGCGGAGGACGTGCACCGCCTGCAGTGCGACAGCCTCCTCGCCGCCGTCGAGGACCTGCTGGCGCTCGTGGCGCCCCCCGCGCTCGCCCACGCGCCGCCCTCCGCCACCGCCGCCGCCCCGGACGCCGCCACCTCCTCCTCCTTCGCGGGCGCGGGCAGCGGCGGCAACGCCAACGCGGGCGCGTCCGGCCCCGGCGGCGGCGGCGGCGGCGGCGGCTCCGCCCCGCCCTCCGCGAGCCACCACCAGCGCGCGGCGTCGCAGGCACCGCAACGGCCGCCGCTGGTGTGCGCCTCGGAGGACCTGCAGGCGCGCCTCGCCGCCCTCCGCGCGGCCCCCGCGGTGTCGCTGCAGGAGATCGGGCAGCGCCTGGTCACGGCCGCGCGGCTGCGGGAGCTGTGCCTCACGTACGCGCGCCGGCTGCTCGAGGTGTACGCGCGCGTGCGGCGGGTGACCGGCGCCGGCCGCGGCGTCGGCTCCGCGCTGCTGCGGTCGCTGGACGGCCTCTTTCAGAGCGCGACCGGCCGTCTCTGCGACGCGGCGGCGCTGACCATTGTGGGGCGCGGGCGGGTGACGGCGCCGCTGGCGGAGCGCTACCTGCACGCGCGCCGCGCCCAGCAGTCCCTCGGCGCGCGCGTCGCGTCGCTGGCGCTGCTCAAGGGCGACCACGTGGAGCGGCGCTACCCGGAGGTGACGATGGCCTCGCTGCTCGCCGCCGTCGCGGCCGACTACGCCGTCGTCGCCGCGGCCCTCGAGTGCGCCAGCGACGACGCGCTGGGCGGCAGCAGCGTCGGCAACAGCGGGAGCGACAGCGAGCGGGGGAGCCGCGGGGGCCACAGCGGGCGCAGCCGCGGCGGCGGCGGTGCGGGCGGTGCGGGCCGCGCGGCCACCACCACCGCCAGCCACAGCTCCCACAGCAACTTCAACAACAACGGCAGCGTGAGCGGCGCCTACAGCTACTGCGGCGGCGACGCGCGGCTGCAGGCGGCGGTGCACGCGCGCACCGGGCACTACTTCGCGCTCGCCCTCTACCACGCCCTCACGCACGGGCCGCCCGCCGTCGTGTTGGAGCCCAAGGACGCCAAGGCCGTCCTCGCCGACGCGACCGCCGCCGCGAGCTTCTTCGCCCCCGGCAGCAGCAGCATGCAGGCCGCCCTCGCCGCCGGCAGCAGCGCCAACAGCCGCACCAACAGCGGCCGCGTCGGCGCAGCGCTGGCGGGCGGCGGCAACGGCAGCGGCGGCGGCGACGGCGGCAGCAGGGGATACTACACGCACCACAACAGCAACCGGCACGCCGACCCGCAGGCAGCGGGGGCGGGAGGAGACGGAGGCGGAGGCGGAGGCGGAGGCGGATCAGGCGGGGGCGGCGGCAGTGCTGGCGTCTCGCCCTCCATCAGCTTCTCTGTGAGCCCCGCGGGCCCGTTTGGGGCGGCGACCAGCGGCGGTGTTGACGCGTTGGGCCAGCCGGACGTGTGGGAGGATCTGCTGACGCTGGTGCGCTACATCTTCCCGCAGCCGTCGGCGGCGCTGCTGGACGGGGCGGATGGCGTGCCGGCCTTTGCGCGGCTGCCGGAGTACGCGTGCGACTCGCCGTGGTGCAAGCACTACGTCCGTCTTGTGCTGCGGCACCGCCGCGACAAGCACGCCAAGCAGGCCGGCTTCGGCTTCGGGGGGTGAGTGAGGCTGGAGAGGAAAGATAAGGCTAGCTGGAAGGGAAACAAACAAACAGCAAAAGGGGCGGTGTGCACGCGTGCCGGCGTGTGGGCCCTATCAAGAGCACATCTTTTCCCCTTTTTTTTTTGCTGTCGGCACTTTTGCATTGCGTCATTTAGCTCTATATTTCTCGTTAATTCTTACCCCTCATTCTCCCTTCGTCTCTTTCCCTTCTTGCTTTTTCCAAAACTGCTTGCCATTTTACCTCATTCTTGTTTTTTCTCTACTTCTTTTATGTCTTTTTTTTTTCTCTCTTTTTTTCTCTCTCTCTCTGCTTCAACTGCTCGTGCACCGTATAATATCTAGGTGTATCTATATATATATATACAAATTTGCTTCATTCATATATATATTCGTTGCTACCACAAACGTTCTTTTTTTTTTTTTTTGCTATCTCCACATTGCTCTGTTCTCTTCTTCGACGGTTGTTCATTCTTGATGCTTTGCTAAATGCTACATTTTCAACTCCGAAACGCAAAACAACAATAACAACAGCAAAGAACAAGTAAGTTTGAAGGAGAACCGAATTGATGTTACTTGCCGAGGTGCTTTGCCGACTCTCACTTCCTGAAAGGAAGGGAATGATAAGACACGTTCACAGAGAGAGAGGCGTGTGCGTCGTTTCCTCCTCGTCTTTTTAACCCCCCTCCCCCGACTGCAAGTAGAGAAAATCTAAATGATGCTAAAATGACCTTTTGCTTTGTCTCACTCAATAAACACCATTTCCCCCCCTACCCTCCCATTCTTCCCTCCTCTCACCCTTCCTGGCACACATCACATCACTACAGTTATTTTTAGCTCTCTTAAACCCTCTATCATATTTATCATTCATATTTCATTACCCCAAGTTTAAGCTTCTTTTTTTTTTTCTCTTGCATCATCATTAGAAAAAGGAAAAAAAAACAAGAACTAAACAAAATAAAAAAGCCTTCAAAAAAAAACCCGTCTTCATTACCCATCAACAACAACAACACCAAAACACACCAAAGTTTCCCACTTCCGTTTCCCCCCGTAACAAAAAAGCAACCAACCAAGCAACCATGTTCCGTCGCTCCATCACCTCCCTCGCCGGCGTCAGCGGCATGGCCGTCTACGCGCCGCCGTGCCGCGTCGACCTCAAGGACTGGTGCGAGTGGACCGGCAACAGCTGGGACAAGGTCTCCAACGTCGTCGGCGAGTCCTTCCGCATCACGAACACCAACGAGAACGCCTACACAATGGCGGCCAACGCGGTGCTGCGCCTCATCGTGAACAACAAGGTCGACCCGACCAAGGTCGGCTTCCTCGGCCTCGGGACGGAGAGCGCGACCGACAACTCTGCCGGCGCGATCATCGTCAAGGGGATGGTGGACAAGGGCCTGCGCGCCATGGGCATGCCGGCGCTCTCCCGCAACTGCGAGGTGCCCGAGTTCAAGCACGCGTGCCTCGCCGGCGTCTACGCGATGCAGAGCGCCGTGCGCTACGCCGCCGCGGACGGCAAGGACGGCGTCGCGATCGTCGTCGCCTCCGACATCGCCGCCTACGCGCTGGGCTCGAGCGGCGAACAGACGCAGGGCGCCGGCGCGACGGCGATGTTGGTCGAGCACGAGCCGAAGCTGTTTGACGTGCAGCTGCAGTACGCGGGCGCCGCCTCCGACTACCGCGGCCCCGACTTCCGCAAGCCGCACATCCGCCACATGATGAACCTCGAGGAGTACCAGAAGAGCAGCCAGCACGGCAAGATGGCCGACTTCCCCGTCTTCTCCGGGCCGTACAGCACGCTGGTGTACCAGGAGGAGGTGACGGTCGCGGTGGAGGCCATGCTGCGCCGCCTGGACCAGGCCCCCGGCAAGTACTACGACGACGTCGCGGCGCTCTTCTTCCACCGCCCCTACAACATGATGCCCATCCAGGCCATGAGCTTCCTCTACGCCCGCGGCGCCGCCCGCGCGACCTCTGAGGAGCACAAGGCTCACTTCGCCGAGCTCTGCGCCGCCGCCAAGGTGGACCCCGCGGCCGTGCTGAGGGAGCTCGACGTCGACCCGCAGTACTTCCAGCAGATCGAGGCGGGCAAGGAGCCCAAGGACGCGTTTCCCGCGACCGGCAAGGTCGCCAAGGTGCTGCGCAAGGACAAGAAGTTCATCGCGCTGCTCGAGAAGAAGATGAGCCTCGGCAGCCCCGCCATGGCCAACTTTGGCAACCTCTACACCGCCTCCCTCCCGTGCTGGCTCGCCGCCGGCTTCGAGGAGGCCTACACCCGCAAGCTCGACATCACCGGCTCGCCCATGGTCATGGTCGGCTACGGCTCCGGCGACGCCAGCATGTCGATCCCGATCGTGCCTGTCCCCGGGTGGGAGAAGGCGGCCGCCAACATCAACGTCGCGGCGGCGCTGCAGAACCCCGTCAACGTGACGCGCGCGCAGTACGAGGAGCTGCACAATGGGTCCTCAAGACGGACCTCGCCGAGAAGAACCGCAAGATGGAGCTCGTGATCGACCGCCTCGGCAACCGCAACGAGGCCGCCTTCCAGGACGTCGGCATCGAGTACTACCGCTTCATTCAGTAGAGATGGAGAGAGAGAGAGAGAGAGAAGAGAGAGAGAGAGGAGAGGGCTGACGGCACGGCGGGGGGGGGGAGAAGCATAAAGAAAAAAAAGTCTTCTCCTCCTATGACATTCTTCCTCTCTCTTTTTTTTTTCTTTCCCCCTCCCCCTCCCCCTGCTTTTTCTTTTTTCCTCTGTTCTCTTCCACTCTTTATTCTGTCAATACAGAAATAAGAAAATGAAAGCGTAAATGTTGCTTCTTCCTCTTCTCCTTCTTTCCAGCTTCTCTCGTTTTTTTTTTTTTTTTACTGCGCGACCGTGTTGTTCGTTTTCATGTTCCATTTTCTTTCTCCCTCTTCTGCGACATGCACTGGCGTTTCCCCCCCTTTGTTTTTGTTTTTCTTTTCCCTCTTTTTTTTTCTCTTTCTTTTGTCTTCATCGCCACGCAGAGTTTCTACCATCGCTTTCGTTCTCAAACAGAAAAAGAGTAGAAATAATTGTGTGGCTGTGGAAGTCAAGAACAAAAAAAAAAAGAGAGGAAATAATATGTAAGTTTTGTCACGACTCAAAACGAAGAAAACAAAAACATACGTATGTAGAACACCATTACGTGGGAAAAACGCAAATCAAGTACTAAATAGAAAGAAGGCAGACAGGGATGGAATCGATAACACACACACAGAAGCCTCAAATGAAACGAGAAATCGGCAGGAAACGAAAATAAAACAAACAACTAACAAAAAACAAACAATATCACCATCAAACACCATCATCAACACAAATAACTAACGGGTTCCTAGGGTTTTTAAAATCAATATCTCTTTCCTTCCTTCCTTCCTCCTCTTTTTTTTCCTCTTCCCTTTTCCACTATTTTTTTTTCTCTCACAAACACTCGCAAATCAATAATCATCAAAGACGAAACACACACACAAAGAAAAAGAATTAAACGATTGTTTCTCCCCATTATTCTTGCTCTTTTTTTATTATGTTTTTTATTATGTTATTTGATTTTTTGTCCTTCTTTCTCGCTTCACACGCAGTGAGCGCTGTCTAAATCAATGAAGTGGCGAAACCGCCTGTAAAAAAAAAAAAGTTTAAACTGACTACCAATGACGCTGTCATTTTTAACAGTCGGTGTTGCTCTACAGAGGGTTTCTTGTTTTTATGATTCCCTATTTCAGGTAAAGAGAATGAAATGAAAAGGTGCCAAACGCAAACTTATTTTACAGAGAGAGAGAAAATATTTCAGAGTTTTTTCTCTGTCTTTTTTTTTTCTCCCTTATTCTTTTTTTTATTTGATCATGTTTTGTTTTGTTTTTCTTTTCTCCTACTGCATTTATTTTTCTTCTATATTCCCCGAAGAGAGAATAAAAAGTGTGTGCTCGAAGAAAAAAAGAATAAGAGAGGGACAGGTGCGCTTACTTACTCACCGCACTGCTGTCTGCTTGCGCGAGTGGGCGTGTCTATTGAATGAATGTGCACACCAGCGAGAGGGAAAGTATTCACACCTTGTCGCAAAGTCGACCGACGCAGCCCCGTGTCTCAGGACGGCGCTTTCCTTTTTTTTTTTTCTCCTCTCTTGTTTTTGCTATGCTGCATCTTTTGTTTTTCTCTATGATACTCTGCCTCACGTCGTGTTGTTTTTGTTTTCTTCTCGGAAGTGCCTCCCCCCCCCCATCTTATTGTACCTTCTCCCTTCCTTTCAACTCTTCTCTCCCTCAAATATAACCAAGCACACCCAAGCAGGACCCTATTTAGAGGAACCATACCGGAGAAGAAGGCATCATCAATACCCAGAGTTGAAATACAAAAAATATATTAAAAAATGAACCACAACACGAACAACAACAACAACAACAAAATAATAATAATAATAGGCCGCGGGTGCCGTCGGCGCTGCCCTTTGGCGCCTCACGGCAGAGGCAGATGCGCCACTCACAACCGTTCCGGCGACAGCAGCAGCAGCAGCAGCACCCGTGGGCGCCGCGGCCGGCCGCCCATGCCGGGCTCCAGCACTACCAGCGTCAGCGGCCGCGCTACGGGGGCTATTTCAATAACAATAATAACAATAATAATAATAACGCTAGACCGTTTGGGCAGCGGCCGTACTTTCAATTCAATCGCAGCCGCGCCTTGCAACAGCAGCGCGGGCAGCGCGTCAAAAACAATCACAATAACATAACAGCCAAAACCGTCACCAGCAGCAGCTGCACAGTCAGGGCAGTACCGCCTCTTTCTCCGGCGGCAAAACCAACCATAACAACAACAGTGGCAGCAATGCCTCTGCTGCTGCTGCTGCGGCTGGTGCAGCCTCCTCCGCTAACAAGTCCGCGACGGTGATGGCTGCTGCTGCTGCTACTGCGGCGGCGGCGCACGCGCGCACGCGGCCCCGGGCGGCCTCGGCGGCCACAGCCACAGCCACGGCCTCAGGTACGACATGTACGGCGAGGACGTGATGCTGCTGCTGCTGCGCGACTGCGGCCCCGGGCGGCGGCGGGTGGCGGCGCTCGCGGCCGTCGCGCTTGAGCATCTCCCGCAGGCCGCCGCGACGTGGGCGGCGCTGCGCAAGGCGTTGGTGGAGCTGCCGCCCGCCTCGCTCGCTCCTGCTGCTGCTGGTAATCATCATCATAACGCGGTGACGGCGGGGCGGGGGCGCGGTGCCGGGGGCTGTGGTGCGTGCTGGACGCGCTGCTCAAGGCGGCGACGTGTGTCTTCGCGCCGCTGGTGGCGCCGCGGCTGGGCGGCCTCGCGCGGCAGCACATGCCGTGGGCGGAGGTGGACTGGTCCGCGCCGGCGCCGCCGTGGTGCGAGGCGATGGTGCTGGGGTGGGAGCCGCTGCTGCCGCCGGCCGTCTTCGCACCGCTGCGGCAGTTTGTGCTCCGCACGCGCAGCGAGGCGCAGCTCAGCGGCGCGCTCGGCGGCGGCGGCGGCGGCGGGCTGGGGGGCGGCGGCGGCGCGGGCGCGGCGGGCGATGGTAGGGCGGAGGCGGCGGCGCTGATGGGCGAGTGGCGCGCGCTGCGCTTCTGGTGCGAGGGGGAGCTGCGGCAGCAGCAGCAGCGGCAGATCCGCGCCGCCGCCGGCCGCAAGCGCGCGCGCGACGCCGCCAGAGAGGGCGGCGCGGCGGACGACGAGGACGCGGCGCTCGCGGCGCTGATGGGCGCGCACGACGGCGGCGACGACCACCACTACGGCGGCGGCGGCGGCGACAGTGAGGAGGAGGAGGAGGAGGGCGGCGCCTACGAGCCCGAGTACGTGGCGGGGGCGACACGCCGCGCGCTGCCGGACTTGGGGGTGCGCCTCAAACGCCAGCGCCGCGACACCCGCAACAGACCTAGGGACGAGTTTGAGTGAGGGATTGTGTGTGCGTGCGGGGACTCTGTGTGTGTGTGTGCCCTCGGTTTGTTGTCTTTGCTTTGCTTTGTTTTGCTGTTTTTTTTTTTATATTCTTCTTTTGAATTACTTGTGTTTCACTCTCACCATTTATCACCCGTGCGTATACCACCACACTCCCACATAGGAAGCTGTTGATTGTGCGATGCAAATGTTGCGGTTTCGGCTTCTGCGGCTTCACCAGCATCTCTCGTGAGGTGTCGATACTATCTGAATGGACACCCCCGTAGCTGCTTCGTTTCCCTTTTGCTACTCTTTCTGTCGCAAACTACTCCCAACTCGTTCTCCGCCTCCTCCCCTATCTCGTTGCGAAGGGTATTATTGTTCCCTTAATAGAATCAACGGTCCACAGAAATCTTTATTAAAAGTAATTATTAAAAAAGAATCACTGTAGAGCCGCTAACTTTATTATTGTTTTGTTTTCCTTTTCAGGTCTTGACGTGCGTCACCCGAATACTTCTGCTATTCTTCATAAGATTCCTTCGTTTTTCACTCTTGTATATATACATATATTATAAACATACACACACACACACACGCACGCTCTTACACACACCTAATTCTCTCACCGACGTTGAACTCCCCACGTGTGTTTTTCTTCCCCCTCTAAAAAAGAGCTCATTGTGAACTGGGTCTGTCCACCCCTCTACACAGAATCCCCCCAAACACCCCTCCCCCTCTCTGCATTAAAAAAAAAATGCCTCAGCTGACGTCCTCCTCCCGCAAGTGGGCAGTGATCGATTCGCCGCCGGAGGTGTCGCCTCCCGGCCGCATCGGGCACACGTTCTGCGCCAACGCGGCAGGCACCAAGGCGTACGTGTACGGCGGCGTCAACGACCTCGAGGACAGCACCTCCAACTACCTCAACGACCTGTGGGAGTACGACGTGGCGACGAAGCGGTGGACGGAGAAGGCGCTCTCCGGCGTGCTGCAGCACCCGCGCGCCTTCCACACGGCCGTCTGGCACGGCGACCGCATGTACATCTTCGGGGGCTGCAACGGCCACGGGCGCTTCAACAAGCTCTTCACCATCGACGCGGAGGGGCGCTGCGAGCCCATTGAGTTCGGTGCCGCGCGCGGCGTGCTGGTGCCCGACACGCGCTACTGCCACAGCGCCGTTGTCTTCGAGGGGTGCATGTACGTGTTTGGCGGCAAGTGCGGGGGCCGCAACAGCAACCGGCGCCTCAGCGACCTCTTCTACTTTTCCTTCGCGGAGCAGCGCTGGCGGCTGGCGCAGCAGCACGGCCAGCCGCCCGCGCCCCGCTCCGCGCACACCGCCCTCACGCACGGCCGCACCATGATTGTGTTTGGCGGGCGCAACAGCGAGGGGGAGTGCTGCGAGGACTTTTACCTCTACCACTTTGACACGTGCGTGTGGCAGCAGGTGCGCACGCAGCAGCCGAACCTCTTTGGGCGCGCGCGCAACAGCGCGGTGGTGCACTTTGGCAACGTCTTTGTCTTTGGGGGGTGGAACGGCAAGAAGAAGCTCAACGATCTCTTTGTGTACAACGTGGAGGGGAACGTCTACGAGTTCTTCTTCGACGTCGACCGCTCCTGCCCCTCGCGGCGCGAGTGCCACGTCGCGGTTATGTGCGGCAACACGATGGTCGTCTTCGGCGGCCGCTTCCGCGGCACCTTCATGACCGACACCGCGGAGCTCTTCCTGGGCCCCGAGAGCCTCGCCGACGCCGCGCGCGACTGGCTGCTCGCCGCCGCCGCCGATACCTCCGCCTACGCCTTCGCCAAGACCGCCCGCAACTTCCCACTGCGCCTCCGCGACGCCTACATCCAGCACGCCGAGCTCAATGGCGCCGCCGCCGCCGCCGACGTGCATTTTATGGCCGACGACCCTACCGACGCCGCCGCCGCCGCCGCTGATGCTGCAGCCGCCGCCGCCGCGGCCGGAGGAGACGTCGGTATGGACGCTGCCGTTGGTGCCGCCGCGAACATTCCAATGCCGGCAATGCTGCCCGAGTACGCACCGCCGCCGCCGCCGCCTGGATTGCCCCGCAGCGCCGGCGCGTTTCGCCCTCCAGGCCCTGCCGGTGGTGGTGGTGGTGGTATCATGAGGCCTGACCTGGGGCAGTGAGTGGCTGTGGCTGCAGGGGCACAGCGGTCTTATTTGCTCTGCTGCTTCCTCTGCGTCTTGCTTTCCATACACTTATTCTTCCACGTCTTCTTCGTTTTCTTTTTTATTACTTGTGCTTCAATGTGGTTTGATATCACTTTTGGGGTTACATTGTGCTTACCTTCACTGCGAACTTGTTCTTCCGCTTTTTGTTTTTCATATTACTACACTAGGGCTCGTTCCCATATGCTTTTCATTTTGCTTTCTGGTGTCCTTCAACAAATTATATTTTTCTCTACGCCTTTTGCGTGTGAACTTCTTCTCTGTTGTGCATTCACGGCAATGCACGCAAGAAGAGAAGAGATTAAGGAGCATCAATGCCGAACGTTGTGGCGACGGAGATACTCTAACCAGGTTTTCCGTACTTTTGCTAACGAGTGAATCTTTATGTAAGAAGGGCACGTTAAAGGCTTTTATTTGAGTGATGCCGGCCGCCCTTATTCTTTCCGCGGGCAAGATACCAAATAAATGTGTTGGTCATCCACGCGAGAGTGAGGCGACATGATATACACGCACACATATGCATTTCCATTCTCTCCACTTTCTCCCCCCCTTGCCCATCTTAATGACTTGCCAATCCTATTCCGCACCTAAAGTAGAGCATTAACCATGGGTATTGTCCGCAGCCGTCTGCACAAGCACAAGATCTCCGGTGGCGTCACCAAGATCCACCGGAAGAAGATGAAGGCCGAGATGGGGCGCCTTCCTTCCGCGACGCGCCTTGCCGAGCGCCGCGTGCACCTGGTGCGCGCCCGCGGCGGCAACATCAAGTTCCGCGGGCTGCGCCTCGACACGGGCAACTTCGCGTGGGCGACGGAGGCCATCTCGCAGCGCGTGCGCATCCTCGACGTGGTGTACAACGCGACGTCGAACGAGCTGGTGCGCACCAAGACGCTGGTGAAGAACTGCATCGTCGCGATCGACGCGCACCCGTTCAAGCTGTGGTACGCCAAGCACTACGGTATCGACTTCGATAGCGGCCGCAAGGCGAAGGAGGACAAGGCGAGCAAGAAGAAGAAGGACGCCGCGGCGACGGAGGTGTTCGACGTGACCAAGGCGTCGCGCGCGCTGCAGCGCACGTGGGCGCGCCGCCGCCGCACGCACAAGATCGAGAAGGACATCGCCGACCAGCTGCGCACCGGCCGTCTGCTCGCGCGCATCACGAGCCGCCCCGGCCAGACCGGCCGCGCCGACGGCGTGCTGCTCGAGGGCGCCGAGCTCCAGTTCTACCAGCGCCGCCTGGAGAAGAAGTAAGCGAGCGGACATACACACACAGGATGCGTCTCTGTGTCCTCTTGCACGCCGTTTGACTTGTGTGTGAGCGTGGGATGTCACTGCGTGATTCGCTTCTCTTTCTTTCTCTCAACCCGTATCAATGGGTGGGGAAAGATGAGGAATCACCAGGACCGCTTCCGCCACCGCCGCCGTGCGTCTGGAGCAATTCCCACAGCTGTCGTATCTCTTACTACCTCTACGCATTGTAATTTCTGATACTTTTTTCATTTATCACTTTTCTTGAAAAACAAAACAAACAAAAAAATAAGAAGAATAAAAAAGATGTCAGTCCTGCGAAACCTGAGTGTGCGGACTCACGTAAACATATAGAAAGAGTGTACATGACTTGAAGTGAACAGTGCGAACTGTAGGGCACGGAGAAGGCGAAGAGAGTCACCTCTCTACTGCTGGCATTTTTGATTTTTACTTATGTGTTGCTCGCGCCTAGATAGTAGTATGAGAACTCTCTACTTAAGCGTGAGTGTCCGGATCACTTTTTTCCCCCCAAAGCTACTGTGTCATAAGTGTGCTTGCTGTCTTCACAATTTGCCCTTGCGAGTATGATTGTGATTCCTTCTTCTCACTCCTCTCTTCCTCCTCCTTCACTATTACTGTTTTCAACCACTTGCTTTTTCCCCTCACACATTTCGCATCCACAGAGCCAAGAAATCACCATGGGTATTGTCCGCAGCCGTCTGCACAAGCACAAGATCTCCGGTGGCGTCACCAAGATCCACCGGAAGAAGATGAAGGCCGAGATGGGGCGCCTTCCTTCCGCGACGCGCCTTGCCGAGCGCCGCGTGCACCTGGTGCGCGCCCGCGGCGGCAACATCAAGTTCCGCGGCCTGCGCCTCGACACGGGCAACTTCGCGTGGGCGACGGAGGCCATCTCGCAGCGCGTGCGCATCCTCGACGTGGTGTACAACGCGACGTCGAACGAGCTGGTGCGCACCAAGACGCTGGTGAAGAACTGCATCGTCGCGATCGACGCGCACCCGTTCAAGCTGTGGTACGCCAAGCACTACGGTATCGACTTCGATAGCGGCCGCAAGGCGAAGGAGGACAAGGCGAGCAAGAAGAAGAAGGACGCCGCGGCGACGGAGGTGTTCGACGTGACCAAGGCGTCGCGCGCGCTGCAGCGCACGTGGGCGCGCCGCCGCCGCACGCACAAGATCGAGAAGGACATCGCCGACCAGCTGCGCACCGGCCGTCTGCTCGCGCGCATCACGAGCCGCCCCGGCCAGACCGGCCGCGCCGACGGCGTGCTGCTCGAGGGCGCCGAGCTCCAGTTCTACCAGCGCCGCCTGGAGAAGAAGTAAGCGAGCGGACCCCCTTACACGTACGCGAGCCTGCGGAAATATCCCGAACGCTTCGCCGTCACTGTATGTGACGGCCACCAATCACTGACGCAACACAGTGCGACACGGTGAATTCTTGCCCTATTATAGGAGCTACTTTTTCATTTTCATTTCTACTATCTACATGTTTCTAAAAAAAAAAAAAAAAAAAAAAGATCGAGTACACTTTGTCGTTGAGAGGACAGCTGTGTTAGAGCATTCTAGGAGAAGGCACGTTATGGTGTTGCGCCTGTGTGTGCTTCATTACTTTGTCCCCCCTCCCGATGGGCTCAACATGTGCTGGTCTCAAGATTGTCCAAGTGCGCGTGGGAGAGAGAAAGAGAGAGAGAGAGAGGAAGTGGCCGACACTGTGGTGGACACACTCAAAGAGTATCTCTCTCCTCTTCCCCAAAAATGTTGATTGCGCTCTCTGTTTCCCGGCATGTATGTTTATCTTTAAAAAAAAAAAAGTGAACAGTGACGCATCTGTATCACTGAATCTCTAACTTCACACGTCGTTCTCTTCCCCTCTGGCTCACAAACTAGGAAAAATCACCAAGAGCATACTTTTTGTAGCCCCTTTACCCCCCACCTCTACCTCCCTCACCTTTCAGCATCCCGCCCCTATCGCTATTTTCTAGAAGCCTAGCGCTGTTCACACTTACACCTCCACCCGTTTATTTTTCCCCCCTCCGCTTCTCACCATGGCCGCCTCCGCTGAGCAGGTCGCCAACTGCATCCGCTGCCTCGCGGCGGACACGGTGCAGGGCCCCAACAGCGGGCACCCCGGCACGCCGATGGGCATGGCGCCGGTCTCCACCATTCTCTGGGGAGAGGTGATGAAGTACAACTCCAAGAACCCCAACTGGTTCGACCGCGACCGCTTCGTGCTGAGCAACGGCCACGGCTGCGCGCTGCAGTACTGCATGCACCACCTGACTGGCTACGACATCTCCCTCGACGACCTCAAGGCCTTCCGCAGCTTCGGCTCCAAGACCCCCGGGCACCCCGAGCGTCACGAGGTCCCCGGCGTCGAGGTGACGACGGGCCCGCTGGGGCAGGGCGTCGCGACGGCGGTCGGCCTCGCGATCGCGGAGGCGCAGATGGCGGGCCGCTACAACAAGCCGGACCTCGAGGTGGTCAACCACTACACGTACGTCTTCTGCGGCGACGGGTGCCTGATGGAGGGCGTCGCGCAGGAGGGCCTCTCGCTCGCCGGCCACCTCGGCCTCGAGAAGTTTGTGCTCGTGTACGACTGCAACCACATCTGCATCGACGGCAACACCGACCTCGCCTTCACGGAGGACCACCGCAAAAAGTACGAGGCGCTCGGCTTCCACGTCATCGAGGTGGCCGACGGCGACACCGGCTTCGACAGCCTCCGCGCGGCCTTCAGCGAGGCGCGCGCCGTCCGCGGCAAGCCCAAGATGATCATCCAGACGTCGACCATCGGCTACGGCGCCAAGGTCGCCGGCACCGCCAAGGCGCACGGCGCGCCGCTCGGGGCGGAGGGCGTGGCGGAGCTGAAGAAGCACTTTGGCCGCGACCCCGCCAAGTCCTACGACGTGCAGGAGGCCGAGTACGCCTTCTTCCGGCCGCACCTCGAGGCGAACCAGCGCGAGGAGCAGGCGTGGGAGCAGCGCATGCAGCAGTACCGCGCCAAGTACGCCGCCGACGCCGCCGAGCTCGACGCCCGCATCGCCGGCACCATCCCGGCCGACATCGCCGCCGCGCTGCCGCTGAACGACAAGTCCATCGCGACGCGCAAGGCGAGCGAGAACACCCTCGCCGCGCTCTTCCCGGCGCTGCCCGGCCTCATCGGCGGCTCCGCGGACCTGACGCCGAGCAACCTGACGCGCCCCGCGTCGGCGAACCTCACCGACTTCACCGCCGCGACGCCGGCCGGGCGCTACCTGCGCTTCGGCGTGCGGGAGCACGCGATGGGGGCCGTGCTGAACGGCATTGACGCGCACGGCGGCTGCATCGCCTTTGGGGCGACCTTCCTCAACTTTGTCGGCTACGCCCTCGGCGCCTTCCGCCTCTCGGCGCTGTGCCACCACCGCGTGCTGTGGGTCGCGACGCACGACAGCATCGGCCTCGGCGAGGACGGCCCGACGCACCAGCCGGTGGAGCTCGTGTCCGGCCTGCGCGCGATGCCCAACGCCTACGTCTTCCGCCCGTGCGACCAGACCGAGACAAGCGGCTCCTACGCGGCCGCCCTGGGGCTCCGCGGGCCCGCCGTGCTGTGCCTGAGCCGCCAGAACACGGCCCCCGAGGCGCACTCGAGCGTCGCCGGCGTCGCCAAGGGCGGCTACATCCTCGAGGACGCCGCGGACCCGCAGGTCGTCATCGCCGGCAGCGGCTCCGAGGTGGCGCTCGCGCGCGAGGCGGCCGCGGCCCTCGCCGCCAAGGGCGTGCGCGCGCGGGTGGTGTCGATGCCGTGCATGGACCTGTTCGACGCGCAGCCGGCCGACTACCAGCTCTCCGTCTTCCCCGCCGGCGTCCCGGCCGTGTCGGTGGAGCCGTACGTCGGCACCGAGTGGGGGCGCTACACCCACGCCCACGTCGGCATGTCCACCTTCGGCGCCTCGGGCCCCATCGACGCGCTGTACAAGCACTTCAACATCACAGCGGCGCGCGTGGCGGAGGTGGCGGAGCGGCTCCTGCAGGCCTTCCCCGGCAACACCGCCCCCGTCAAGCCCGTCAGCTACGCCCACAAGCTGTGAGGCACACACACACGCACACACACTTACGAGCGGTGAATAGTAATGTGTACGATATTGCTTGTGGAAAGGGAGGGGGGGGGGGGCGGAGAGGGGAGGGCTTTTTTTGCTTGAAGAGAAATGAGGTACCGTTTTTATCTGTTCTCTTTCTTTCCCTTTCACCCTCACTCCCTCACTCTCTCTCTCTCTCGACCTGTCATGTGTCATTCGACTTCAAAAAAAAAAAAAAAAAGATGAAAACCGAGCGGATAAAAAACGAGAATGAATTTATCCATCATCGACCAGCAGAAAGAAAGATGGGAGTGAAAGACAAAAAGAAGGGACGAATATGTACAGTTGAAAGTGGCTTCTGCTTTCCTCTCAATGTTCTCCTGTCCTTTCTCTTTTCCCCCTTTTCTTTCTTTTTCTTTTTTTTCATTCTTTTCATTCTTTTTTGTTCTTCCTGGCTCTTTTATTTTTTTCAGTATCACTCTTTTACTGTTTTTTTTTCTCTCCTTTCAGTTGGATTTTTCAAAGAAAAACAAAGACAAGAGAAGAACATGATAGCGTTTCCGCATGACATATGAAGCGATGAAAAAAACAACGAATATATAGTTAACGTTGCCGGCATCATGCTACTGCAAGCGCCTTCTTTTTAATGTTATTAGTAATTACTATTGGTAATTATGAAGTATTTCTTTCTTTTTCTTCCGCGTTCACCAAGTAAAAGGGACGAGGCAGCAAGACGACGAGTATTCAAATGAAAAAAATAAATAAATAAAAAATACACCGACAAATGAAAGACAACCAGTGAAAATTGAAAAAACAAACAAACACAACGAAACACAATCCAGTCTACCTACAGAAAAAAAAATGAGCAGCAAATCAAATCTCAAGTGTTTGAACAATACTGCAAGCAAATTAATCAGTTTCATTTTTCCGACTTTCAGTGCTTCTACGCCCAAGTGATATCTGACACTGATATATCAAAAACTAACAACGAAAAAAAAACAAAACAAAAGAAAACTTTTCTTTCATCTATTTCTTTGTTTTCGCACATCTGTCTTTTTTTTTTCTTAGTTTTTTTTTTGTTCTTTTAATGACTGGGACACGCCAAAACAAACAAACGAACGAACAAACAAACAAACAAACGAATAACAAACAGTTCAGTCAGAAACCGAACAACAAAAAACAGTATCTGCTTGAAAGTCATAACACCGCTTCCCTTTTCACTGTTTCTTGACTCTCTCATTTTTTTTTGTTCTTTCGGTCTCTTCTCTTATTTTCTTTTCTTTTTATCTTAGTGTTTCTGTGTGTAATGAAACTCGTTCGCAATTTGTGTGCGCTCTACACCGTATTCATTTTTCTACCTCTTTTCCCCTTTCCCATTCACTCTCTGTCTTTTTTTCTCCCTATTCTTATGGTTCTCATTTGGTTCCATAAATGATATATTTTATATATATCCACACATTTTCCTTCTCCCTTCTTGTCTTGTTTTCCGTGTTTGGCTCAAGAAATGAATTCACTTTGGAGAGTACTGATGTCTCCTGTGCGACACAGCGCCGTACAATACATGCACTGCATCTGTTGGTGCCGTCTCCTTTTGTGTGTGCCCCCGCCGAGTAGTTTCATTCCGAGTTTGGAACAGGACCTCCTCGCGCGGCCCGTGCGGCTCCGCGCTGTGCAAACTATCATAGATGAATGCGCTTCTAAATTTTTCCTCCCCTCTTCCCCCCCCTTTCTTCCTTCCTTCTCTCTCAACTCATCCCATCTTTTCTCACTATTCTTATTTTTTATTTTTTTCTTCCCCCCAAAAATAAACAAAACAGGTTCCAAATCTGACGACATGGCTAGCATCAAGTGTGGATCCCGCCGCAAGGCCCGCCGCGCGCACTTCCAGGCGCCGAGCCACGTGCGCCGCATCCTGATGAGCGCGCCGCTCTCCAAGGAGCTGCGCGCCAAGTACAACGTGCGCGCGATGCCCGTGCGCACCGGCGACGAGGTGGTGGTGAAGCGCGGCCAGTACAAGGGGCGCGACGGCAAGGTGACGCAGGTGTACCGCCTCAAGTGGGTGATCCATATTGACAAGGTCAACCGCGAGAAGGCCGACCGCAGCGTCGTCGCCGTCGGCATCCACCCGTCCAACGTCGAGATCACCAAGCTGAAGCTCACCAACCACCGCAAGGCTATCCTCGAGCGCAAGGACCGCAACTCCGCCGCCAGCAAGGGCGCCGCCTCCAAGGCCACCGCCGCCGACAAGGCCATGCAGCAGATGGATTAAAGAGAGAGAAAGCGAGGGTAAGAAAGACCGCAATGAGCAGTAACCACAACGACTCCTCCCAGCTGCCTTTCTTTCCGCCTCTGCCTTTTGCTGTCCTCCTGCTTCTTCTGGCTACCGTCGTCAGGGCAGACTCCATTTTCGGCGTTGGGAAGCTCGCACTGTTCCAACGTGTATTGATATTGGGGATTTGCTTCTGGCCACATTCTGTTTTCCTTTTTTGTGATTTTCATTTATTGACAAAAAAAAGTAATAATAATATAGTAATATACACCGATGTCGACGTTGTCTGAAGGGAGCTCCTTCTTTTCACTCGTGTTTCGGTCAGCTACTTCTTTACTGTGATTGAAGCACGTGGGCCCCTGCTGCGTATGCGTCTGTCTCTCTGTGTGTGTGTGTGTGTGTGTGTGTGTGTGTGTGTGTGTGTGTGTGTGTGTGTGTGTGTGTGTGTGTATGAAGCAGCATTGCACTCTCGCGCTTGATCGTCGTGTGTGAGTGCTCAACATTGATTCTTCTCTCTTTCTTCATATAAATATATACACGCATCGTACGTCTCTTTCCTCCTCTTTCTCTCGCGGTGATTTCCCTTCCTGAAGCTGCGCACCGTACACCGCAGAAGTTATCTGATCAACGCTTCCTCTCCCACTATAACTTTCCACTCATGTCCCGCCGCCCCCCGACCGTCAGCGACTTCCGCCGCCTCTTTGGCGTGTCCGAGCGCGAGCGTATGGCCGCGCTCGACACCATGCGCCCATACTGGGAGAACCTCCGCCGCCTGGGCCCCGGCATCCCCCGCGCGGCCCCCGACGCCAGAAGTTATTCCGCCGGCCCCTCCTGCTACGACTTCCTCCGCGGCGAGGGCGCGGCGCTGCCGGGGCGCGACACCATGCACGACCTGCTGGCGCTGGGGGAGGGCGTGCGGCTGGCGGCGCAGGTGCTGGAGCGCCGCCACGACTACGTGCAGTGGCTCTTCCCCCTCTACGTGCCCGGCGTCAACCCCGCCGCGCCGGTGCTCACCGACGGTGACGTGGCGCGCCTGCGGGCCGACCCGGCCGCCCTCGCGCTCGCCCTCCGCGGCTTCGGCGTCATGCTGCGCTTCTACGGCATGTCGGTCGCCTACACGGGCGTCCCCGGCGCGCGGCCCGGCACCGCGCGGCTGACCGGTGCCGTCTTCGGCCCCAGCACCACTGCCGGCGCGAGCGAGGCGGAGCGGTGGTGGTGCGTCGACAACCTCGCCTACAGCTCGCACAACTACCTGCGCATATCACGCATTCTGCAGTTCCTCGGCTACGCTGGCTACGAGCCGCTCAAGCTGCGCTGGCTCCGCCACCTCGCCCGCGAGGTCGTGCCGGACGGGGCGCCGCTGCGCAACTGCGCCGGCAGCTTCGCGGCCTTCTGGAGCGAGACGCCCGCCGCCGCCGCCGACCGCGACGCCCTGCAGCGCTACGCCGCCGCCCTGCTGCTCCACAGCCGCCAGCGCGCCGAGGAGGGAGGCGGCGGGCCGGCGCCTGCGGAGCCGCCGCTCGCCGACGAGTGGCCGGCGCTGGACGTCGCGACAGACCCGCAGCTGCGCATCTGCGTGTGCGCGCCGCCCCCGGTGGCCTCGGCGCCGCCGGTGGAGGACGAGGAGGTGGAGGTGGCGAACTCACAGACACCGCAGGGCGACGGCGGCGGCGACGGCGACGGCTACGGAAATGAAGGCGACAGCAGCGTCGAGAGGTCGTCCTCTGGGAGCGAAACGGACAACAGAGCTGGTACTACTGCTACTGTTGGCGGCGGCGGCGGCAGTAGTGAGCGCTCCCGAGCCTCAAGGACGTCCAGCCGGGTGCAGGCGGCCAAAAAGAAGAGCCCCAAGAAGACAACGTTTGCCAGAAACAGGACGAAAACGAACAAGAACGCGACAGTAGACAAGGCAGGAGTATCCAGCGGGGATTGCAGCTCCCTCTAGCTTGATTTTTATCATCTTGTTTCTGTTTGACGTACACTACTTCCCCCATCCCCCCGTTTTCGTATTCTTTTCCTCGTTATTATTTTTACTATTGATACAGTAAAAACTAAAAATGTGTCATTGTCTCCTAACTCTTTTAGTGTCTCCACAAATACTACCCTTTATTACTACCCTCCTCCATTTTTTTCATTTTTGTTTGTCACTATCTTCAACAACATCTTTTATTGCACCTACTACTACTCCTATATATAGATGCCCCATTCTTCTTCCTCTTCTCGATCGGCTCTTTTACATTGAAAACACCGACTTCAAAAACTGGTGCTCTTTCAACAGCCGCATTTTTTCTCTCCTACTACGGCGTAATTGAATATCTACCTACTGTACACACCTCTTCATTTGTTTTTCCTATCGCGAGCAATTAGTCAACTGAAGGTAAGTATCAGCGACAGCGGCAGATTCCCCTCATGAGTGAAGCCTTGGGTGCACAAAAAGAAAAAAAAGAAAGAAAATGAAGAAAAACATCAACGAACCGTTTTTGTCCACACACCATGAAGCTTTTTTTTTTTTTTTAAATTTTACGCTTTCAGTGGTGATTGATTTGTGCTTTTTATTTATCGCACTGTCTTTTCTACTTTTCCTCTCACGTGACCGCAGCTTCTCCTCCCCTTCCCGCCACACACACACACACACACTGACAAGTGAAGGAGTAGCAGTAGTAGTAGGAGAAACAACAATAAATCACTAGAAACAGTCCCTTTTACTTGTATTTGGATTGGCGCGCCCTTTTTGTTTTGTATGCAGAGGGACGCAGCGGCGGCACCGGTCGCGGTGTGGGACGACGCAGCCCTTCTTGCTCGCCTGGCGCGCGCCTCTTCCTCCTGCGCCTCCTGCGCCTCTTCCTCCCCCCTCGAGGCCGCGACGCGCACCAAACGGCCTCCCTGCGAGGCGCCGCCCTCTTTACTGGCTGCCCGCTGCTACACGTGCGAGGTGCCGGCGGCGCTGGTGTCGGTGCGCGTTGTGTCGGTGCAGGGGTGGCCGCTGCTGCGCGGCGCGGGCGGCGACAGTGACGGCGTGACGCGCTTCGCCGCCGGGGCGCTCACTCGCTACGCGGTGTCGGCGCAGGTGGTGTGCGGGGACGGGGAGGCGCTCACGCCGCTGGTGCCCACCGCCGCGCCGTCGCCGGTGCCGGAGGTGCCGCCGGCGGTCATGTCGGCGGCTGCGGGAGGCGGCGGGCGGTGGCGGTGGCGGAGGAGGAGGAGGAGACGTGCTGCGCGCTGTGCTGCCGCCGTCGGCGCGCCTGAGCTTCTCGGAGGCGGGCGGCGGATGGATTGTGCTGCCGCTGCGCCTCGCCGCCCTGCCGCCGACGGCGTGGCTGCGGCTGGTGCTGGAGGACGCCTCCCGCGGCCCCGTCGCGCACGCCGGCACGCCGCTCTTCACCCCCGGCGGGGCGCTGCGCTGCGACCTCCTGCAGCTGCGGTGGCGCCCGCTCACAGAGGACATGGTCGCGAGCGGCAGTGGCAGCGGCGGCGACGACGCGGAGGGCGAGGGCGAGGCGGAGGAGCTCTTGCTGCGTCGCCTGCACGGCGGCGCGCTGCCGGCCGTCCCGTGGCTCGACCGCATCGCGGAGCGCGCGCTCTCGCACCAGCGGCGCCAGCGAGGGCCGCCGCCCGCCCGCCGCCGCCCGGAGGAGCATGCGCTGGGGACGGTGACTATCGACTTCCCGCGGCCCAGCTGCCGCGGCGCGGTGGCCACGTACACGGCTGTGCCGCCCTCCCTGGCGATGGCGTGCCTGGCGGCCTCCCTGACGGCCCGCGCCGCCGCCGGCCCCGCGCGCCTGCCGCCGCATGTGCCGTACGCCGACCACTACTGCCTGGCGCGCGAGCACAACGTCCACGAGGCGGCGGCGGCACTCCTCGCGCGCGCCGAGGTCACCCTCCGCAGCGGCGGCGGCAGCGGCAACGGTGGCGGCCCAGACGATGGCGGCGCTGCCGCTCTGCCGAGCGCCCGGGAGCGGCAGCTGCTGGCCGATATCGCGCGCCGGCCGCCGCTGTCGCAGGGGGCCGCGCCGCCGCGCGCGGAGGAGGTGGCGCTGCTGTGGCGCGCGCGGCACTACGCCCGGCGGCACCCCGCGCTCTTCCTGCCGTTTGTGCGCTCCGTCGACTGGGGGCGCGACGCGGCGGCGGCGGCGGCGGCGGCGGCGCTGCTGCCCGGGTGGCGCGGGGTCGAGCTGCAGCACACGCTGGCGTGCCTCAGCTACCAGTTCCGCGCGGCGCCGGCGGTGCGGGCGGAGGCGGTGCGGCGCCTGGCGGCCGAGCCCGACGCCACCGTCGCGCTGCTGGCGCCGCAGCTTGCGGAGGCCGTGCGCCACGACGGGCCCGCCGCGCTCGAGCTGACGCGGCTGCTGGCGGCGCGCGCGTGCCGGCGGTGGGAGGTGTGCGCGGCGCTGTGGTGGGCGGCCGACGCGGCGGCGGCGCTCGAGCGCGGGCGGCGGCACCCGTGCACGACGCTGGAGCTGCTGCCCGCCCGCCTGCGCGGCGCCCTGCAGGACGCGCGACCCGAGTACGTGCTGCACCTGCACACACAGACGCGCCTCGTCGCGGCCGTCCGCCGCCTCGCTCGGGCCCTCCGCGCGCTGCCCGGCGACCGCCCCACCCGCATCCTCAAGGGAACGTCACTGCTGCGGCACCACCTCGCCGCCGCTGCAGCCGCCGCTGCAGCGGCTGCAGGCAGCAGCAGCAGCAGGTTACGCCTGGGCGTTGCCCTCTCCTCCGCGACTGCTGCTGCTAGTGCCACCACCTGCCGCGGCCGCTACCGGTAGCAACAGCAGCAGTCCCTCCGCCGCCGCCGACGCCGCGGCCGCCGCTCTGGTAGAGCTTTTCGTGCGCTGCCAGGCGGAGGCGCTGCCGGTGACGCTGCCGACGCACCCGGGCGTCACCGTCACCGGCGTCGTCGCGGACTCGCTCTACATATTCAAGAGCGCCAAGCAGCCGCTGCGGCTCTCCTTCACGCTGGGCGACGCGGGCGGCGCGGCGGCCGCGACGGTGGAGGGCGAGGCGCCGCTGCTGCCGCCGCCCGTGCAGACCGCCGCCGGCGCGGCCGCGACCGTCTCCCCCGCGCGCGTGCTGTCGGTCATGTTCAAGGACGGCGACGACGTTCGGCAGGACCAGCTGGTGACGCAGATCATCCGGCTGGCGGACGCGCTGCTGCGGCGCGAGGGGCTGGACCTCTGCCTCACGCCCTACCAGGTGTGCGTCACCGGCCCCGAGGAGGGCCTGATCGAGCTCGTGCCCGACGTGGTCACTTTCCAGAGCGTCCAGCGTGACGTGCTGCGCTTCCTGCGGACGCACAACCCCACCGCGGAGCGGCTGCAGCGCGCGCTGGACCGCTACAAGCGCAGCTTCGCCGGCTACTGCGTGCTCACCTTTGTCCTCGGCGTCGGCGACCGGCACCTGGAGAACGTGCTGGTGTGCGCTGACGGGCGGCTGCTGCACATTGACTACGGCTACGTCCTCGGCAGCGACCCGAAGCCCTTCCCGCCCGCGATGAAGGTGACGCGCGAGATGATCGAGGCGCTCGGCGGCCCCGACAGCGCCGATTTTGCGGAGGCCAAGTCCTACTGCTGCAGCGCGTACAACATCCTGCGGCACGGCGCGCCGCTGCTGCTGCACGCGCTGCTGCTCCTCGTGCACGCCGCGCGCCTCCCGCAGATCACCGGCGCTGACGACGACAGCAGCGCCGAGGCGGAGGGCAGCGGCGGCGCCGGCGGGGGCGAGGCTGCCGGGACTGCCGGGGCCGCCGCCGTGGACCCGACGGCGCAGATCGCGAAGGTGCAGGCGAAGCTGCGGCTCGATCTTGCGGACCCGGAGGCGACGCAGTACCTGCAGAGCGTGCTCGCCGACAGCGTCGGGTCTATCTTCGCGAACCTGTGGGACGCCCTTCACGCAGCCGCACAGTCCACCCGTGCGTGAGGAAGAGGGGGTGATGCTTTTGTTTTTGTTTTCCTTCATTGCGTTGCCTGCATGTTGCTTTTTCTTTTTGCTGCTTTTGATGCTAGTACTACTATTACTACGAGGATTGTCATCGTTATCACGAAGGCCATTTGCTTACATTCGTACTGCGCTGTTTATTTTGCTTGGTTAACTCGGACTCAACTATCCTCTTCTCTGTTCTCACAGAGGAAGAGTATGCTGCACTCCACCTATTACACACATTGCAATTTCTTCCCCGCCCCGTCCCCCTGTTTTCTGCACCTTCGTTGTTGTTGTTAAAAAAGCACACCAACACAGCACTAAAAGAAAAAAAAAAGGTATAGTCGTGAGGAATCCATCCCGACACCCTACGCGCACCTGACAATTTTCCCCTCCATCTCTCCTCCCCCGAAGGAAGCATGAAGCGCACGGCGGAGGGCGACCCCGCGGACCCGTGGCACCCCGCCGTCGCCTTCTACCGGGAGGTGCTGACGGTGAAGGAGTGGGCGGCGCTGCGGGCCGACTTCCTGGCGGCGCTGCAGGCGCGCGGCGCGGGGGTGCGCTGGGCGGAGCCGGCGAAGCTGTGGCGGCACAGCCAGGAGGCGCTGGGCAAGTGGCTGCTGTCGCAGATCGCACGCGCGCCGACGGCCGAGGATGCCGCCGGCGTTTTCTTCTTCCCCACGACCGAGTTTGTCGCCCGCTGCTGCAGTTGCGGCGGCGGCGGCGGCGCCCCTCACACGTTCGACGAGCAGCTAGTGCGCGACCTGTCCCTCAAGAGTGACGGCGCGGCGGACCCCGCGGTGGTGGCGCGGCTGCAGACCCTCGTGCGGGACTTTGACCTCGGCGCGCGCTGCCAGGCGGCACACGAGCGCGTGCGCACCGCGCTGCGCCAGTGCGCCGACCCCCTCGCGGCCGCGCGGCCTGTGCTGCGGCGCCTGGAGGAGAGCGACCCCCGGCGGCCGTACCAGCAGCGCATGCGCGGCCCCATCGCGGAGTTCAGTGTCGCCTCCCGCAGCCCCCGTCGCGCCGCCGGCGGGTCTGCCTCCTCCCCGCCGCCCCAGGTGTCCATCCCGTGGCCGGCGTACGAGAAGCTGCGCGCGTGCTACGCGGCGGTGTCGGAGGCGGCGGAGGCGGCGGCGTACCCCGCGCTGGCGGCGGAGGAGCGCGCGCTGCTGCGGGCGGCGACGGTGGCGCTGCGCTACGAGGGCGGCCTCGCGACCGGCTCGCTGCAGCTCTGCGCCGACACGACCCTCAAGCAGCACCTCCACGCCTGCGGCTTCCGTGTCGTCGACTTGTGCGCGTCACCCATCAACGCCTACATGGGCCTCCCGCGCCGCAGCGCCTTTGGGCGCGACAACCACGACGGGCACGCGGCGGCGGCGGCGGAGGCGGGGGCGGAGGCGGAGAGGGAGGAGCTTGCACCCAACGCCTTCTGCTCCGCCTTCTACGACACCGACCGCTACTTTGGGAGTCTCGGCAGCGCCCTCAACGTCGACGTGGCGTCGCTGCCGGACAGACTGGGCGTCGGCCCCGCGGCGGCTGGCGCGGACCCGGTGAAGGGCCGGCGGCTGCTGCTCACGCTCGACGTGCCCTACGACGAGGACCTCTGCGAGCTCATGTTCAGCAAGCTGGCGAGTGACATGGCGGGCGTCGGGGGCGGAGGCGGCGCGCGCCCGGCATCGACTACCTGCTGGTGCTGCCGCTGTGGTGGGACGTGCCGATGCGCATCCGCAAACAGATCTTCACTGACGACGATAACGACAGCACAGAAAGGGAAGAGACGGAGGAGGCGCGGCGGCGCAAGCAGGAGATGTTGGCGGCGATGCTCAAGGAGCGGACAGCGCAGCTGACGCAAGGACACGTGGTGCCGCGCGCGTGGCCGGAGACGCTGGCGGCCGCCGCGGGTGACGCGCTCGGCGGTGCCTCGAGCCGAGACAAGGACAAGGCGTGGGTGGTGTTCGACGGGGTGTTTGTCGGCGGCGGCTACGCGTACTTCTGCACGGCCACCAACCGCTGGCTGCGCGGCGTGACGACCACCGAGGTCATCGCCCTCCGCCAACCGCACGCGGCGGAGGGTGCGCCGGACCTGACCGAGGCGCTGCGGTCCTTCTACGGCCGTGTGTGAAACTACTCCACTGGGTCTCACTCCCAGTGTCGTGGTTCTCCAAGCGCGGGAAGTTACTACTTTTGCGTTTCTGGGGCCTAGTGTATCATGAATTTTGTTTCATTTTGCCTCTATTGCGCGGAGTGACTTTTAGTCTTCCTTTTTTTTGTTGCTAAAAAACAAACAACCAACCAACCTACAACATTGTTTTGAAGCTTTTAAAAGGCTTCTGCTGCGCGATTTGACAACATTTTTGTTGATGTTTGCATTTCCACAATCTCTCTGACACTATTATTACACTTCCTCTCCTCCCTCCCCCCCCCGTATTCAGAACACCCTAGCCGTGGTTCTTACTACACTCTTTAATTCACCTAGCACCTAAGCAGTATCAGCAACGTGCGGTGGGTACACTGCATCTTCTCGCACTCCACACACACACACACACATCCTCTAATCAACAAAAACTAACTCTCAAAATGGGTTACGGCGGGCCGCGCTTTTGAGTTCCACACGGCCAACGCGTACGCGAACCACGCGGCGGCGATCCGGCGGGAGGAGAACGCCTCGGTGCGCGCCATCGTGGAGCGGGACCGGGTGGCGGCGACGGTGGGGCCGCAGGCCGGCAAGGCGGCGGAGCGGGCGCTGCAGGAGCGCCGCGAGCGGGAGGCGCGCGAGAAGCAGGAGGCCGCGGAGGCGGAGGAGGCGGAGCTGCGGCGGCTGCGGCGGCGGGCCGAGCGCGAGCGGCGGGCGCTGGCGGCCGGCAAGAAGATCCCGACGCCGGCGGAGCGCGCGGCGTACCAGGCGCGGCAGGAGCACACGGACCGCCTCGCGCGCCCCAAGGACTACGGCGAGGCGCAGTACGGCGGCACCATGTACGGCCGCGTGATGCACCAGCGCGGCCACACCGTCGAGTTCCCCGAGGGCCGCAACCACACCGCCTACATGCCCGGCGTCGACCGCCACCGCGTCGTGCCCGGCCGCCCCGACCTCCGGCGCGCGCTGCCGCCCTGGACCGGCAGCCACAGCACCCACCACACCGGCGCCGGCCGCGAGGCAAAGGAGAAGCGCGAACACGACCGCTACTACCTCGGCGGCGGCGGCGGCAGCGGCGGCGACCCCGCGGCGGCGGCGCAGCGGCGCGCGATGATCGACGAGATCGAGCACCAGCAGCAACTCTCGCGCTCCCGCCGTGAGCAGCAACAACAGCAGCAGCAGCAGGGCCAGGACGAGGGCGGCGACGGGGCACGCGCGCGCGGCCTCGCGATGGGCGGCGGCGGCGGCGCTGACGGCAGTGACGCGGAGAGCGACGCGCCGTCCGTCTTCAGCCACGGCTCCTCCAACGCCCCGGTGCGGGCGCTGGGGCTGCACCACATGAGCGACCCCGCCACCAAGCCCGAGGCGTCGGAGCACCTGCGCAGCTGGAACGGGCTCATGTCGGCGCCGCGCTCCGCCGCCACGCAGCCGGTCGACTACGACGCCCTCTCGCGCCCGGAGCTCGTCGGACGCCTCGCGCGCATGCAGAAGCCCCCGCCACGCCTTCGCACTGACATCCACCAGTAAACGCACGGTGAGGGTCTGTGAGGGAGAGAGAATGCAGCGTCTTGCGTTCGGAGTGCTCTCGTGTATGTAGGCTTGACTCTGTATCTGTTTCACACACGGCTTTCTCTTCCCCCCGTAGTGATTCAACTGTTTTTTTTTTCGCCTTTCTTTTTTTTTTTCATCATGTTCAACGACTCAAGTATCGGTTTCCTTCCTTTCTTCCGGTTGGAACTGTTGTCTGAGTGAAAATCTCCTTCTTCTTTTCATATTCTCATATGCCATGTAAAGTGTACCGCTTTTGTTACTTTTCGTCAGGCCCCCATGTTCTTTATTTTTCTTCTACTGTACATACACCTCTCATTATTCAATGAAATCTCGAAATCATAAATGAGGATTAAAAAAAGCAGTTGGTGAGTTCTCGCATATATTTGGGAGTTTTTAGTATTATTGTTTATATTTTCTCGCCTGTGTTTTCGCGGTGTTGTCCCCTTGCAAAGGGAAACACTCGCAGAGTGAGGGAGTGAGTGGGCGACTCGAACGTCGCAGCAGTCCGTACCCCCCCCTCGTTGACTTTGTTTTTCTTGTTAACTGAGCCGATTACTTTTATCGAATGTTAAAGATTATTCTTTTTCCCTTTCTTACCCCTCTCTCTCTCCCTACTCAAAGGTTAAAACACTAGGAAAGCAATAGCTCTAAAAAAAAAAAAAAAAACAACACAAAACACTCTCATCTTTTCTCCCCAAAAAGAAAAAGTCCATCCTTTCCCCACAAGACCGCACATACACCCACACCCCCACACACACGTACCGATGACGCAGCTGCACACGATTGCCAGCCTCGACTACGGCGACGGGCGCACGTGCATTTGCCGTATCTGCGAGTGCGGCAAGCATCACTGCCCCGGCCTGCACGTCCCGTTTGTCGGCGAGACGACGTACCGCGATGAGTACGTGCCCAAGAAGTCCGACAAGGACGAGCGGCCCGCCAACACCAAGCGCAACCGCGACCTGACCATCCCCACCAAGGCGGAGCCCGGTCACTTCAAGACGACCAACCAGGCGGCCGCGGAGGCGCTCGCCGGCAAGGAGCCGCGCCCGGCCGAGTCGTACAAGCCGCGCAACGTCGTGGCGGACCCCCTCCCCTTCGAGGGCACGACCACCAACCGCGCCGACTTCCCCGGGTACATGCCCGAGTACAACCGCGTCAAGAAGAAGCAGGAGCCGCTGCCGAAGCTCAAGGGCACGTACAACACGACCAAGGGCGCCATGGACGACCCCGTCAAGCAGCTCGCCGACCGCGGGGCGCTGCCCAAGCCCCCCAGCGCCTTCAAGGGCGACGCCGTCGGCGACCGCAACCCCCTCCCCTTCGACGGCGTCACCACCTACACCGTCGAGTACCCACAGAAGGAGGTGCCCCGCGAGGTCGTCGCCAAGCGCGACCGCGAGGCGCCGCCGGTCGTCCCCGAGAACCGCGACTTCGAGACCGTCAACGGCTCCGCCTACAAGCCGCACCCGCTCGCGATGCGCCACATGTGCCCCGCCGCCTTCGTCCCGCCGCGCCCCGCCTCCACCGACGGCCACATCAAGCTCTCCGTCTACAACATCCCCTCGGGCGACATCATGGCGTGAGCCGCGGGACGCAGCGAGAGAGGGAGAGGGTAGAGAGAGAAGTCGGAGGAGAGAAAACACTGTACACCTCCCCCCGCCCCCACCCACTCACATTCAGGCAGTCACTTTCTTTTGCGATTTCTCTGCTGCTCTTTCTTCCGCCATACCTCTCTTTCTCTTTTTCTCGTTCCCTCCTCTGCATTGGTTGCGCGATCTTGTATTCTTCTCTACTCACTTTTTTTTTTTACTGTTTCGTTTTTTTTTTTATCTTGTTGTGTTATTTCAGCTTTGATATTCCGTCCCCTCCATCTCCCCTTTTTTATAATATTAGACTATTGTTGTTCGCTATTCCCTTTCCCCCATTTTGTTTTTTATTTTCCATTCACTACCAGACTTCTCTCTCGTGCGTTTGTTTTTTTGTGCGCCTCTCTCTTCCGTGAGTTGCCATTCGTTCTCTTTTTTTTCGGCACACTATTCCCACAGTTGAGTCTTTCCCCATTGATCTTTTTCTTTGCTCCCTTTTCTCTTCTGGCGGCCAAGTCGCAGAGATGCAGCTGAGCCATGAAAGAGCGAGAGAAAGCAAGATAATTAGCAAAGACACGAGACTAAAAAATGGATTGGGGGCCTCGTAACGGATTGGTACCAGAGGAGGAACCAATTTCAAACACACCGCGAAGTCAAATGTACATAATTTGTATTGCGCCTTTTTTTATTTTTAGTCTTTTTATTTTTAAAAATATATATTTATTTGTGCTTTCTTTGCTGTGAGGTGGTGGCTGGAGATTTATCAAGAAACAGTACCAAAGCGGAAGAGGAGAAAAGAACAGAAGACCCCGCATATATCAAAGACACTCCTGTCACTCTTCTTCCTGCATTGAAAGTACACTTGCTCACACATGGCGAACGAAAGAAAAAAAATACTGCAAAAGCACCATTTTGCCTTCTGAAGACAAAAAGGAAAGAAAAGAGGAGGAAGTCAACTCCAAAGGATCACCCAAGGCCTCCTCTTCGTTTCATCTATGTACATATGTTTAACCATCTAGCTGTATTGTGTTCATCCTTCGATGCAAAAGAAAAGAAAAATAATAATAAGAAGAAAGTATCGTGCCAAATATGGATGATGCCGCTCCATCATTTGCTCTTGCCGGAAGAGAGTGTGAGAGGAACATCTGGTTTACTGTTAGACTCTTTCCGTATTGTTTGAGGTGCATTTAGTCGCACGGTTAATCGATGATATGAGTTGTGTACACCGCATTGCCCGCAACGCTCGCGTTGCCTTCCTCTTTTCTGCGACCTGATGATGTAAGGAGAAGCTGAATGCTTGACTTTCTTTTTTTGTTTCCTCTTTTTGCTTACTTTCCTAGTTCTTCCCCAACGCATCTTCGCGACAAACTACCCTTCTGTAGGAATCAGAACCCATAGAGAAGTGCTGCAGGCAGTCTCGCTCTGGTGCAACCCCCAGCGCACTTTTAATCTTCCCTTTTTTTCTTCCCCCTCCCTCAGAAAGATTCCTACACGTTTCTGTATTTACAGAGCGGTGTTCACTGCCCTGACTCCTAACAACATAAATCCTTTATAATCAACCAACACCACTTTACTGCCTCTTTCTCTCTCTCTTTCTCTCTCTCTTTGTCTCTCTTAGTGGCACATCATGCGTTCAAACGGGGCGACACACATCGGCAACGACACCTTTCTGAGTGTCACGCGCGACGACACGGCCGCGGCGCACCTCTTCACGAGCTGCATGCCGCCAGAGGAGCGCGCTGCGACCCTCCGCCTGCACCGCCGCGCGCTGATGCTGCCCAAGTCCTCGCTCGCGTGCGAGGCGGAGGCGCGGCGGCAGTACATGGAGGTGCTGGAGCACCACCTCGCCGCGCAGGAGCAGCAGCGGCGGCAGAGACAGCAGGAGAGACAGGCGGGGGAGAAGCAGCAGAAGCAGCAACAGCAGCAGCCAGGCGGGCGGCGGCGGCGGCGGCGGCAGGCAAGACCCCCTTTGCCTCTAAGTCGGCTAGTAGGCCGTCTCCGCGGGTGGGCGACTCCAACTTCCCGATCGTGACGACGTTTGACGAGAACAAGGGCTACAAGACGGCGGAGGACTGCGACACGGCGGAGGCGCTGCGGTGGCCGAGCTTCTGCCGCCACAGCCTCCACGCCTCCCCCGACGGCTCGCGGGTGGCGGTGCTCAGCAACGTGCTGCGGCACCACTACCTGCTGGACCTCTGCCGCCTGCCGGCCGTCGTCTGCGAGTTCGAGACGTCGGAGGTGGTGACCGGCGCGGCGTGGCACCCGGGGCGTCCTGAGGTGCTTTTCTTGCTGCTCTGCTCGGAGCGGCTGCTCGTCGTCGACACCTCCTGCTCCCACCTCGGCGTTGTCTTCCCCGCCGCTACGCAGGTGCATCTCGCCAGCCTCCTCGCCAACTTCCAGCGCGCGCGCCGCCACGCCACCATCACCAGCACCAGCGCCAGCGCCATCGTCAGCCCCGGGGCTCCCCGCAGGACCCAGTGATCCTCTGCCTACTGCCGCAGCGCCAGGGTCCGGCGCGCCACCCCCTGCGCCGGCAGCGACAGCAGCGACCCCCGACGACCATGCAAGCCGCAACGCCACTGCGGCCGCCACCACCACTACTGCCGCCAGTGCCGCCGACAGCTCCAGCGAGACGGATACCGAAGAGGAGGAGAGCGACGACGATCCGCTGGCGGCCCTCGACGCACAGGTGAGTTGCCTCGAGTTCGGGTACTGGCCCAACCGCCGCGGCGGCGGCAGAGGCGGGAAGAGAAAGGGCGGCAAGGCAAAAGAAAAGAAACCGAGCAAAGACACCCCCGAGAGCGCTTCAAAAAAGAAAGAGGAGGAGGCGCCGCAGCCAAATTCGGCAGCCGCAGACACGACGGTTTCTTTCAAGTCGGCGCGCTCCACCTACGCCCCGCAGCGCGACGCCGCCTCCGCCCCGCAGACGGAGGAGGGGCGCCTCACCACCACCAGCGAGGCCAATGGCGCGCTGACACTCGCCGGGGGCGACGGCGCCTCCGCTGCGGCCGCGGACGCGTCGGCGCCCGTGTCGGCGGAGGATCTGGTGAGTCTGTGCGTCACGGCCGCGACCACCGCGCTGCCGGAGCTGCTGCTGCTGCTCTCCAGCAGCGGCGACGTCTTCGCGATCAAGCTGGACGACAAGGGTCTGCCGGCCGCGCAGGCGCCGCGGCTGCCGGACGGGCGTCTGAGGGCGACGGCGGCGGAGCGGCTGGCCGCGGAGGCGGAGGCGGCGCGGGCGCGGCGCGCGACCCTGCCGCACCTGCACCGCCTGCTGTCGCGCCCCCCCGGCGCGGCGGACGGGGAGGAGGCGCTGGCGGTGCAGGCGGCGCTCGTGGACCCCGACACCGGCGTGCACGCGGTGCTGGTGTGCTACAACACGGGCGTCGTGCGCGGCTTCCTGACGGACATGCCGGACCTGCTCGCGCGCGACTGCGCCCCCGGCGCGCCGCACCCCTCCGCCTTCAGCGTGCGCGTCGGGCCGTCGGTGGACGCGGTGGGGCTGCTGAGCCCCGCGGTGCAGTCGACCTCCGCTCTCGTGCTGATGCGCGCCGTCGGCAACGTCTGCCTCCTGCGCTACGCCGCCGAGGCGTACCTGATCGCCGTGCCCGTGTGGGACCGCCGCCGCGGCGGGTGGTGCTACTACCGGCCCGCGGGCGACGGCGAGGGGGCGGAGACGCGGCAGCTGCCGCTGGCGGGCGCAGGCCCGGAGATGCCCCCGCCGCTGGCGGTGCGCGTGCCCTTCGACCTGGAGGGCGCCAGCGTCGCGCTGGGCCGCACGGAGCTCTTCATCACGCCGGAGCTGCTGCAGCCGGCGGCGGCGGCGGAGACGACGGTCGAGGGGCAGCTGCCGTGCCCCCACACGCAGACGGTGTGCGTGCGCATCGCCACGCTGCTGCGCGCCGCCCTGTACGCCCGCACCGGCGCCTTTGGCCTCGTGCGCGCGCCTCCCGCAGCGGCGGCCGCTCCTGCCGCGACTGCTCCTGCCAACGCCAAGACGAGCTCTGCGGAGGCGCTGGAGGCCGTGGCCGCCGCCAGCCGCGCCGTGCTGACGTCCGCGGAGCCGCGGGAGGCGGACGCGGCGCTCGAGAAGGCGTACGCGGCGGCGTCGGCGCTGCTGGGGGACGTGCAGGCGGCGGAGCGCGGCACGCAGCGGCGGCGCGCGGCCCTGCGCGAGCGCGTGGCACGCCTGAGCGCGCGCGTGCGGCAGATGGGAGGCAGCGCGGACGGCTTCCAGGCGTCGCTGCTCGACTGCATCGCGAACCGCAACGGCGTCTCCGCCTTCTACACCGCCAACGACCGCCTGGGCGAAATACACGAGGCGCTGTGCCGCCTCGAGGCAGCCAAGAAGCAGCGCGACGCGGCGCAGGAGCAGGAGCAGCGCTAACCACACCACTAATAGGTGTGCCGGATCATTACACCCCTCCCACACACACACGCACACCCACCGTCTACACACCCACACGAATCTCGCCATTTAAAGCTTCTACTTTGCCCCCCCCCCTCAATTGCGCCTTTTTCAGTTTAAAAAAGTTCAAAAAAAAAACACTTTACACGCTGTTCCTTGAGCAATGAACCTCTTTTTTTTCCCCCCTTTGCTGTGCACCGTTGCTGCTCGTGCTCTGTGGGGTACACAATCATACACCTCACACACACGCATTCTCCGCATTCTCTCTCCTTATCATTCTTTTTTCCTTTCATGTATGCATTGCTCCTGCACCACGCAAGCTCCTGCTCTCCTTCTTTTCCACATTTCCTCTCACAGAAACCGTACAAGGTGGCTTTTTGCTCACTGTCTTGCCTTTGAATTATTCCACCTTTTTTTTTTTCCCTTTTCGGCAGTGCCTGGTGTGCTGTGGTGCATCTTTCTCTTCTCCCCGCAGGAATCTCTTTAATCAATACGAATCCAATGACCGACGCGAACACGGAGCGGCTGCTGGAGCGTATCGGCGGCCTGGAGGAGGCGGTGGCGCAGCTGACGAGCGAGCGGCAGCAGCTGCAGCGCAGCCTCACCGCCGCCCGCGCCGACGCGGACGAGGCCAGGCGGGAGCTGCGCGGCAAAGAGTCGGCGCTGGCGGCGGCGCAGGCGGAGGCGGAGGAGGCACGCGCGCGGGCGGCGGCGGTGCGCAAGCAGGCTGATGAGCAGCGCAGGGCGCGCGGGGAGGCGGAGCTGCGGGCGGTGTCGCTGGCGAGCGAGCGCGACGAGCTGGGCGGCACGGTGGCGGCGGCGTGGGACCGGGTGGCGGCGACGCAGGAGGAGAAGAAGGCGCTGCAGGAGGACAGGCGCGCGCTGGAGCTGCACGCCCGCGGCCTCGAGCGCGACGGGGAGTACCTCCGCCAGCAGAACCGCTCCCTCGCCACGCGCCTGCAGGAGGCCATCGCCGAGAGCGAGGGCGCCGCGCGCGGCCCCAGCGAGCAGCTCGCGGCCGTGGCGGAGGCGGCGCGGCGCATCTCGGCGCTCGTCGACGCGGCTGTCGGGCGCTACATGGACAGTTTCGCCACGGCCGGGGCAGACCCGGCGGAGAGGGCGGCCGCCGAGCTCGAGGAGAGGGCGGAGGCGGAGCGGCGGCGGCTGAGCAGGCCCTTGGCTCCCTGGAGCGCGACCTGCTGCGCTCCACCTCCGCCTCCGCCGCGTCGTCTGTGCCTCTCCCACATCCGCCGCCGCCGCCGGAGGAGGAGGAGGTGGCCGGTGCTGACGGCGCCGCGAGGTCTGGCAGCGGCGACGGCAGCACTACAAGAGGACCCGACGCCGGCCTCAACGCGACCCTTCCCGTCGACGTCACCGACGACGGAGCTGCCCCGCAGTCTGAGCCGCACGACACACAGGAGAAGGATGCAGAGGCACGGGCGTCGCCGCCGCCGCCGCCGCAGGAGTGGGCCCTGTCACGCCGCAGCACGCCGCCGCCGCCGCCGCCGGCCCCCCTCGCGGCGCAGGAGGAGTCGCAGCGGCACGCGGCGGCGCTGCTGTCGCCGGTCACCGTCGCGCTACAGTCTCTGCGGGTGCTGCTGCAGCGCCTGCGGCTGGAGCGCGCCGACGCGCTGCGGCGGGAGAGGCACCAGGCGGCGGCGCTCGCGGCCACACGCGCGCGGCTGGCGGCCGCGGAGGCGGAGGCGCGGGAGGCGGAGGAGACAGCGCGTGCGGCGGCCGCGCGGCTGACGTCAGTCGAGCACCGCATGTCCGGCGCGGTGGAGGCGGCGGCGCGCGCGGCCGGGGAGCACACGGCGCGCCTGCGGAGGGCCGCGGGACTGCTGGGGTGCGCGGAGGACTGGGACGTGGCGCTCACCCGCGTCGCTCAGCTCGCGCAGCGCTGCGAGTACCTGCAGGCCGAGACCGACGCTGCCCTCCGGCGCGCGCGCGAGGCGGCGGGCGGCGGCGCGGCTGCCGCAAACCCCTCCCGACCCTTCAGCGCGCCGCCCGAGCTGCCAACGGATGACGGGGCGTCGTCGGCATCCCTTGTGCCGCAGCTCCAGGACGAGTGCGAGCGGCTGCGGCTAGAGAACACGCGGCTGCGGCAGGAGGTGGCGGAGGCCGCGGAGGCTGCCGCTGCGGCAGAGGAGACCCATCGGAACCGTGTCACGGAGGCAGCGGCGCCGCCAACTCTTCTGAATGCGAAACGCTCAGCGCTCGAGGGCGATACGCGCGATCGTCTCTCGCGCGCCTTGTCGCCGTCGCCTCAGCCGTCCTTGTCACAGCAGCAGGAGCGGCCGTACGCCGACTCCCTTGCTTTTGCCGCGCGCGCGCTCTCTGGTGTCGCCAAGGACCTGGGCGAGGCGCTGCAGCAGCGGCGGGCCCTCAGTCGGCTGCTCTTCTCACCGAATGCGACTTGGCCTTTTTCTTCTGTCATCGCCGCCGCCACCGCTCCGCCCCGCCCACCGCTGCTTCTCCGCTTCCGCCGCGCCGTGATCGCGGTGCTCGCCGCGCTGCGACTGCGGCGGCTCGGCGACCCCTCGTACCCGCGCGAGTGCGCGTCGGCGGCGCAGCCGCGACTGCCCATCCCCGGCACCCCGCGCGTGACGTATCGGCTGCGTCTACCCGCAGAGACCGCATCAGTGGCGGCAGCCGTCACGTCTGAGAGCGATTCGGAGCGAGCGCGCCGCCCCCTGCCGCTACTCCGCACTCACAGGGACAGCGGCCCCGCAGCTACCCAAGAGCTCGCAACGTATCTGGGGCTGCTCGTTGCGGCCGTCACGCGCGCTGGCAGTGCCACTGCTGGCGGCAAGTCCGCGGCGTCGTACGGCCAGCGCAGCCCCAGCTCCTCGTTTGCCTCCTCCACGCCACGCCACGTCCCGGCTCCCTTGGCGACGCGGCTGGGGAGTGGCCTGCGCGCCGCCCTCCGCGCCCACCCCCGCCCACGGATGAGCCAGCACAGCCAGCACAGCTCCCGGCCGCCGCCGCCGCCGCAGCATCAGCAACATCAGTTCCAGCGGCGCGATTATTACGAGGTCGGCGGCAGCAGCAGCCGCGCGACACCGACCTACACAGGCACCACCACCGCCTCCTCCTCCAGCCGCTCGTCTACTCCCCCGCCGCCTGTCGTCCTGACGTACGCGGCCAGCGCGCCGCCCACCGCCCCCGCCGCCATTCCGTACCCCGCGCCGGTGACCGCCCCCCGCGCGCCGGCCAGCGACACGGAGCGTGCGCTGCGCGACTCCATCGCGTCCGACGTACGCGCGCGCGCCCACGACCGCAGCCGGCCGGCCGACGGCGGCGGTGGCGGTGGCGGCGCGCGGCTCGAGACGATGGACGACGCCTTCGCGGCGGAGGTGCTCGAGTACATCCAGGCGCTGGACCGCCGCGTCGCCGGCGCGCTGCACCGCAACACCCTTCGTACCCCCTGACGTGGCTTTGTGGGGGGTGGGGGGGGGGGGAGTCAGAGGAACTGCTGCTGCTGCTCTCTTGTACGTTGTACCATTATTTCCTTTTTGCTTTTCGCTTTCTTCTTCTCTCTTTCCCCTATTCTGTTGTTGTTATCTTCTTTCTCCCCACCAATGTGCAAATACTCTCTTTGCTGCAAAGCCTACGTACGTTTCTCTCTGGACTGAGATTATGCAGCTCATTTTAGCTCTGATTCTTGACACGCTTCTCTGCATTCCTTCTCCTGCGCTCTATTCTATAAATAGGTACACACACACACACACACACACACACACACATTAAGAACACACACTTCTGCATGTTTTGGAAACAGAAGAAGGCTGATGAGGCCCCGTCGGTCGAGACGGCAGAGGCGGCAGCGCTCATCGGCAGCATATTCTCACCCAAGCACGTTGGCATGCGAGAGGCTCCACCGTCGGCCGCCGTAGACCCACAATCACCATCTGCAGTAGTAGTAGCGTCCGCGTCACCACTGCCACCGGAGAGCTCGGGCGGCGGACACAGCGGCAGGCGTTGGTGGGCCATTTGGGGCGCTGACGAGGGGAAACCCTCTTCCTCCTCACTATCCCCAGGTGGTGGCAGCGCCAGCGACGCCTACATGGCTGCCTCTGAGCCGACCGCAGCGCTGTCGCCTTCCTCCACCTCTGCGCCGGCCGCCCCGTCGCCACTCACGCCGCACAGGAAAGACGCCGGTGGCGCCAAGAACGGTAGCGGCGACAGCAGCAAGGGCACGTTGGTGGTCACGGACTGGCGCGAGCTGCCCGAGTGCCCGCTGGCGGGGTACCGCCTGACGCAGGCAGGCCTCGTGGACGAGATGCAGCGGCCCCCGCGCGCGCTGCCGCCCGGCGAGCTGCGGAGCCTCATCACCGAGATGAGCGGCATCGAGCAGAAGGCGAAGCACATCACGGACATGCAGTTCGCCGAGCAGCTCGGCACGCGCAACACCCGCGGCATCGTCTTTGTCACGAACCCCGCGCTCTTTCTCGCGGGGCTCTACCTCTGCACGGTCAAGACGGCGCGCCTGTACCAGGGGGCCGCGCCGCGCCACTCCGCGCTGCTCGCCGCCCTCTCGCGGCTGCTGCGCCGCTGGCACCGCCCGGAGGAGCGTGAGCGGGTTGCGCGGCGCCACCGCCGTCTGATGCAGGCCACCAACGCGCGCGTCTGCCTGACGTTCCTCAGCGGCGCGCTGCTGGTGGCCATCGCCGCGGTGACGCGTCCGCCGCCGGATCTCCTCGAGAACGCGCCCGACGTGCAGGTGGCGAAGCAGCACATCGCGTACCAGCGCCACTCCGCCTCGACCCTCAAGTGGCTCTGGTTCGTCTACTACCACCACCCCGCCTACCGCGACAGTGCCAAGAGCGCCCTGCTGCCCTCGCCCCCGCCTGCACCGGCCCGCTCCGGCCACTAGTGGGTCGTAATCGCATTGCCGCGGCCTCTTCACCGAGATTTATACGTATATATATAGCTGCTCTCTGTCTCACTCTCTCACACCCATATTTTCACATTCACAGGAATAAGTTCATTCAAAATGCAGCCAACTATTTTTGACACTCACTCATCATTTCCTCCTGTAGGCTTTACTGCGGTGAAGGCCAGCTCTTGTGACATCAGCTCCATATACTCTGCACTACCTTTCCGATCTCCTGTCCTCGCCAAATCATTCCACAAATTCAATACCAAGGAAAAAAAAACAGTAGTCCTTCACCGCACACTCATTAAATCAAGCTCTTGCCTTTTTATTTTCCTTTCAAGACATCGAACCCCCACGGATATTATGAACACCACAGAGGAACTGCTGCCGGCCGATATGGCTCGCGAAGGCGCGGGCAGCGACGGGGAGGGAAGCGCGGCGCTGGTGGGAGGCGCCAGGGCCCCCGAGGACGACGGGGAGGACTTCTCTCCTCCGTTTTTCGAGGAGCAGCAGGAGTGTGCGGCGCTGCTGGCGGACCTGGCGGCGCGCCTCCCCCCGCAGCGCGCGGTGCTGCTGCCGTCCGTCGGCCAGGACCCCGCCGGCGTCGCGGCGCTGGTGGAGGTGCGTTTCGCCAAGATTCTCGCTCGGTATCAAGAGACGCCGCACCTGCTGTTCCCGCTGCTGGAGGAGCTCATGTCGCCGCTGGTGGCGCTGCTGCTGCGCTACCTGCCGCCCGCGGCGGAGACCTCCGCGCTGCTGCAGCGGGGGGACGACAGCGGCGACACCGCGACGGCGGCGGCGACCGTCGCGCGGGAGGAAGCGGCGTCCGCGGCCGGCAACACCGTCGTTGAGGCCAACGCGCTGGGGCAGAACTTTGACATGTTCGACTCGGACGCCCCCAAGACGCCGCTGCACCTCGTGTGCCGCGCCCTCTACACGATCGTCAAGACAGCCGGCGAGAAGTGCTGCACGAGCTACTTCCCCAACGAGGTGAAGCACTACGAGGACGTCTACTACGCCGTCGAGTGGTGGAAGCGCGAGCGGCGGCTGCAGCGCGAGTGGGAGGTGCGCTACTGCCTGCTGCTGTGGCTCTCCAACCTCGTGCTCGTGCCCTTCTCGCTTAGCGTCATCGACACCAACCAGACGCCGGGCGCCGCCGGCGCGGGCGGCAGCCTGCCGCTCTCTGACGCGGTGCTGGCGACGGCCGTGTCGTTTCTCTCGGACAGCTCCAAGTGCCGCGACGGTGCCGCGCTGCTGGTGGCGCGCCTGCTCACGCGGCCGGACAGCCAGCGCCACCGCGAGCTCTTCTACGAGGTCGCCCAGGAGGTGCTCGCCAGCCACGGCGGCGGCGGCGGCGGCGGCGGCACCGCGGAGGGCGGCAGCGACAGCGGCAACTTTCTGAGGGCGGTGGTGCGGCGCGAGACTCCCGACACGGTCTTCGCGGACACGTTCCGGCTGCCGGGGCTGCTGCTGGCCATCGCCAAGACGCTGAAGCTGGGCAAGCGCGAGGAGCAGCTGCGCTACGCCTCGCTGGACCTGATCGAGACCGTGGGCGGCCTGCTGGAGCGCGCCCCGGCCGACACGCTGCTGTGCAAGTGCGCCGTCAAGGTCGTGCAGCGCCTGGTGCTCGTGTCGCTCCGCAAGCGCCGCGCGGCGTGGCGCTACCAGCGGCACGTCGCCTCCCTCGCCTCCAACCTCGGCGCCGCGGAGACGGCGGCAGCGGCGCGACGCAGGAAGACGCGGACGCGGACGCGGCGGAGGCGGTGGAGGGAGACCCCGAGTGCGTGGAGGCCGGCATCGGGTTCCTGCTCGGCGCGCTCGGCCACAAGGATACGGTCGTGCGGTGGAGCGCCGCCAAGGGCGTCGGCCGCGTGTGCGAGCGGCTGCCGCAGGAGCTGGCGACGGAGGTGGTGGCGGCGGTGATGGAGTGCTTCGCCAGCGAGCACAGCGACAGCCTCTGGCACGGCGCGCTGCTGGCGCTGGCGGAGCTGTGCCGCCGCGGCATCCTCGCGGCCGGCCAGCTGACGGAGGTGGTGGACGTGGTGGCGCGGGGCCTCGGCTTCGAGCTGAGCAAGGGCAGCTACAGCGTCGGCGCGCACGTGCGGGACGCGGCGTGCTACACGTGCTGGTCCCTCGCGCGCGCCTACGACGCCGCCGACATCGAGCCGCACGTGCACCGCCTCAGCGCCGGCCTCGTCGCCGCCAGCCTCTTCGACCGCGAGGTCAACGTCCGGCGCGCCGCCGCGGCCGCCTTCCAGGAGTGCGTCGGGCGCCTCGGCAACTTCCCCAACGGCATCGACCTTGTCACGACGATGGACTTCTTCACGCTCGCGTCGCTCGGCAACGCGTACGGGGCCGCCGCGAGCACGGTCGCGCGCCTCCCGGCGTACCGCCCGCGCCTGCTGGAGGAGCTGGTGTCGGTGAAGCTGAGCCACTGGGACCGCCGCCTGCGCGCGCACGCCGCGGGGGCGCTCGGGCGTCTGGCGGCGCTGGAGGTCGCCGTTGCGCTGGGGGAGGTGGTGCCGGAGCTGCTGCGGCGCGTCGAGGACCCCTCCGTCGCGGCGCGCCACGGCGCCGTGCTCGGCCTCGCGGCGATCGTGCGGGAGCTGCCGGCGGAGTGCTGGGGCGCGGCGCAGCGCGAGGAGCTTGTGCGCGTCACGGTACGCCTCGACAGCGCGCGGCTCTTCCGCTCCCGCGGGGCCGAGTACGTGCGGCAGGCGTGCTGCGAGCTGCTGGCGGCCGTCGCTGGGCGGCGGCTGGAGCTGCCGGACACGCTCACGGTCGTGAAGATGAACGGCGCGAGGGCCAAGGCGCGCACGCACGCCAAGATGCAGGAGTTCTTCGAGGACACGTGGAGCAACATCCTCGAGTGGGTGCAGGCGAGCGCGGCCGCCGCCTTCGCCGCCTACGCCGACGCCTACTACGGCGTCTTCCAGCGCCCCTTCCACGACAAGGTGCTGGACAAGATGATCGCCGGCTGCCGCCCGGCCGGCCAGCCGCCAGCGTCGTCCTCATCCCAGCTGCAGGAGGCGGCCCCGGCCGCGCCCGCTGCGCCGCGCACGACGGTGCTGGAGCGGCGCGGCTACCTCGCCGCCGTCGCCGGCCTCCCGCGCGCGCTGCTGCTCGCCTCCCCGCCGGCCGACACCGCCCCCTGCGCGCCGCCGTACCTGCTGACGCTAACGCGCGCGCTGGCCGACGCGGCGGTGCTGAGCGAGGCGGACAGGCAGGACACGGAGCTCGCGGACGCGGAGGCGCGGCGCAACGCCGTCCGCTCCCTCTGCGCCATCGTCGCGCGCGTCGCGGGGCCTCAGGCGGAGCTGCCCGCCGGCGCGGCGACTCGCGAGTGGTACGGGGTGGCGGCCGGCGCGGTGCTCGGCGCCCTGGACGACTACGCCGCCGACAAGCGCGGCGACGTCGGCTCCTTCGTGCGGCTGGCGGCGCTGCAGTCGCTGCCGACCCTCGTCGCCGGCGGCGTCGCCCACCGCCTGTGCCCGCCGGCCCTGCAGCTGCGCTTCCTGCGCGCCGTGGCGCGGCTGCTGCTGGAGAAGCTCGACCGCGTGCGTGTGGCCGCCGGCGCCGCCCTCACGGCTCTCCTCGCCCTCGACGGCCTCGACGTCTCGCAGGACGAGGAGGAGGGGGAGGATGGGGAGGATGGGGAGGAGGGCGCGGCGGCGCGGGCGGCGGAGCTGGCGCGGCTGCGGGAGGTGCTGCGCGCCGCCGGGGACGTGGACTGGTCGCAGACGGCGGCCGTGCTCGCCCGCATGACGCCGCCGCTGCTGCTGGGGTGCCGGCGGCTGCTGTCCGCGGCGGCGCTGGAGGGCCTCGTCATCTCCGCCGGGGACCGCTCGGAGCACATGAGCCAGCCCGCCCTCGCCGCGCTGCTCGCCGCCTTCGCCGCGGAGGGGGCGGTGGAGGGGGAGGGCGCGGCGGAGCGGCGGGGCCGGCTGTCGCGGTCGCTGGCGGCGCTCGCGGCCCGCAGCGCCTGCGACGAGCGCGTGCTGGTGCCGCTGGGGCGCGCGGCGGACCACCTGCTCACGCGCGGCGCGCTGCAGCCGGAGACGCACGCGGCGCTCGTGTCCGCGCTGCGCGTCGCGCTGAGGCACTTGGCAACGAACATTGTGGCGCTGCTGCCGCTGGTGGGCCTGCTGGGGACGCTCTGCCTCAGCCCGAGCCCCGACGCGCGCGCCGCCGCGTGGACGCTCGCGCTGACGATGGTCGCCAGCCGCTACCCGCGGGTGCGCGCCCGCATGGCCGCCGACCTGTACACCGCCCTCGTCGCCATCAGCGCCGCCGAGGCGCCGGAGACGCGCCCGCAGCTGCGGCTGGAGGAGGCGGCGCGGGTGCTGGCCGACACGCAGTGGGACGGCAGCGACGCCGCCCACATCCGCCGCAAGCGCAACACGCTCTATCCACTGCTCGGCCTCGAGCCGCCCGCCGCCCAGGCGCCGAGCGGCACAGACACTGCAGCCAAGAAGCCCAAGACGGAGGCCGTCGCCTCCACCTATCACGCGCTTGTGCAGGAGACGGGGTATTAGTATATATATGTGAGTGCGTGTGCGTCGTGCGTGAGTGCGTGCTCACCCGACTGTTGGTGTTGTTCACGCACCATAATTAGATTCGTGTTACATTGATTTTTTTCAAATTTATGTTGCCCACTCTAAAGACTTAAAATACTATATCATTGCCACAACTCTCTGTCTCTCTCCCTCCCCCCCTCGTCTTGCGTTTGTGTAAAGAAGTAGGTGTTGTTCCTCGAATCCTCTTGCTTAAATGTCGTGGAAGCTGTTGATTCTGCCGCACCTCCCAAAGATACTCTTGTGTGCTTCCTCCCTTTTCATATTCTCCCCGTGCTGTTCCACCCTCACACACAGGTCCACACAGGTCCACACACACACATACACACGTAGGTACAAGTCGGCACTCGCACGCACAGACAGTCTTTTTTCTCCATCACTTTTCATTAGTTTGTCAAAGTCATTTAGTGAGCCTGTAGTTATCCTTCTCCAACAATACAAAGGGGGAAACAAAACTACATCAGTGGCGTCACCGGTGACTGCTGTCCTTCTCCCCACACTTTTCCTACGTCACTTGGCCGCCTCACTCCATTGACTCGCCGGCGTCCTCGCAAATGTCCGCGGACCCCACCGGCACACTCACCATCGCCGTGTGCGGCAACCTGCGCAAGCACCAGCAGTCGTACGACAGCCTGCGCTCCTTTGTGAGCAGCCACAACGCGGCCGTGTCGGCCCCCACGAGCGCCGCGCTGTACCAGGACGTCAGCACCGGCTTCGAGAGCACCGCGAGCGAGCGCGACGACGCGTGGCTCTCGCCGGCCGCCGGCTGCGTGTTCCGGCTGGTGAACCTCAACTACGACCACGCCGCGCAGCGCATGGTGCTCTCGGCGAGCGACGAGGTCAAGGGCGCGCAGGCCGTCACGCACGAGCACGCCCTCCCCGACCCCGGCACCGACGACGAGGGGAGGGGGGAGGCGCCCAGGCACGCCGCGGGCGCGGACAGGGCCGGCGACGCGGCGCTGCGGCCGTGGGACGTGGACGTGCTGATGCACAAGGTGACCTCCTTTGGGCTCGAGACGCCGGAGCGGGTGCTCAAGGCGTGGTGCGCGCGCGTGCAGCGGCGGCGGCGCGCGGAGGGGCGGCCCCCGATGGTTGTGCTGGACCCCTTCGACAGCACCGGACGCCTCTACACGCGGCGGGAGCTGTACCTGCGCCTCGACAGCTACGACCCCAGCGAGGAGTTCAACTTTGTGGTGCCGCCGACCTTCTTCTGGGACTGCAGCGAGAACCTCTCCAGCGGCGCCGACCACGTCGAAAAGGAGACGGTGGTGACCGACGTTGTGCCCCAGCAGCGCAGCACGCCCGTCGGCGACGGCTCCGCGGCCTGGGCGGCGGCGCAGCAGCGGCGGGAGGCGCGCGCAGCCAAGGGGAGCGGCGGGGCGGGCGCCAGGGAGGAGGAGGAAGAGACGGAGGAGGGCGACTCGTGGTGGATCGCGAAGCCCAACGAGGGCACCGGCCCCGCCTTCACGCACTACCTGGTGCTGTGGAAGAGCCGCGCGCTGCCGGGCGGCCGCGTGTCGATCCCCCGGAGCGTCCTGACGACGCTGCCGCGCGAGCCCAAGGCCTTTGTCGTGCAGCAGTTCTACACGCGCGTCTTCCCGATGGTGCTCAAGGTCTACTACGTGGCCCCCCACATGCACCTCAAGTTCAGCCCCACCACCAAGCTGCTCAACTTCATCGACAGGGAGGCCGCGCGCGTGGCGCAGGAGACTGGCGGCGGCGGCGGCGGCGGCTACGACGTGCCCGTCCTGCTTGACTCGCAGCGCAAGGACCTCTTCACGTGGGGCGGCGCGCAGCCGGAGCTGAGCAGCTGCGCGCCCTCCAGCGCCGCCTTCGCCTCCCCGCTCGCGAGCCAGGACTTCACCCCCGCCGGGCGCGGCAGCAGCAACAGCCGGCAGCCGTCGCTGGCCGCCTCGACCACCATCGTCTCCAACGCGACCCCGCGCATGCTCGCCTCGAACGTCTTCGCCGAGGGCGCCGCCGCGCCGGAGACGACGGAGGAGCAGTGGGCGCGCTTCTTCGCCCCCGGCACGCCCGCGCGCGCGGCGATCCAGCGCATGGCGGACCAGCTCTCGGCGCCGTCGACCGGCCTCGGCCTCACGCTCTACGGCTTCGACGTGCTGCTCATGCCGCGCCGCTTCTGCACCGCCCACCAGCGCCGCGCCTTCCCCCGCGGCATCGGCCGCGACGCGGAGGACGGCGCCGGCGACGCCCAGAGCGACGAGACGGCAGCTGCGGCGGCGGCTGCGAGCGCGGACCTCTTTGCGCTGCAGAGCCCCGACTGCATGTTTGACCGCGAGACGGGCGAGCCGACGGCGCTGCTGCGCGACGCGGTGCCGGTCATCATCGACGTCAACTACTTCCCCAGCTTCAGCTCCATGCCGCGCGTCCACGAGCACATGCTGGACCTCGCCTACGACAGTTACACGGCCCAGCGGGCGCCGCAGTAGTGCCGCAACAGAGGCGGCGCGCAGTCCGGCTGGCTGATCGGCTCTGCCTGACTGACTTCTGTCTGTGTGCGACTATTCTTCTTGTTCCCTCCCAATCCCCAACGCCCCCTCTCCCTCTCTCCCCCCCTTGTTATCATCCTTACATCTCTTCTTTATGTTCTCCCTTCATTTTGTTTTTGCTGTCCTTCACTCCTGTTAATGTGTTTTGTTTGACCCTGATACATGGATGCACATGCGCAATAATACATACATATATGAAAAATGGAATTGAAAGAATAAAACGACCATCACATTTTCTTCTATTCGTCTCACCATACACGTACACACCACGCATAGCCTTCATGTGTGGCGTCGGCATGTGAAATAGTGCGTTTCAAATACAAATACACACTCTCCTTGTTGGTTTCTTCTTCTTTGATATGATAAATTGCTGTAGGGAGAAAGAACGATAGTCTTTCATGCGTTCCTCCATCGATATCTCGAGAGCATATTCACTTCTATCTCTACTCATTCTCATCACCTCTCCGCTATGCAACTTCTGGAAATACATCATTTTATCGAAGGACAGTTATCAGAAAAAAACCCGGACGCTGCTAGTTCTCTTTCTTCTTTAGTTTTCTTTCCCAATTTATTCTTTACCCACACATTTTCTTTGATTCCATCAGTGGACGTACTATTTCCGACATTTAATCTCTCTCAATCTGCTTTCACGGAAGGTTCACTCACTCTCTTCGCTTGTTTATTTGGTTTCAGTAGACACAAGCAAATAAAGTATCAGAATCTCTCCTACACATAGAAGTACCTTAATCATCAGATATTTTTGTCTCCCAAGGTATTTTTTTTTTTTAAAATTCTTCTCTTACCCCCTTTTTCCCCCTCTTCTTACTGTTTTCATCTCACGAAAAAGTATTTGTGTTACTCTGAATATAGACTACGAAAAAGAAGAAGTCGAGGAAGCAGCTAGTGTTAGAGGCTTCTTTAACACTCGTGCCAACGTGTGTCGTACACCACACACACACACACACGCCATAGAGTTTTTACTATTCCGTGCTTTGGCACTCACACGCACACACACACACACACGCCATGTCGACACTTGTGGAGGATCGGACACAGCTCTCCAAAATCCACAAGATGTCCCTCTCCGGCGACGGCGAGCGCAGCAGCGGCAACGGCGCCACCAGCGACGCGCCGGAGGGCGAGGGCGGGGCGGCGGCCGAGGCGACCGCTCTCGCGAGTCGTGACAGCGCCACCGACGGCAGCGGCAGCAGCGTCAACTGCTATCCCCACAGCGGGCACGAGGCGCGGGGCTGCTGGCGCTGCACAGCGACGGCCCTTACGGCTGCGACGCGAGTCGTGTCAATGACGGGATAGGCGAGAATTACTACCCGGCGCCGGCGACTACGACGATGACGCGGGCATGGGGGCGGCGGTGGACACGTATGTGACGGCCAACGACCTGTGCGACCGGGAGCGGCTGCTGCAGCACGTGACGCAGCTGAGCACGGCCCTCCAGCGCGCGCGCCTGCAGGTGGAGGAGCAGCAGCGCACCATCACCCTCCTGCACGCCGTCGCCGAGTCGCGCTCCTCCCTCTCCTCGCTGTCGCCGGCTGCCGCGGGCGGCGGCGGGCGGGCGCTGACGGTGGAGCTGTGCGGCGCGGGGGCGACGGCGGCGGTGCTGGCGGCGCAGGAGGAGGCGGAGGTGCGGGAGGCGCTGGAGGCCGCCGCGGCCGCCTTCGACCCCGTGCTGGCGCAGGAGCAGCTCGCGCGCCTCGACACCGCCCTCGCGCGCGTGACGCTGCTGCGCCGGGCGGAGCTGCAGCGCCTGCAGCGCGCGGAGGCGGAGCTCGCCGACACCCGCGCCGCCCGCAACGCGCTGGTGGAACAACTGGAGGCGGCGCGCACGCACGGCGAGGCGGCGCAGCGGCGGGCGGCGGCGGCGGAGGCGGCACTCACGACGGCTCGCCTGGAGGCGGACCGGCTGCGCGAGGAGGAGGCGCACCTCAGCCGCCAACTCGTCGGGATGCGCGCGCTCGCGGCCGACTCCGGCGACGGCGGCGTACGCGTGTCGCGCGCCACCACTCCTGCCGCCGGCGCTGCCTCGGCGGGCGTGCGGCGCAGCCTGGCGGCGCTGGAGGAGGAGGAGCAGCGCGCGCGGCAGGAGGTGCTGCAGGGGCTCTTCTGGGGCCCGATGCTCATCGCCTTCGACGCGGGCCTCACGTGGGTCGCCGACGTGGAGGCCGCTGCGGCAGCGGAGGCGGAGGCGGAGGCGGATGGGCAGCAGGAGCAGCAACGGCAGCGCACGTCGGCCGGCGGCCCCCCGGAGGCTGAGGAAAGCCGCCACTCGAGCGCTGCCAGGGCGGAGGGGACGGACGCGCTGCTGCGGCGCCAGGAGGAGGAGCTGACGGCGCTGCGGGTCGAGCTGCACCGCGTTGCGGAGCGGCAGCGGCTGTCCGCGGTCGAGGCGGAGCGCTACCGCACACTCTTCGAGAGCGAGCGGCGGCGCTGCGAGCAGGACGCGCGCGACCACGCCGCGCAGCTGCACCGCGCCTACGAGGAGCTCGTCAAGGACCGCCGCCTCATCATGCAGGCCCTACGCGCCGACGTGGAGGAGCAGGTGCGCGCCGCCTTCGCCGCTGGCCGCCAGTACGAGCGCCAGTCGCCGCGCCACACCCGGGGGGAGGCCGAGGGTGGGGAGGGTGGGGAGGAGGCCTCTGGCCCCTCCGCCGCCCCCGGAGCGCAGTCGGAGTCCGAGGGGTGGGGGGACGACTGCGATGGCGCCGCCGCTGTGCTGTCTGCGGCGCACCGCACGCGCTCATCACGTGTGGCTGCCTCTCCCGCCGCCGCCGCCGCTGCTGGCGCTCGTGTCGGCTCAAAGCGCCGGCAGCAAACGAGGGCCTGAGTAAAGTGGCCAACGCAACCGTCTTCTCTCCTCCTTATTCGTCCTCGCAGCCCTGTCCACATAGACATATCTATCCATCTATGAACTGTTTGCATTTCATTTTGCTGTCGCCCCTTTTTTTTTACTTGTTGCTTTCCTCTTCTTTTGTTCACCTTCACACTTTCCATAGAGTTCACTGGCGTCCAGCCACTTTCATGCCCATCAAACGCAATCACCAAGAAAAAATAAAATGTTTATGAAATGAAACGAAGTGTCTTTACGATGAGTCCCAGATCTTTTTTCTTCAAGGGAATGACGGGCACCACTTCTCCATCGTTTGCATAGCGCTTGCTCGTGGCCCGCTGCTCTTGTCTGTTGTCTGATTATCTCACCCGTGTTTGTTTCTCATATTTCTTGCCCCCTCCCCCATGCACCAATTCGACGATGCATCATCATCCATATAACCGTACTTGGGACAATTATAGTACTACCAACAACTTGAAGGATATCCACAGGCAGCAGTATTACGACCGCCCCCTTTTTTTTCTTGTAGGGTGTGAAGCTTTCTTCTGAGAGTCGATAGCTAAATCGTAGAAAGAAAAAAACACGCATTTGTTACCCCCCCCCCCCCCACACACACACAACCATTATCAGTTCTTCTATCTCCCTCCCTCCCCTCAAAACGAAAAAAGCACACACTCATGAGTGACTCTGCGCGGCGCGTCAGCAGCGCCGGGAGCCGCGGCAAGAAGAAGAAGGCGTCGGTGGCGGCGGCGGCGGCGCGGCGGGCGGAGGCGCAGGCGCGCGCGGACGTGGTGGCGGCGACGTTTGCCAACACGGAGCTCGTGAGTGCCAAGGAGGCGCTGGAGAGCTACCACGGGCAGTTCCAGCGCAGCGAGGCCGAGAACGCGGAGCTGCGGCGCGAGCTGTCGCGGCAGCAGGACGACGCCATGACGGTTGTGGAGCACCTGCAGCAGCGGCTCGACGAGGTGGCCAACGACTACGCCGCGTACCGCGCGCAGGTGTCCGAGTCGCTCGCGACCAACGCGGCGGCGCAGGCGCAGCTGGAGGCGCGCTACCAGGAGGCGCTGCGCGAGCGCGACGCGCAGATCGCGGAGCTGCTGGCGCTGACCGGCCGCCTGCAGGAGGACCTGGCGCAGGCGAGCCGCTACGTGCAACAGCGGCAGGAGCACGCGATGGAGCTGCGCGCGCTGCAGGACAAGCTCGAGGAGCTCAGCGCGGCGCACGAGAAGGAGCTGACGGCGCTGCGCTTCCAGACGATCGACCGCAAGATGCGCCTCGTCGCGCTGGAGAAGACCATGTCGGCCGAGTTCCGCGCCACCATCGAGCGCGAGTCGCAGCGGCTGCTCGAGGACAAGCACGGCGCCCTCGTCAGCGCCAACGCGGAGCTGCTGGCCGAGAAGGCCGCGATGCTCAAGGACATCAACGACATGATCGCGCTGAGCCGCGACCTCAACACCGACAGGGCCGAGACGCGGCGGCGCGCGGAGCTGAGCGCGGAGGCGCAGCGGGAGGTCATGCGCCGCGCCGCCGCCCGCGCCCGCCTCGCGCGCGACACCGGCGACCGCGCGGCGGAGCTGGAGGGGCGGCTGCGGGAGGCGCGCGGGCGGGAGCGCGGGGCGGTGGCGGCGGTGCGCGCGGAGTACGAGGGGCGCGTCGCGGAGCTGGAGGCGCAGCTGGCGGCGGCCAACGCGGCGGTCGGCGCGCACCGCAAGGAGCTGCAGCAGATGCGCGCGCTCGCGGGACGTGTCGTGGAGCAGCGCTCCGACCTCGAGCGCTTCTTTTACGTCGCCCTCGCGGACTGCAGGCGGTACCGCGCGGCGCTGGAGGGCAAGGGCGGCAGGGCCGGCGGCCAGGCGGCGCGGCGGCAGGGGCCGGCGAGGGAGTTGCCCCCCGTCCGCGGCGGCCCCAGCCCCGCTCCCAGCACTACAGCCGGCGGCGGGAGCCAGAACACCAGCCTCAACGGCTCGCGCAGCGGCGCGGCGGGCGGCGCCGGCAGGGCCCGCGGCGCCTCTGGCATCGCGAGCAGCAAACCCGACACGGCGGCGTCAGGTGCCTCGGAGGCGCCGACGCCGTCCCCCTCGCCGCCGCCGCCGGGTGAGGGTGCCTACATTGACGAGATGTCGTGGGAGGACAAGGAGAAGGTCATCAAGGCCCTTCTCTTCTACATCAACAGCACCTACTACTCGAGCGGGAAGCACTAGTATGGCTGTTTTTCGGAGATTCGATGTAAACTAGATCCACCGTTCTTTTCTTCTGTTTGTTTATTCCGCTCTTGCTTGTACATTTCATTATTCTTATTATTGTTTTGTGTTCATCTCACCTCATCATCTTCTTTGAAAAAGAACAACAACACAATGTGTTGGATTTTGTTAACGCTTAGTGGGTCCACCTTGCCTGACTGTTTCTTTACGTGTTTGATGCGCTAAGCCCGTGCTCGCCGACGACACAATGCGTATGCCACTGCCACGTCTGCGCCTGAAATTGCCAAGACTCTCCTCACCCCATCTTCCCGCACCTTACTCAACAAAAACAGAAGCATATATACATATTTATTTATTTATAGCACCAACACGCATTTGAACGGAAAGAGGAACAGTTAAAACAAAAACCGCGTCGAGTAGTCTGCCATGTCCGCGCCGGAGACGTACCAGCGGCGCGACGGGCGGGAGCCGCAGCAGATGCGCAAGAAGGAGCTGCGCCTCTCGGAGCTGTCCCAATTCGACGGCAGCGCCGCCTACTCACAGGGCTTCACGTCGGTGCTGGCGGCGGTGCACGGCCCGGTGCAGGCGCGGCTGGAGCAGCACGACCGCTGCGGCGTCAGCGTCCGCGTGGCGCGCCTGTCGGGGCCGTGCGCGGCCGGCGGGGCCGAGCGGCTGACGGTGCGCGAGGAGCAGCGCGCGCGGGCCGCCGCCACCGACGCGCACGAGCTCTCGCAGATGCTGGAGGGCCTCGTGGCGGCCGTGCTGCTGGCCGAGTACTTCCCCCGCGCTGTTGTGGCTGTCGACGTGACGGTCGTGCAGGACGACGGGGCGCTCGCGGCCGTCGCCGCCAACGCCGTGATGATGGCGCTGCTCGACAGCGGCGTCCCGTGCCGCACCACCGCCGCCGCCGTCTGCGTGGCCGCGCTCGCCGCCCCCGCCGCCAGCGCCCCCGCCGGCGCCGCGCCGCCGCTGCTGCTGCTCGACCCTAGCCGCGAGGAGGAGGACCTCGGCGCGCAGGCTGCCTCTGCCTCCGCCTCCCCTGCCTGGGCCACCGCCTCCGTCGCCACCTTTGTCTTCTCCAACCCGCGCGCCGGGGGCGGCACCGGCGTGCTCTCCACGCATGTGCGGCGCCCGCGCGGCGCGACGTCCCTCCCGCCCGCCGCCGCCGCTATCGACGCCGCCACCTTTGAGCGCATGGCCGCGCTCGCCGAGTGCGCCGCGCCGGTCATCTTTGACTTTATGCGGCAGAGCATGGACGTCGAGTAGGGAGACGCGAAGTGGTGGCGTCAGACCCCCTCCTAATTCTTGCGTGTCTGCGTGGGTGCGGTCGCTCCTCCTCCCTCTGCATTTTTTTTTATTCCTTCTCCCCACCTTCCTTGCGTCGATTAATCAGTAATCCTTCTCTTTAAAAAACAAAAGAACACAAACAATTATTACCAATACCAATTGATCTACGAGAAGTGATCTCTTCATTCAGAAGTCCTCCTTTTTTTTTTCCCCCCACGTCTTCTTTTTCTCTTACGTGCTCTCCCTGGATTACTGCATCCAACGCTCGGCGAGATCTGATGCCTTTCTAGTCTTCTCCTATATTCTCTACTCTCTACTCTCTACTCTCTACTCTCTCCTTTTTTGTAAACCCTCCCCTCGCCCCCCCCCACCTCGCTTAGAAATCATCGAATAGCAACAGACAGAGAACTCCATCTTATTATCTACTCTGAGATCTCAGAAATGGTCCTTCCCATCATTGCCGGTATCGCGGCGGGCTGCGTTGTGTACTACGCCTTCCGCATCGCGCCGCGCATCACCTCGCGCGTCGCGCAGGCGGAGGCGCAGCAGGCGGTCGCGCGCAAACTGCGCCCGTACAGCTTCTTCGAGTACGGCTTCCAGCCCACCATGACGCGCGAGGAGGCGTGTCTGATGCTCGGCTACACCCCCGCCGAGGCGCGCGCCGCGACGCCGCCCAGCGAGCAGGACGTCAAGCAGCGCTACCGCCGCCTCGTAAAGGTGCTGCACAGCGACGTCAGCGGCTCCTCCTTTATCAACTACAAGCTCAACGAGGCCAAGAACATCCTCATCAAGTGACTTGCGCGAAGCTCTTATTATTATCTTTTTTTTCCCTTTGCTGCTTTCCCCTGTGGCTGCGACGTTTGCCACTCTTGCTTACCACCCGTCATCAGCGAGTTTGACCACTTCTTTGCTTTCATTCTCTTTTTTTCTTTCTTCTCTATTTCTTCTCGTCTTCACACTTCATTATGCCTGTCTGATCAATACTCTTCTTCTTTATCCACACGCCGATGCCCTTCATGCCATTCTTAGTGGTTCTTTTCTTCCTGCGCACTTGTGCTCGCGTGTTATGCTATGTTTTTCGGCTTCGTCTCACTCACTCACTCCCTTCTTCCTCCTCCCCTCCCTGCACGTGTGTACCGTCTCACGCAAGCTAGTACGGACATAACATTCATCGCTCCGCTTACTCTTCCCCTCCCTCCCAATCTCACAGCTCATGCCGGCGGCAGCAGCTGGAAGCGATGGCGGGCGCGCTGGAGGAGTGCGCCACCCTTCTGCGCCACTCGGCCGCGGACCCTGAGGCTCCTGTGCTGCGTGTGTTCCTGCATCTTCTCCCCAAGGAGGAGGAGCTGCGCACGTCCGGGCCTCTGGTGGAGGTGTTGTCGGTGGCTGATGGCGGGGGCAGGTCGGCGGAGGTGGAGCAGGGAATGGTGGTGCGGCCGCGCGCGCTGCAGGCGCTGGTACGTGCGGGGCTGCCGCCCTCCACCGCCGGCCTCTTCACGCACCCCCTCGCGGGGTACGCGGCGGCGGAGCGGGCGGCGCGCCGGACGGACACGCCGCCACCTGCCGCGGCAGGTGACTCGCTCATGTGCAGCGGCGCGGCGCTGCTGCTGGCGCCGGGCAACGACCACCTGTGGGGCCAGCGGCGGCGCGCCGCGGAGGAGACCATCTCGCGGCTCTCTGGCGCCGCACCGAATGCTGCGGGAGGCGAGGCTGCGCAGGTGTTGTTCCGGGAGATGGCGCTGTGCGACGCCGTGCAGAGCTTCTACCACAAAATACCCGAGGCGTGGGTGCACCGCGGGTGGTGCGTCGCCCGCCTCGCCTCCCTCTCTGCCGACGCGTGCGACACCGTTCGCGGCTGCCTGCGCGCCGGCGACGGCACCTTCATGTACGCGGCCGCCGCGCACCCGCACAACTACAACGCGTGGGCGTACCGCTGCCGCCTCGTGCGTCTGGCCATGACAGGGCCCAGCCCGACGCCAGGGGCGCCACCGCTGCTGCTGCTGCTGCTCAGCGAGGAGCTGCGGCGCGCCATGTCGTTTGCGCGGCGCCACCCCGGGGACTCCTCCGCCGCCGCGTACCTCTTCTCACTTCTGCAGATGCACGAGGGGCCTCTGCCGGCGCGGGCGGCGCGGCGGCGGGGGAGGCGTGGGGCGCGCTGATGGCGCTGACGCAGGCGGCGCTGCGCACCCACGCCGAGCGCGGGCACGAGTGCCTGTGGACGCTGCGGCTCGCGCTCGTGACGTGGGCCGCGGCGCACGCCGGCCGCCGCCTCGGGGGCTGGACGGTCGCCGACGAGCTGGCGTGGGTGTCGGCGCACGCGGAGGTGGGCGGGGCGCTGTGCCCGTCGGCCGCGCGCTGGCAGGAGGCGGCGGTCGAGTGTTGCGGGTCGTTGTCGTGGCACTCGTACTACGCCTGCCGCTATGGCTTGGCGCTGTTGAGGCTGCTACGCAAGTAGTGACATCCGCGCACGTCTGACTGCTTTTTTTTTTTTTTTGTTTTTCTGCTGTTGTGTGCCTTGCCTTTTGCGTTCATTCTCAACTCCCTCGCAACTTTTGTTTTGAGCACGCGCCAAATAGTGAATCACTGCGCGTAGTTGTGGATTTCTTTTTCCTGCGCCGTCTTGTATTTCTTCGATTGACCCCTTCCCTCCCCCCTTCCCCTCCTCCATATATGAATATTATATATGACAACTGCCACGTTACAGAAACTCAATTAGCTTTCCTTTCTTTCTTTTTATTTTTCTTTCATTACTTTGCCAGTATCGCTTATTTACTGCTACCACCCGAATTACGGGTGCCATTTCGACCTCTGTCACAACGACGCAGAGAAACATAGTAGTCTCCTTTGATTTACAACTTTCTTCTTCTTGTACTGAGAAGTACTCTGTCCCCGGAAATGAGCGAGCCGTTTGTTCTCAAGGCGGACCTGCGGCAGCACACGTCCGACACGCGCGCCGTCGCCGTGGACGCGTCGGGCCCCGTCTACTTCTCCGCCTCGCGCGACGGGACGGCGGCCAGCGCCCTGCCGCCCGCCGGGGGCCAGGACACGCTCGCGCGCGGCCTCACCTTCACCGGCCACACGGCCTTTGTGAACTTTGTGCTGCTCCACCCCGGCGCGGGCGTGCTGGACGGCGAGCCGTGCCTCGTCACCGGCGGCAACGACAACCACGTCGCGCTGTGGAATCTGGAGAGCTCCGCGCTGGAGGCGGTGCTGGACGGCCACGCGGCCGGCGTGTGCTGCGGCGCGGTCATCGGCGCGACCGGCGACGCCGACGGCGCCTCGGCCCTGGAGTGGTCGCGCGACGTGGTGACCGGCGACTGGGGCGGCGTCTGCATCGTCTTCGACCACGGCAGCGGGCGCGCGAAGCAGGTGTACCAGGGGCACAAGACGGCCATACGCGGGGTCGCGCACCTGCCCGGCACGCACCTCGTCGTCTCCGCCTCCGGCGACAAGACGCTGCACCTGTGGGACGTGCGCACCGCCGCCGCGGCGCGCGTGTACGCCGGGCACGAGGACGTGGTGCAGTGCGTGTGCGCCGTCAGCGCGACCGTCTTTGCGAGCGGCAGCAACGACTGCACGGTGCGTCTGTGGTCGACGGCCTCGCCCATCGCGCTGCGCATTCTGCAGGGCCACGAGTCGCTGGTGTACACGGTGAGTTGGAACGCGGCTGCGGGGGAGCTGCTGTCGGCCTCGGAGGACCGCACCGTGCGCGTGTGGGGGCCGTCGGGCGACGCGCAGGCGGCCGCGCCGGACGATGCAGACGACGAGGAGGACCCCGCGGCGCCGTACCGCGCGTGGGCGACGCGCTCGGTCATCCAGCACCCGTGCGTGGTGTGGACGGTGGCGGCGGCCGGCGCGCGCGAGGTGCTGACCGGCGGCTCCGACGGCATGCTGCGGCTGTGGACGCGCGACGAGGACGCGATGGCCTCGGTGGAAAAGCTCGAGGCGCTGCAGGCGGCCATCGCCGCGACGGAGGTGGACGTGCGGGTGGCGGCTAGCGGCGGCGGCGGCGGCGGCCCGCTCGACCCCTCCAAGATGATTTCCGTCAACGAGCTGCACAAGTACCGCGGCGCGGCGGAGGGCGAGAAGAAGTTTGTGCGCAACGAGGCGGGCGCGGTGGAGGTGTACATCTGGGCCGCCGGGCGGTGGGACAAGGTCGGGGTCGTCGTCGCCGGGCCCGACCGCCAGGCCTTCACCGGCGGCCCCCTCGAGCGCGAGAAGAAGTACCACAACGGGAGGCCGTACGACTATGTGTTTGACGTGGACGTGGAGGGGCGGATGCTGAAGCTGCCGTACAACGCCGGCGAAAACATCTTCGAGGCGGCGCAGAACTTCATCAACGAGAACAGACACATCGTGACGCAGGACAGCAAGGAGGCCATCCAGAACTTCATCATGAAGCACATCGACCCGCGGGACCTCGCGCGCGTCACCGGCGGCGGCGGCGGGGGCGGGGGCGGCGTGACCCCGGCCAGCAGCGCGCAGCCGCCCGCCGCCGCGGCCGCGCCGCAGACGCCAGCGGGCCCGCCCATGGCGCCGGCGCCCGTGCAGGAGTTCGCGGCGTGCACCGTCTTCGAGGCCCTCAACGCGGCCGCCGTGCAGCGCAAGGTGGACGAGCTGCTCGCGCCCGACACGTCCTTCTCCGGCGTCATCGCGGCCGCCGTCGCCGCGACCGCCCCGGGCGCCAGCGCCGACGCGCGCGTGTCCGCCGTCGCCGACGCGGGGCGGCTGCTGGCGGCGCTCCCCGTCGGGCAGCGCTTCCCCGCGCTGGACACGCTGCGCTTCCTGCTGGCCGGCGGCGGCGCGGCGGCCGCTCTGCTGGTGCCGGTGCTGGACGTGCTCGAGTCGTTTCTGCCGCCGGCCGGCCGCGGCCCCGCCGCCACCTCTGACGGCGAGCGCCTGACAGCGACGCGCCTCGCGGCCAACGCGGTGGCGGTGATGGACGCCGGCGCGCGCGCGGGGGGCAGCGGCGCCGTGCCCGGCCGCCACTGCATCATGCTGTCGTGGGTGCTGTCGGACCTGTGCGGGCAGTCGGCCTACGGGCGCACCGCCCCCCTGCGCGCCGCCGCCGCCGCCCTGCTCACCAACGGCGCGCGCTTCCTCTCCGAGATGGATAGCGCCGCGCGGTACATGGGCGGGGAGGCGCTGGCGCTCCGTCTGCGCACCGCCGCCGCCACCGGCGCGCTCACCGCCCTGCGCGCCGCCGCCTCCGCCGGGGGGCCGCCCGCCGCCGCCGCCGCCCTCACGGCCCTCTACACCCTCCTCCACCGCCGCCCGCACCGCGCGTCGCCGCTGCCGCCGGCGCTCGCGACCGATCTGCGCCGCGCCGTCGGCGACTGCAAGAACACCGCCCCTCTCGCCGCCCTCGCCGAGGCGGTGCTGCTGCTCCTCCAGACGTGACTCCCCCCTCCTCCCTGGGCTTACTTACTGTCCGAAAAGAACAATCACAATCAGACAAACAAACAACCTTTGATTTTTTTACGATTTTTGCTCGACAATACTACTATTCTTTCAGCATATTTTCTTTTTCTTTCTTCTCAATGACCGACGAATGAGGACGAAAACCAAAAGAGAGAAAGATAACATCCGCGCGCCAAGTGCATCTCTCTTAGGGTTTCCGTAGGAACTCCCACAACTGACATTATTTCCGACTCTTGCTGGATATGAAGGGGAACAACAACAACAATAACAGCAACGACAGCAGTGAAGATGTTGTTCAGATGTGTCATGACCAGTGTGCGTCTGTTTCTTGATGAATGACCGTCATCTTCTTCAGTCTTTTTCCTTTTTCTCTCCCCTCTCCTCAGTTTCTTATCAGAAACCTCTCTAGGTATTTCGTATTTAAGTGTGTTTTCCCTTCTTCTATTCTTTTCCTGTTTCGTATAATAGCATTCTTCCTAGTCTTTGAAAACCAAAGAATTGTGCTCTTTCGACCCGACAAGAGCAGAGAATTTCTATTTTCTATTTTTTATTTTTAGTTCCCTCTTCTCACCTGTACCATAATTCATCTCTTTCATCACATTCTTCCTCAACCTCTTATTATTATTCTTGTTGTTATTACTATTATTTGTAGCCCTTTTTTTTTTTTTCGTCTCACATTGTCGAATTTGGAAATTATCTTTTCCCTGCGGTCTGTACCCGTTTTCTTCCGCCAAACCCCCGCACGCATCTTTCTAGTGAGAGAGAGTGCGACGTGCTTTTGGGCCTACTCAGGGAAGCACACATATAGTCAACGTAGAGCGTTGCGCAATATTTGTCTTTGGCGAATAAAGCCACGTGAATTACAGTAACTCGGTACCAGCAAAATTAGTGATATACAACCCCCCCTCCCCCCACCCACACGCGCGTGCGGTACACACCAACAATAACAAACAGGCAACAACCAAGCACTCCGTCAGCCATGTCTGGTAGTGCGCTGAAGCCGCTCCCCCCCACGGCGCCACGCTCGCCCTCGCGCCCCGTGCTGTCCGCCGGCAGCCTCTCGCATATAGAGAAGAAGCCGTTGGTGTACAGCTTCTTTGGCACGATCCCGCAGTCGGTGCTCATCAAGGAGCCGTCGGGCGGGCGCGGCGGCAGCAACGGCGCGCGGCGCGGCAGCGGGCACGGCGTGAGCACCCCCGGCTCGCCGCACGACGGCGCCGCGACGCCCAAGCCGATGACGTGCAGCTCGCTCTTCCTGCTGTCGCCGGGGGTGCGGGAGAAGATCCGGGTGAGCTCGCACGGCTCGCAGCTCTCCGAGACGGAGTCGCTGCACCTCAAGCACGTCGAGGAGTACAACTTCCTCGTCGTCACCCTCGCCTACGCGCTGCAGCAGACGCTGACCGCGCACGAGCGCCTGTACGAGGCCGTCGCCGGCCCGCAGGCGCCGTCCATCGCCAACAGCGCCTCGGACATGGTGGCCTTCAACACCCCCAGCGCGGCGGCGCTGACGATCCTCGACTACCTGAAGCGCGTCGTTAAGTACACGTACACCTCCCCCAGCGCGCTGCTCGTCGCCTGCATCTACCTCGACCGGCTGCTGTGCCGCTACCCCGCGCTGCTCTTCCACTCGTACAACTGCCTCAAGCTGATCCTGTCGACGGTGCGCATCGCCAGCAAGGTGCTCGACACGCGCTCGCTCAACAACAAGGACTTCGCGGTCGTCGGCGGCATCTCGAACGAGGAGCTGAACAAGCTGGAGTCGCTGCTGGCGGAGCGCCTCGAGTTCGACCTGTACGTGTCGCAGGAGGAGTTCTACGAGTACGGCCGCGACCTCATCGTGCTCGCGCGCGGCGAGGCGGCGACGCCGTCCTCCGCCCTCTCGCCCTCCTTCGACGCGCCCTCCCCGCCGCGCGACGGGCGCCCCGGGGGCCGCCGCGGCAGCCTCGCCTCCGCGCGCGCCGCCCGCGGCCGCAGCACCTCCCTCATGTCGCAGAACGGCGCGCCGCTGCTGCAGTCGGCGATGCACCCCGCCGACGCGCCCTTCAGCAACTCGCTCACCATGACGCGCTCCTTCTTCGCCCTAGACGAGGAGGCGGAGGAGGACGACGACGCCGCGCGAGAGGGCGCCGCCGCCGCCGCCGCCGGGGCCCCGGCACCTCCGCCAGCGGCGGCCCCCGCAGAGGCTCCGACGCGGAGCGGCGCGCGCGCGGCAACAGCGGCACGCTGCCGGCGGTGAAGGGAACCGGCAGGTGAAAAAAAGAAAAGTGGAGACGCAGGTGTATTCATGCAGTTGAAACCGTTGCAGAAAAGTACTCTTTCTCTCTCTCTCTCTCTCACGCACTTGATCTCCTCCCAGAGAGCCGCACGGTGGTCTTTCTTTTTCTCCACAAACGTTGAAATGATTCATAAGTCTCGTTATCTCCGACAGGTTTTTGTTATTTTTTTCTTTAAAAAATAATATCTCACTTTTCTCTTTCATGACCTCTCTTCTTTTCTTACTTCTTTCCTTTTATTTTTTCTCGTCTCAATTATCATCATTACATCTTACATCTTCCCCCCCCCCTTCTTTCCCTTTTCTCCCTCTTTTTTTTTTCTTGTCTGCGAGTGCAGCGGCCGGGAGTTTTCGCTTTCTGCCGCAGCTTCCTGCTGTGTTTTCCTTTTGCTCGCCACGCGCACGCCACTGTACATACACGCACGCACGCGCCCAGCACACACACACACACACACACACGCATCCCACAAAACGACTCACAGATGCACCACGAGCCGCACGTACTCACATTTGCTCTTTCTGTATATTTGCTACGTATGTTTGCTACGTTCCCTCTCTCCCCATTAGCTTCCACTTTTACTTGAATAATATAACGACTCGCGACACACACACACACACACACACACACACTCACATACATACATCTCTAAACTAATACAATAAATAACAGTAATCCACATACATACACACGTATATATATATGAAACGTTTCAAGGCAGAGGAGAACTTCTTTTTCCAATGAGAGCATAAATACAGGCTCATTCTTGCCAACCACATGAAAAGTAAGTAAGGCATTACCCACAGTCAAACTTACTGCACCCCGCCTGAGCACGTTCTTCCTCTTCTTCCTCCCTTCTCCCCTCTCCCCTTCCCCCTCTCCGCATCCGGCCTGTGCAACTCTGTTACTGTGTTACTCTGCTGCTGCTGCTGATTTGTTTTCTTTTTGTTTCGCCTTATGCTCACACGCATACCTAGGGACTGGTTGATATAACAGAAAGTATATCGACACACAACAACAACAACAACAACAAGAAAGTGTAGGGGAAGTGCACCAAAGCAGACGCGGACAGTGCAGCAGTGCCGAAGACAAATCATAGTCATTCATTTTCTCTTATTTCCTTTTCCCCTTCTCTCTCCTATTTTGTTATCATTTATAGTCATCTTGTTTCTTCACTTCCTCTCTTCTCACCTCCTTTCTTTTTTCCACCCCGTTGTTTCGCTTGATTGCTATGGCGCTTCTCTGTGTTTAATTTTTCGTTTCTTTTCTACTTCTACTCGTGTATTGTATATTGCTCTTTTTTTTTTTTTTTACTTCACCTTCCCTTATCTCTCTCTCTATCTCTCTTTGCCTCTCTGGCACTCTCTCGATCTTCATCACTGTCAGTAAGCATTCACGATGTAATAATTCTACGGTAGCTTTGGCTCTAGTGTCCCTTTACGCACAAAACACGAACAAAAACAGTAGTTTGATTCATAATCCTCACTTGCGCACTTGCTTGTTTTCAATAATAAAATGAGCCACATACCGATTGACAGTTATATGAACACGAGTGTACGCTTTCGTGTGCACATGCATATGATGTTGGTAATCATCCCATTCTCCTGCAAAACGAGGGGTCATCTTCGGAATGGTGCTTGTACGAACGAAGACGGTCTCCACTCGCTTTTGGATGGGTTTTGTTGGCACCGTACTGGTGAGCTCTGGTGCAGAGCATTCCGCGGCTGCGTGCGGTCTTTGTTGCATCCCTTTACCTTCACTCTTCGTCTCGCTTTCTTCCCCACACTCAACCCCACACACCATCACACCCATCTTTGAAAAACAAAAAGGATCTTGTGTCACATAAATAGAGTGAAAAGGGGAAAAATATACAGAAAATAAGCCCTTATCGTTTTTCCTTTTTCTCCCGTGTCGTCGTCGTTGTAGTCTATTCTATTCGTTTCTGTTTTTCGCTTCTCTTTTCTTTTTTACAAATATAATTTATTCTCTATTTTTCTTTCCGCTTCCGCATTATTCGTTTATCTATATACATATTTGTATGACGGGTGGACCTTTCTCTCTCGGTCTTTCCCTTTCTCCACGTATTATCTTGTGTAAAGTAAATAAGACGACCCGCAATCAATCTCGATTTTCTCTTTTCGGTCTCCTTTATATCATTATTGCGACTGAGCGTGCGTCGAAGAATCTGCTTCCTAGGCTCTCTAGTTCTCTTCCAACAGTAGTTTTTAGCACTCAGTTTCCAGTTACACAGAATTTGATATTGGACCATTTTCTTTGAGTCGTCACTTTAGCAACTGTAATAATCCTGTTCCATTCCTCTTGTGCACTTTGTTCACCGTTGAAGTTTTTTTTGTAAAATAAACTAAACATAAGCAAACAACAACAAACAAGCAAGTGTACAATATTTCGCCCTTTTTTCCCTCTTAACCCTGTGGTGCTCTCGCATCTTTTTCTTGTTGATCTCAAATATTTCAGAAAATCTCTACCCCCCCGACACGCCCGTCGGGGGCTACCTCTATAATTAGCTACAACGTCTCTGTAAATATATATATCTGTGTATATTTACATTACCATAGTTGCTTTTCTGTCTTTTTTTTTAATTCTTATCATCGTGTCATGAGTGCCAGCGCCGCCAACGGCACGGTGCCTGTGGGCGGCAGCGGCGGCGGCCCCGCGCCGAACCGGCCGCCGCTGACGGTGGGGTCGATGCTGGTGTGCGTGCACGGCATCCTGGACATGCCGCGGACGATGGCGCAGGTCGATCCGCGGCGCGAGGAGAGCGAGATCGTGCTCAAGCCCAAGGCCAAGTACTACTATAACGACCACAAGGTCACCTACCTCGACCTCCCCGAGGCCACCATCAGCTTCTCGCCCTCCTCCATCATCTTCAAGAACGAGCGCTTCGTTGTCGACTTCGACAGCCCCAGCACCACCAGCCGCGGCGGCAGCCCCCGCCAGCGCGCCGCCGGCCACGAGGGCGACGCGAGCCTCCTCAGCTCCGCCGCCGACCCGCCCGCGCTGCAGGGCGGCTCCCCGCAGATCCTGCGCCCGCGCGACGTCGTGGGCCTCGACGACCTGGACGCGGGCGGCGGCGGCGGGGCGCTCCCGCGGCGCCCGGCGCACCACGTACTGCTGCAGTACCCCAAGCGCAGCGACCTCAAGGTGATCATTGAGATTCTCGTTAGCGTGCGGCAGCGGCGCCTACACTCGGCGGCCGCGCGGTGGATCACGCCGGCGCCGGAGCTCGGCTCGGTGCGCAACGAGATCGCGAGCTTCTCGGCGGCCGACGGGGAGGTGGCGCGCTTCAAGGTGCTCAACCGCTTTGTGGGGCTGACGGTGGGCCACATGAGCTGCACGATGCAGGTGCCGCACGTGCGGGAGGACCTGACGCAGCTGCCCAACGCCCACGCTCTGCAGCAGGCCGCCTTCGACCGCCTCGCCTTTGACCACGAGCGCCTGCGCAAGATGTACGCGTGCGAGCAGCTCGAGGGCACCGGCGGGGAGAAGATCCGCCGCCGCCTCGCGTCCGGCGAGAGCGAGCTCTCCATCTTCAAGTCGTTTCTGCTGACGGCGCACCCGCAGTACTACATCGAGCGCGTCGCCAAGATCGTCGAGATGTACCCGCCGACGGCGCAGAACCAGCCGTGGGTGATGGCGTCGCCGGCCGAGCTCGTCGCCAACGCCGGCCCCGGCGGGGAGGAGGAGCTGATCCGGCACCTCTGCGCAGAGCTGGGCCCCGAGCCGAGCAGCTCGTCCCCCCGCACGCGCCGCCTCGTCTTCCGCTGGTTCTACCGCCTGCGCGAGGAGGACCTGCGGCTCTGCGTGTCGCAGCACTTCAACAACCTCACCGACCTCCTCGACAACGAGCCCGACCTCTACATGCAGGTGCTCGCGGAGCGCTTCGGCGCGGAGCTGCCGCCGCCGCGCTACAACTTCCCCATGGTCGCCTACGAGCCGGACAACCGCACCTACTTCTGCGACGCGCTGCGCTTCCCGGCCAGCTCCGGCGACAGCCAGCAGCGCGACGCCGTCCTCGCCGCGCGCGCGGTGCGCGTCCCACTGTCGCTGACGCCCAACGAGCGGCCGCTAGAGGCGCCGCCGAGCCTGCGCGCCGGCGGCCGCCGCGTCACGGAGGTCGACATCCTGACCGACAAGTACAAGCCCGAGTTCGCGCAGATCATCCCGTCGATCGCGGAGGCGATGGAGACGGTGACGGCGCAGAACGAGCAGCTGATGGCCGCCGCCGGCCGCTCGCCCGCGCAGCCCGAGGGGGACTTCGCCATGTTCCACTCGGAGCACCCCACGCGGCCGTACACGCGGCTGCTGGCGACGCTGGCGGACAACACCTACATCTCGCCCAGCTCGCTGCTGGCGACGCTCATCTACCTCGACCGCCTCTGCATGAGCCAGGCGTCCTTCTTCCTGACGCGCTACAACATCGAGCGGCTGATGGTCACCGCGACGCGCGTGGCGAGCAAGGTGGTCGACCTGCGCAGCGTCAGCAACCGCAACTTCGCCGCCGCCTTCCAGCTCGCGACGGCCGACATGAACGCGATGGAGGAGCAGCTGCTCAAGCTCCTCAACTTTGACTTTTTCCTCGGGCCCGACGAGTTCTTCAACTACGCGCACCTGCTGGACCCCCCGCAGGCGCCGCGCACGATGCGCACCAGCCTCCGCCGCGGCGCCGAGGAGTCGCTCGACCTCGCCACCGCCCGCAGCGCGCCGGTGCTGCCCCCGGCGCCCTCCACCGCGCACGGCGGCCGCAGACGCGACTCCGGGCAGGTACCCTCCAGCGCCGGCCGCGTGCCGCGCACCGCCGCCGACACGGCCGCGCCGCCGCTGCGCCCCAGCCGCCACGCCCACGGCCCGGACGCCGCGCAGCCGGCGCCGCCCCCGGACAGGCCGCCCCCGCCGCACCGCCTCTCGCAGCAGCAGCAGCTGCGCCCGGACCTCCCCAGCAGCAGCGGCTACGGGGCCGCGCAGGCGCCGGGCGGGCAGGTGAGCCTCAGCAACGTCGTCGTGCACGGGCACGCGCCAAACGAGGACCTCGAGGTGCGCCGCGGCAGTAGCGCCTGCGGCGACGCGGACTAGCGCACGCACACTGCCTGTGTCTCTCTGACCATCCCCATGCCCCATCCTCTCTTTCCATCAAAACAATAATACAACCCCCTCCCCCCAACACACACACATACACATACACACACTCAAATGAAACATACAACATCTCTCTTCATCTTCTTCTCATCCCTTTTTCTATTTTTTCCTACTATATTGATTCTTTTTCCTCATTCTGAATAGCACATTAATTTTACCGTTGCTTTTCCTTGCTCATTACCGGCTTCTCCGATCTGTGATAATATATCTGCAATTCTGGCCTGCTTACTGAGGACCGTTTTTCTTTCTGTCTCTTTTATATTATACATTCGCTTTCACATGTCTTCTCACTTACCGCACCGCTAACTGCTTTCGCTTCCTGATCTCTTAACAGCGCCTACATTTTCTTTTTTTCCCCTTTTGAATGAGTGAAAGTGCAAGAAAGAGGCGAAAACCCCTCGCAGCGATCGTATGGGAGGCTGTGTTAACAAGCCCAATGTGGAAGGAGTGAGAGCGAGTAAAAGGGAGAGGGAGAGATGGTAGCAGTATCAGCACACCCTCAGAAAAAAAAACAACACAACAACAACACCGCAAACCAAGAACGCCAGTATAATTATTTATTTTTAAAAGAAACGAACTTAGATGGAATTGGTGGTACGCTAGCTGACCGCTTCTTTTCTCTTCGTGTCCCTCCCATCGTCGGTGCCTGCTCGTATTATTCGCGGTCTCTCAAGGCTCACACACCATTTCCCCTTTTCAGTCTCTCTTTACTGTACTTTCTTAATATGTTTAACATTTCTCTCTGTATTCCATCATCCCCCCCCTCTCCAATCTTGTTACATTTGTACAGTATTTTATTTTTTTTTTCTTCTCGTTTTTGCTGTCCGTATCCTGTTACTTAATCACACTTAATACGATTCTGATAGTGTTTTCCCATGCCGTAGCCAACTTCGACCTGCGGAACATCCGTTGTAAAGTTTTATCCTTTGCTTTCTTCTCTCCCCCTCTCTCTCTCTCTCTTCAACATCTCAACGCAACCGATTGAAAAAAAAATGAGCAGCCAGCATCTAAAAACAAGCAGTAGAGCACACACGCCGTAACGCATACGCACACACGGTGAAGGAGATGGTTGCTGCTGCTGCGGCGGTGTGATGGCGGCGGTGGTGATGATGTAACGAATGTCGAGAGAGAGAGAGAGAGAGAGAGAGTGAGAGTGAAGGACATGCATGTATATTTAATGTGTGCTTTAAAAAATGTTTTTCTTTCTTTTCTGTTTTGTAGCGCCTTTCCTCATATTTGAAGGCTGAGCTGCGCCGCTTATCTGTTGGGTCATGTGCCGGCGCTCGGACGTGCTGTTCTCCTCCTGTGTGTTTTCCTTCCTCCGCTGCATGACCATTCATCATCATAATACCAGTGATAGTATGCAGCGGGGGAAAAAAGTCAAGCAAAAACACGTAAACACAGGTGCATTTTTTTTTTCCTTCGAGTGAGTCTACTCGCTTGGGGCTGGGGACACAGTCACACCGCTCACATTGCACGACTTTCCCGTTTCTCTTGTGAATCTCTCAATCTCATTTACTCCACACGTTCTCTCAGTACGAACTGTTATGCCTCCGGTTGCGAGTCTGTACCCTTAGGCAAGGGTCGTGCTATATAAACACGACGCATTTTTTCATTTTTCATTTTTTTTCCGGTATTTCCGATCGCCACCTCATCACCTCCTTTCTCTGCTTCTTGTTAGTGCTCCGTATACAATGCCTCGAATCAGTCAACAGGACAGCACTCGCGCACACGCACACACATACATATACAGAGAGCGAGAGCAAGAGAGATGAGCGGAGAACGTACACAAATGTGATCAGTTGAACATTTGCTCAAATAGATTGTATAATCAATAAATCTGTTTTTCCTTCCTTTCCCTCACTAAGCAAACAACAACAGGAAAGGCTAACCTATTCGCGCATAATTGTCCACTTTCTCTCTCTGTACATATTTTCATTATATATGAAGCGCTACTTACTCTCAGAGTCCACACTCCTGCCACACAGCTCTACATTACTATTTTTTATTATTATTTTGGTTTCTCTACCCCTTCCCCCTCTCTATTCATTTCCCCCCCCCCCCATCCCATTTCTTACTCTTGCATCAATGCTTATATTATCCTTGTCATATATTAAAAAACAACAACAACTCAGAAAAACAAATTCCAACCTGAAAATTATACTTGTCGCTCCTCCCGAAGAAAACGTACAATTTGTACTTGTTTCATATGAGCTTTTCTTCATGTTCTCTTCCCTGCTGCGGTAAGAACTGTCTTGTCTGCCTACCTATAGGAACTGGGGCAACACTGCTCACCGTGTGTTATTATTCGGATTAATGTGTGACAGGACTCTAAAGTTACTCTGATCGATGAACAGTATTTCACGAATCACATTGCCCTCTCATCCTCTTCTGTTTTCTCCCCACCCCAAAGTAAAATTAGGTTTTTTCCATTTTTCTTTTGATTCTTTGTTTTCTTTTTCTTTTCCTTTCCGCAAATCAATCAGAATTCCCTTCACGGTATCGAAACAGCGCTCCCTCCCTCTCTCTCTCTCTCTCTCTCTCTGCCGAGAACAACACACACCGTCGGCATTGCCCGTTTACTTAGCGCTCTTATCCACATCGGCTCTATATACAAGGGGAGTCGACCGCTCGCACGCCCCACCACACGGACACTCCGCCTCCGCACCGTCTTTGCGATGTCTGGGAGCCATCACCTGTACACGGCCACCGGCCGCAAGCTCCCCGAGCCCCCGCGCCGTACGCCCTCGCGCTCCGCCTCGCAGCTGCGCCTGCCCACGCGCCGCTACGACCCCGCGCGCGACACGCCCCGCGGCACCCCCCGCGGCGGCGCGGCCGCCAAGCCCGCCCCTGTGCTCTCCGACAGCCGCGAGCTGGCCGTGTACAACGGCTACCCCGCGGACCTCGAGGGCGAGCGCGACCCCCTCGTGCCCTACACCGAGGAGCGCGCGCCGAAGCCGCTGGAGATCGAGGACCGCCGCAAGCCGCGCGCGATCAAGCCGTCGCGGCAGCCGAAGCAGATCGAGAACCCCGAGTGGCAGTCGACGCGCGCCATCAAGGACACCCCCAAACGCTCGACGCAGACGAGCCGCCGCACGTCGCGCTCCGGCAGCATGTACAAGGCCTCCACCTCCAGCAACGGCGCCGCGCGGCCCGCCCCTCAGGCGCAGCCGCGCAGCGTCGTCAAGAAGCGGCCGGTGCCGCCGGCGCTCGAGAGCTACCAGCCGCCGCTGACGGAGCAGTCGTCGCAGGCGCTGCCGCCCTCCCCGCGCTACAGCCGCTCGCCGCGCAACGCGGACGCGGAGGAGCCGGCGGCGGCCGAGCCGATGCCGCAGCGCGTGCGGCGCTACTCGATGCACAACGCCGGCAACAACAGCCCCCGCCGCGGCAGCGTGTGCTCCATCGGCGGCACGGAGCTGCTGCCGTCGCTGCCGCGCCTGCAGGGCAACCGCCAGGACCCGGCCGAGAGCCGCGGCTACCGCACGATCGTGCGCTTCATCGAGCACCAGCCGGCCGCGAGCCGCCCGGAGCTGGAGGAGATGCTGCGCGAGTACGCCGGCCGCGAGGACGAGCTCTGCGACGCGCTCACCGAGGCCTACGGCGACGACTTTGAGCTCATGAAGTCCGCGCAGGCCAGCGCCGTCAACCCCAGCCGCACCGCGCAGCGCCAGTCGCAGCAGCCGCCGCAGCCCGCCGCCCGCCCGCCGCCGGCGCGCGTCGACGAGGACAACGAGGACAGCCCCCGCTTCGCGCAGACGATCGTCGTGCTCGGCAACACCACCAACAGCGACCCCGGCCACCACGAGCCGGAGGACGACGAGGCGGAGGCGGAGCTGCACCGCGCGGCCGCCGGCGCCGCCCACGACGTCGAGCCCGAGCGCGAGAGCGCCGCCGACGACAAGGACGACGCCGACGACAAGGACGACGGCGACGCGGACGCCGCGGAGCGCGAGAGCCGCGGGGACGCCGGCAGCGAGCGCCAGCAGCACAGCGCCGCCGAGGCGGGCGCCGGGGAGGACGCGAGCCACCACAGCGGCTCCGACGCGGGCGACGTTGAGGTGGACGGCGCGGGGTACGGCGGCGGCGGCGGCGAGGACGAGCTGGAGGAGGAGGAGCCCCCGGCGCGCGGCGACCACCACACTCACAGCGACGAGGAGCTGTAATCACGCAAAGAAAAGAACGCAAGCAATCACACAAACAATCAAACAAGACAACACATTTGTTTGTGCTTCCTGTAAAACAACGAGGGTTTTCTGCGCTTCTCACGTGTTCTTTCTCGAACCATGACATCCCTGCGCCAATTGCATCTCTCTTTCTCTATTTCTCTCTCTTGCCCTTTCTCTCTCGCTCTTTCCCTTATCATTTACGGTATATATCTCATTTTACACTTTTTCGTGTGCTTCGCAGTTTACAATTCGCACTAGTCATACTTTAGGCGTGTAGTTTTTTATTTTGCGGTCATAATGGCTACTTTTGCTTTTTTTCTGTCCTATCTTCCTTTTCAGGTGCCGGTTTTCTGAGGGCAGGACGCACGCGCGAGAACTCAATCGAGAGAAGCATTCCACAACTCTAGCGACACACATGTTACTGAAAGTCAAGATGATTTCACCACTCATTCGCATACATAACATCTCTCTTTTTCTTTCTCTATTCTTTCTATTATTATTATTATTTATTATTTTGTTTTTGGTCATATGTCTTTCTTTCCATGATTTCCTCTTCATTTTTTGTTGTCCTCTCTCTCTGATACGTAAGCGAAGGAAAAAAAAGAAAGAAAGAAATTCTTTATCCTCTCTCATTACGATTGCATTCCTAGCGGGTGTGTAAAACTCACCGCTCTTCACGATCCTTGACACCCAGAGCGACAACATAACAGTTGCTATGGTGCCCACAACATGCGCGCAAGCATTCGTACCACATCGACACATACACATATACACTGTTAATTTGCTAATCGATCTGAAATGAATGAAAGCGCACACACGCACGCACGCATGCATACACATACACTCACAGCTACGACAATAATAAAAATATACATACAAATATAGCGCAAACATTACAATATCGAGTACCCCCTCCCCTTCTACTGAAAGAAAGAACGACGAGGTCTCCACTGCTCTAAAAAATATATATCTAGTTTTATGTAACAGAAACAACGCACATGAACACGGGCGAACTGTCATGTGTTTATTTTTCCAATTAAACGTTTCAGTTCGTGTGTCGTAGTCTTCTGATGACGAGACTGCGTCTACCGTGTTAGTTGTCATTATTCTTTCTTCTCTGATTTACTGTCTTTCTATTCCCATAATACATAATAACACGCTGATCTTATTCATCCTCTATGCCAGTGCGTTCCTCCGTCAACACTGATCGTAAATTAGCGCATGCGTGCGTGTGTGTGCTTTGCATCGTCTTGTGTGCCAAATTACCAGGCGGTTTATATATGCGACGCGATGTAAACTGTTTAGACTGAGTTGCCTTCGCTTTCAACCATGTATCCTCAAAGCTATACAGTATTCGTGCGCGCCGTGATATCGGCTTGCTACTGTCGTATGACTCGTCGTCGCTTGCTGCCGTTCTTTGCTTAGGTGAATGAACGATATGCGCATCTCGACCGCGGTGTTTCCTTTGATTTCAATCGGAAATCATATTCGGTGCCATATAATCTCTTTTTTGCCATATATATATCACTACGCACTCACACCTCTACTCTCTTTCTCTCTCTCTCTCTCTCCCTCTCAGGGATCTTATCATTCACGAGTGTATAGTCCGCAGCGGTATTTCTCTTCGCAAGCAAAAGAAGACAACAAAAGTACACACACACACATTACCACAACACTCCGTACTTCCACCCCTCCCTCGCGCGATATGGGCTGTATCGGACGTGCTGCCTCTCTAGTGTCGCTGGCGGCCGCGCTGCTACTGGCGGTACCGCGCTCTGCCGTTTCTGTTGCCGCGGCTGCCGCCGACGCGCCACTGCTGCTGAACTTCAGTGTGGCCGCGGAGCTCAACTCCCCCGCGGGCGAGTGGACGGTTGCGGTGGGCGACGCGGAGGCCCTCGTGGTCTCCGTCGACCGACAGCCCTCCCAGCGCGCCGCCGCCCTGGAGCTGGCCGCCCCCGGGGATGGGGATGACGACGACAAGGAAGAATCGGCAGCCGGCGCCGCACTGCGCGGGATCTACTGCGAGGAGCACGGGCGCGCCGCCGCCGCCGCCGCCGCCGCCGGGCGATGCTTCCTCACGCTCGGCTCCGGCGACGCGGAGACCGTGCTCTACTTCTCGTACACCGCCGGCGGCGCCTCCACCGCCGCCCCCCGCGGCCGCCCGCGCACCCGCAGCGCCAGCGCCACCGCTGCGGCCCCAGGGCGTACCGCCGGCCTCTTCCTGGAGAGCGAGGACGAGCGCAACGGCCGCCGCGTCGGCACCGTCACGCGCGCCGCCGAGACGAAGCGGACGGACGCCGACGCGGTCACCACCTACGCGCTGTCGCTCGCGCTGGCGCTGGAGGGCGAGGCGGCGGAGGCGGCCGGCGGCGCCGCGCTCCACATCCGGCTGCGCGGGGTCAGCGGGGACAGCGCGGAGGGGCTGCGGCGCCGGCAGGCGCGCCTCAGGGCGGCGGAGGGGGGGACGCTCGCGCGGCGCTACCTCCCGCCGCTTGCGCTCGTCGCCGTCGTCTACGGACTGCTGCGCGCGTGGGCTTTCCACGTTGCCCGGGAACAGGCGAAGCAGCAGCGCAAGGCCGCCGCCGCCGGCAGCACAAACACCGCCGCGGCGACGAAGAAGTCCCAGTAAGTGCCTGCAAGTTCCGCGGCATCCCAACTGCTGTCGTCAGAGACAGACGTTTACACGCACACACACCGTTTCTGGCATGTCTCTTCTTGTCTTCACTCTTGTAATGTCTCACGCGTCATCTGATGATCGTTGCGGGCGACATGTCTAACTGTTTGTAACGACTAAATATTCGGGATTGCTCTTTTCGACAGTGCTGCGCTGGTGCCTTTTTTTTTCCCCACTCTCATGCTTCGTTGCCACGCGGCTCATCTTTTCACTCGTTTCGTGAGTCCGCTCTTTTTGAAACGTCGCAAACCTTCATTCGTGCGTTATCTCCTCTTCTGTATAACTTTAACACAGAATCACACTCCCACAAGGACTTCCAGCACTTACACCCTTACTTCCTCCTTTCTCTCCGGTCTCACTGTGTATTCACCATGCTGGGAACTGCAATTGAGAAGATGAGCAAGGATGAGATCCAGGACGAGCTGCGCACCGCCTACGCCGTCTCGGACTTCTCCGACTGTGTCGAGGCGTCCGACTACGCGGCGAAGCTGGAGCACCACCGGCGCACCAAGCTGGCGACCTACGGGCTGCAATACGGCCCCCTGCTGACGGCCGGCAACGCGAGCAACCCAAGCGGCCTCGTCACGCTCTCGCACGGCCTCGGCGACAGCGCCTACGGCTGGGCCGACGTCGGGGAGGAGCTCGCGCGCCGCCTGCCGCACCTCCTCTTCCTGCTGCCGACGGCGCCGCAGCGCGCGGTGACCGTCAACGGGGGCATGTCGATGCCCGCGTGGTACGACATCCGCAGCATGATCTCGAGCTCCCTCAAGAGCGGCGCGCAGGACGCGGCGGGGGTGCGGCAGTCGGCCGCCTACCTCTCCAGCCTCGCGCGCGTGCACTGCACCCGCTACAAGCTCCCGCCCTCGCGCGTCGTCTACGGCGGCTTCTCGCAAGGGGCGGCGGTGTCGCTGGCGACCGGCCTCATCGCCGGCAGCGCACCAGCCGGCATCGCCGCCATGTCCGGCTACCTCGCGGCCGCCGCCGACGTTGCGGCCGACGTGCGCCACCGCGGCGTCGCCATCGCCATGTTCCACGGGCGGCAGGACCCCGTCGTCCCCATCGCCGCCGCGCGCGAGACGAAGCGCGTGCTGGAGGAGGAGCTGCGCGTGTCGCCGCCGGTGGAGTTCCGCGAGTACAACATGCAGCACTCGGCCGTCCCGCAGGAGATCAACGACCTCGAGGACTTTCTACGCCGCGTGCTGCCTGACACGACGGGCACGAAACTGTGAGCTTCGGCCGGCTCTTGCCTTCTCCCACTGTCTTTTTTCTTTTTTTTTTCTATTTTGTTTGCCATTTTCTACATGCCCTATCGGCTGACTTAAGTGCAAAGAAAATTTCCCAAAAGGATGCATTCGGACTCTTCTTTTCGATTTCTGAAAGCCTCTTCTGCAACCCCCACCTCGCGGGTGCTTCCGTTGGTTTACACCTACTCCTCGTGCTTCCTCTATCAACGGACTGCAAACTTCCTCTCACTCTCACTCACTCTCACTCTCACTCACTCTCACTCTCACTCTTTTCGCACCGCATCCACTCGCAGTCTTCGCCGCGCAAAGTGCCCACACGCGTCACTAGATCCACTGCCTTTACTCGTCCACCCGTCTCGACCAAAACACTCTTCTCCGATTTGCCATGTTGTGGAACCCCATCGACAAGATGAGCCAGGAGGAAATCGCGGAGGAGCTGCGCACCGCGTACGCCTTAACCGACCTTTCCGGCTGCAAGAAGCGCTCCGACTACGCGGCAAAACTGAAGCACTACCGGCAGACGGAGCTGCCGACCTACGGCCACACGTACAGCACGAGGACGACGTACGGCCACCCCCCTATTGCCACCGGCCTCGTGGTGATGGCTGACGGCATGTCGAGTAATCCAAAATACTGGGAGACTCTCTCGCGGGACTTCTCGACATTCATGACGTACTTACTCTTTGTCAAGCCGACGCCTCCGCCGCGCCCCCTCACCGCGAAGCGTGGCGCTCCCTACCCTGCCTGGTACGATTTCTACCCATTTGGTGATGATCTGGTCACGAACACCTCCCACGACGCGGCCGGGGTGATGCAGTCCGCGGCGTACCTCGCCGCTCTCGCCGCGCAAGTCGCCGCCCGGCACGGCATCGACCCCCGCCGCGTCGCGTTCGCCGGCTTCGCGGACGGTGCGGCGGCGGCGCTGGCGGCGGCGCTCACGGCCCCCGTCGCCCCCGCCGGCGTGGCGATGCTCTCCGGCTACCTCGCCGGAGCCAGCCTGCTGGCCGGCGCCGTGCGCAACACGCAGATGCCGGTCGCCATGTACCACGGGCGGAAGGACTACCGGGTCCCGATCGCATTGGCGCGCGAGTCGAAGCGCGTGCTGGAGGAGGAGCTGCGCGTGTCGCCGCCGGTGGAGCTGCACGAGTACGACGCGGAGCACGAGCAGGCCTTCCTCATGGAGGCCGAGTTCGAGGCCTTCCTGCGCCGCGTGCTACCCAAAATGTACAAGTAAGCAGAACCTGTCTCTCCTTTTTCTTTTCCTCTGTTCTTCTGTTCTTCTCTCTTTCTTTCTCTTTCTTACTTTCACTGACAGCACTGTCGGCAATAAAAGCAGCGCACTACCAGGGGGAAATCCGAAAGAAAGATATTCGCATTCTTTCACAATTACAACCTTCAGATCACTGCTTTCCATCTGTTGTTGTGCTTCCCTGACACGCATTTGTCTTGCCCTTCGTCCTGTCCCCTTTTTTCTTCTCTCCATCTCTCCAGTCTTCTTTCCTTTCTACACTCAGACATCCACTCGTCGCTGTCGCATGCCACCTCGCTTTCGTACAAATCATATGTGCAGACACCGGATCTCTGCCTTCTATAGCAGCTTACTTTGTTGTGTGTGTGTGTGTGTGTGTGTTTGCTTCAGCTCGCGACTTGATAAAAGTTTTTTTTTTCTGTTTCTTTCTTGGTTCCTTCTTTCTCACTTCTTTTTTTTCTCCTTTTCTACCTTTGTTTTGACTCATTGACGCGGATTTTTTTTTATTCATTATCGCTTTACCTCAACACTATTCGTCCGTTGATGCGGAAGCGACGAAGAAACTATTCCAGCAAGACGAATTGACAATGACTACAGCCAATAGACGACAAGACTAATACTAGTGAGTGGTCGTGCTTGAGAGGCTTGAAATATTCGTTTTCATTCTTTGTTTTTTTTTTTTAAATCTGAGTCTTTCTTTTAAGCATGCTTCTAGTTTCAGAAGTAGCGGTGCGCGCGTGGTCGCACTTCCTTGCAGCGTCCTGTACTACGTTTTCTGTCTGGGAAAACTATGCAAAGGAAGTGCGATGCGCGCGGACCTGCTCTTGGAGAAGCTGCCGTCAATTTTGATATTTGTCTTTTTATGATAACAGCACAAACAAAAACAGAAACAAAAACAACAACAATTGCAACAATGCCAGTGAAGTGAAGAACGCGTCTTTTGCGTTTTGAAAGAAATATGCTGGCGTTTGAGCGATGACCCAAGCTCATATATATATATATAGTGCCGCGAGCTTCCAACGCCACTACCACTGGGTGTCTGAGGTCAGATGTGGATGTGAGTAGAGCGGTGTGGGCTCTTGGTTGTGAGTTGTATGCATTTCCCTTTCTCCCATTTAATGATTCATTTGCGTTTTCCCTCTTTTTCACGCTCACCCCGCACAGGATAACGATAGGCTGTGGTATCCCTCAAACCTCCCGCAAACACCCGCTGAGGTCAGAAACACTCGTGCTATATATACATACATACTCATACACGCCCCTTACCCTCCCCCCCCCTCCCCCAAGGGCGAGAGTGCTGTGTATGCGCCGACTGTGCCCCTCGTCGCGTGGCTGCCTTGCGGCTCTGCCCGGTGCTGCCGCTGCTGGCGCCTGGGCGGCGGTGGCGGCGGCGCGCCGGCACGCGGGCGAGTACAAGTTCTTCGAGGACATGTACCCCAAGCACGCGCCGGCGCCGCGCTTCCAGTACTACGAGGACCAGATGAAGAGCCCCGCGGTGCGCTCGGAGGAGCCCGAGAAGGAGATGAGCGAGACGGAGCGCCTCAACTACGTGCATGACAACTGGAAGAAGGAGAGCGACAGCTTCACCCCGCCGGAGCAGTACGCGTGGTACGACGACTGGGGGCCGCTGCCGGGCGCGCGCGGGCACAACGAGTGGTACAAGAAGAACCGCATGTACATGTCAAACGACGAGCGCGCCAAGTACGACATCCGGCAGGGCGTCCCCGTGGAGAAGAACTCGACGCGGCACCAGGAGATGCCCTTCGAGCAGCGCATGAAGGAGGCGCACGAGGAGCTGCAGGAGCGCGGCGGCATGCAGGGCGGCGACCTGCGGGAGCGCAACAACTGGAGCAAGTACTCCTACGAGGACCAGCGCGACACGGTCGGCGTCGCGCGGGACAAGTACATGCGCGAGTGGCTGGAGAAGCCCGGCGTCACCAAGGAGAACCTCGCCAAGAAAATCGCCGACTACAACGGCACCGGCAAGCAACAGCGCATCAGGCAGGTCGAGCGCCGCCCCGAGTGGGAGCTGCCACCGCACGTCGACAACGAGGACTAGCACCTGCCGCTTTATTGTCTGCTGCTGCCTTCTCCCCTCTCCCTCTCTCTCTCTCCCCCTTCTCTGCCCCCCCCCCCCCCCCCCATGTCATTGAGCGTGCAGCTATTTTCCACACACTATTCACTGCTTATCTTTTTTTCTTTCTTTCCACAATTACTCTTCAACCATAGCTTTTTACGCGATTTATTCGCGCGACCTTTTACTCGTATTCAGAAGAAATCTGCTCATTCTATGTCTCTATGTAAGCATCGCACTTGAAGAAGAACAGAATTTGCTTGTACACGACTATGTGCGAGTAACTAGGAATCGTCCGTTTCCATGTCTTTGCTTCCCATTTTTTCCACTCCTCTAATGTTTTGAAAGCACAAGTGCATCATCAGTGGCATGCCACAGCACTCCTGCGGCAAACAATCCCCCCCCCCTTTGCATCTTTCCTTCCCAATGACAGTGTTTTTCACATCGACTCATAGGAAACCATCACCTCCCCCCCCTCCCCGCCTCTCACCAGTAAAACATGCTGCGATTATCTGCCAACGGAGCCTCACTGAGTCACACTGCCGTGCGCGCCGCCATCCGCCACGCCTCCCCGCGCCCCGCGGCGGCGGCGGCGGCCCCCATCCACGAGATGAGCGCGCGCACGAGCGACGCGGCCGGCGGGGGCTACACCGCCAGCGCCGCCGATGACGACGTCCCCGGGTACTCTGCGGCGCGGCACGCCGCGTACCTCGCACTGCACGGGCGGCGGCTGTGGCTGCCGCTGCTGCTCGGCGCCGGATACTACGCGGCGTCGCCGCTGCTTCTGGCGTCGCTGCCGGCGCACGGGGCCTTCCTGACAGCGGCGGTGCTGCTGCAGCGGGCGGCCGTGCAGGGGCCCGCAAACAAGGCCGTCAAGGACCTCCGCGGCCACACGTGCGTCGTCACCGGCGGCACCAGCGGCATCGGCCTCTACACCGCCGCACAGCTGCTGGACATGGGGGCGAGCGTGGTGGTGGCGGCGCGCGCCGGCAAGGAGGCCGCGACGATGGAGTTCTTGCAACACTTCTGCGCGGCGGCGCCGGAGGGGTGCGAGCCACTGGAGCGCCGCGTGTCGTTCCTCGCGGTGGACTTTGGCGACCAGCTGGACGTGATGGCCGCGGCGGCGCGCCTCAAGGGCCTCGTCGGCGACCGCGTCGACCTGCTGGTGAACTGCGCCGGCGTGTGGCGGGAGACGCCCGGGGTGACGCGGCAGGGCTTCGAGGAGCACGTCGGCGTCAACTTCCTCGGCCCCTTCCACTTTACGGAGGCGCTGCTGCCGTCGCTGCGGCGCGCGAGGAGCGGCGCCGGCCGCGTCGTCTACGTCACGTGCGCGGCGCACAACGGCGTGAAGCGGCCGCGGGTAGTGGAGGAGCGGCTGCAGCTGCGCCCCGGCCCCGACGTGGCGCAGCTCACCGCGCGCTGCTACAGCGCCTCCAAACTGGGCAACGTCTACCACGCGCAGTCGATCGCCGCCCGCCGCTACGAGGGCATCCCGCAGGGCGGCGGCGGCGGCGCGCGACGCAGCGACCTCCGGCCCGTGGACGTGTGCCTCGCGGACCCCGGCTTCACCGACACGAACCTCGGGCGCGCGCCAGAGGACCCGCCGCCGCTGCTGCCGGCGCTGCGCTCGCTGTGGGCCAAGGACGCGTGGCACGGCAGCCAGACGGTCGTGCACTGCTGCGTGCGCGACGCGCCGGAGCCGGGCGGCTACTACGCCGAGTGCCGCGAGATGCCGGGGGGCCTCAGCCGCCGCGCACACGACGCGCGCGCGCGCGAGGAGGTGGTGCGCTGGGCCATGGCGAAGACCATCTCCAAGTACTACAGCTCCATGCTGCGCGCCGCCCCGACTGGATCCGCCGCGACTGCCGCCAAGAAGCAGGCGAGCTGAGAGGGCCGTCCGGGGGAAACAGCAAAACAACTACGAAAAACGAAAAGAAAAAAAAAAGTATATCAATTTACGCTGATTTTTTTTTCTTGCGTTCTTTCACACAGACACACGCTGTCACATCAAATTACACGCATGGCCCATCAGAAGCCTCATACTAAGACGACACCCCCCCTTCCCTCTCCCCACACATATATGAAGCGAGCAGAATGAATGAAATATTATACTAATGAGTGTAACTTCTGTGCGAGGTGAGTGTTTATCATGCTTTTCTCTTCACTATCTTGTCTACCATCACTGCAACCTTCCCCTGTGCCCGCTTTTCTTGATCAAATAAACAACTCCGCTGAACAGTACTAACAAACGCGTTGATGTCCTAGGGACAACAATCAGACACACAGACAGACACACAGAGACACACGTGCTCCTACTCCGATGCTCTCGCGCACGTGTGCGAGACACACGGGGCGCGGTGGCGGCGTTGGGCTGCGGGCGACGCGCGCACTGCTGAAGCCGCGTACCATGGCGAATGTGAAGCAGACGCCGCTATTTCCGGGCGTGCGCAAGCATGTGACCAAGTTCGAGGGGCAGTACACCTTCTCGTACGGCATGCACACGCTGCAGCTGCTGCGCGAGGGCAGCATCGCGGCGGTGGTGCCGGTCGCGTGCGCCGTGCCGTACGTGCTCTCGCTCTACTCCTACCTCCCGCTGCTCCCGCTGGAGGCGAAGTTGGCGTACGTGGCGGCGGTCGTGCTGACCACGCGCCTCCTCGCCCGCGGGGCGCGCAACCGCGTCGTCAAGGACCTCCGCGGCCGCCACGTGGTCGTGACCGGCGCCACCAGCGGCATCGGGCGCGAGACGGCGGCGCAGCTCGCGGCGATGGGCGCCGACGTCACGCTCGTCGCCCCCGACACGCCGCGCGCGGAGGCCGCCGTGCGCTACGTTCGCGCCGCCGCCGCCGCCGACACGCAGGCGGTCGTCTTCCAGGCGCTGAACCTCTCCGACTTTATCGCGGTGCGCGACTTTTGCAAGCGGCAGCGCCGGGCGCAGCGCGGCATCGATGTGCTGGTGAACTGCGCCGGCGTGCTGCAGCAGCACCAGCGCACGACCCGCTTCGGCGACGACGTGCAGCTCGCGGTGAACTACCTGGGCCCGTACCTGCTGACGGAGGGGCTGCTGCCGCTCGTCGCCGCCGCGCGCGGCCGCGTCGTGTACGTCAGCTGCTCCGCCCACGTCGGCGTCCGCGGCAACATCGTCGCGACGTACCTCACCGGCCGCGGCGTCTGGTCCCCGCGCGTCGCCGACAAGTTCGACGGCCTCGAGCAGTACGGCTTCACCAAGCTCGGCAACATCTACCACGCCCAGGACCTCGCCGTGCGGTCGTACCCGGAACCCGCCCGCCCCAACTCCCTCCGCCTCGCCGCCTCCGCCTCCGCCGCCGCCACCGCCGCCGCTGCTGCACCGAACGACGGCCCCGCGTACACAACGTGCGCGTGCAACCCCGGGGGCGTCCTCACGAACATCTACCGCGACCTCCCCTCCGCCGTCATCTTCCAGTATCTCTACTACTTCTTCCTCGTCTTTATGCGCAGCGCGCGGGAGGGCAGCCAGACGGTCGTCAACTGCGCCGTGCGGGACGAGCTGCGCACCGGCGGCTACTACATGAACGCGCGCTACTGCCCGGCCGGCCTCTCCGCCGCCGCCTGCGACGTCAAGGAGCGCGAGCAGGTCATGGCCTGGACGCGCAAGAAGATGGGGCCGTACATGAAGTGGGACTGACGCTCCGGCGCCCAGCGCTTCGAATCACATTTTGTATAGTTTCCCAGCTGTGTTTTTTTTTTTAAATTTTGTGGAAGGAACTACAAGGATTTGTTTTTTTTTACTCTGCGCACGATGCCATATGTATATTCTTCTTTTTCTTTTTATGGAGACTAGTGCCATTACGCCGCCACGCCTCTCTTGTACGAGTAACTGCCGTGTTGTTTGGAAGCGACGAGTATATTCTGCTAGTGTGTCCCTCCCCCCTTCCCATCTCCCCCACTCCATCTCATTCTATCCCCTCTTCAGCCTCTGTTTTTAGCATTCCACTTCACACTACTTACACCACCCCCAACAACATCCCCATCTCACCCCCCCCTCCACCCGCGATGAGCCACTCACTGACGCCCGACCAGACGCAGCGCGTGAAGACGGCCTTCCTCTCCTACGCGCAGGGGCAGCCCAAGGTGAGCGAGGCCATGATGGACCAGATGATCTGCGCCGCCATCCCCGGCCTGACGTGGGAGCAGCTGCAGGAGAAGAAGATCAAGAAGCCCGCCCCGGACGGCTACAGCCTCGGCGACTTCTTTGCCATTGTGCACTCCGACCCGCGCTACATCGCCTTCATCACGAGCTACTTCCCCCCGGCGCCGGCCGTGCCAAAGCCGGAGCCCATCGACGGCCTCGAGGTCAAGGTCGCCAAAGGCTTCTGAACACCAGCAGTGCGTCAAACTTCTCCCCCCTCTCTGTTTTTTTTTTTGTTCCCAGTTACCATTGATATGCTCTGCGTTTCTACTCTTTTTTTTTTTTCCTCTTAGATTACTTGTTTCGTCCGACTTCGTCAGGCGCTTTTTTTTTTTTTTTGCTACTCTTGTTTTGTTTCTTCTCTTTTCAAAATTTTGGCTCGTTTCGGTTTACATGTATACAACTGATTTATTTACATCCATCTTTGTGCCCCTCCCCCCTTCAACAATCTGAATAACCTTAGTCTCACCCTTGAAGGCTGCGTGTCTCGTCTGCAGCTCCCCCCCCCCTTAGCTTCTGCGCGAGTTGCCTCTCACATGTGTGCTTGATCTCTTCGCTATGCCTGCCGACGAGTGGGGACTTCGGCACCTTCCCAAACGCCACCGTCACTCCTCCTCCATTAACAATCGCAAAACACAACAAACAGCAAAAAGAGAACAATACTAGACTTCATCAACCCCGTCTCCCGACAACCCTCCCGCCGTCACCCACTCTCTAATAGCCCTCCCCCCTGCCCCCCGCGCCGCTGCCCAAAATGGACGTCGACGACATCCAGGACGAGATCGCCCGCATTGAGGCGGAGCTGAATATGAGCAGCGCGCAGCAGCAGCAGCAGCAGCAGCAGCATCAGCAACCGCAACCGCAGGCCCAGCAGCCGCAGGCGCAGCAGGGATCGCAGTTTACCTTCTCCGCCTCCTCCGCGCCCTTCACGCCGCAGCAGCCGCAGGCCCCCCCGCCCCAGCACGGAGGGCCGGCGGCGGCGACGGTGCACCGCTTCAGCAAGGACAGCGACAGCCGCTCCGTCTACGTGGAGGGGCTGCCCAAGGCGGGCGAGGGCGAGCCGGTGACGCGCGAGGAGCTGGCGGCCTTCTTCGCGGACTGCGGCCAGGTGCTCAACTGCACGCTGCTGGCCGACCGCGCGACGGGCGAGCCCAAGGGCACCGCGTACATCGAGTTCGCGACCCTCACGGCGATGGGCGCGGCCGTGGAGGGGAAGACGGGCGCCGAGTTCAGAGGACGTCCCTTAACCGTATGTGGTCATGAGCCTTTCTTTTTTTTTGTTTTTTTTCTTTTTACATCCCCCCCCCCCGCCCCCTCTCCCCCTCGAGCTGCTATGAGAAACGGGCCTGCTGCTGCCATCTGCGCGCGGGTTCGTCCTATCTGGCGCTCATTTGTTTTTCTTTTTTTCCAATGCCGGTGTGCTGCTGTCGCCCTCCCCTCCCCTCCTCCTTCTTCTGCTGTCCTCACTCTGCTACTGCCGCTCCCAAACTGTCACGCCGCGCGGCGGTGTGTTCTTTTTGGCAAAAGTGGGTGGAAGCAGTGGAAAGGAGAGAGAAAAACAACAACATGTGATCGGAATACAAAAAACAACAACAACAAAAACAAAGCAACAGTCATAAAGAAGAACAGGATCACTCAGTCTCAAATAAAACAAAGAAAAAAGAAGAAAAGAAAAGAAATTGAAAGAGAAGCAACATCAGCAAAGCAAAAGAAAAAAAAAAGACATTAAAAAAGAAAAAAAGAATTACAAAGACAAAACAAAGCAAAGCAACACAAAACAGATCTAAAAACAACAATAAAAAAAAATAATAATAAAAGAAAAGAAAAGAGACATACGAGGTGGAGGAAATAAAAAGGAGAGGAAGAAGCACATATGGCCAGCTCAAAACAAACAAACAAACAAGCGAATAAAAATATCGGCGCCCGCAAAGTCTCGACCGCATCGGTTGCTTTGACCCAAAACGTGATCTGTGGGGTAACAACAACAAAAAGGAAGGCCTGGAAGCCAACCAAATAAATAACATACCGCGAACGGTCACAAACAACACAGTGAAACTTCCGAAATACCCACCGATTTCTGAAACATCAACAACAAGGAGAAGATCTACGGAGGAAAAAAAAAAAAGTACTATTGGTAAAGAGTATGAACGCATTTCTCTTATTGAGGTTCCGTGATAATGGTCTGGCACAGCACTGACTGTCGCAAGCAGACAAACACTTCACGAGAGCAAGCAACACTCATCAACCGTAACAACATCAAGTGCTGAAAAGACAACTAGATGCGCGTACTCATACTACTCCAACTAGTTCAGTAAAGGAATCGGTACAGGGGCTCATCTCGCCGCAGTACAACAGCTGGCGCGCGTGTTAGCAAACGCCACCAGACATCGTACCCATCGCTCGACGTCGGCGGCGCCAACTCTTCATCGACGTTTCCCACCCACCCACCCACTCACCAAGGACGTCTTAGCAAAGCGTCCCCAGTCTCTCCAACTCCTCCTCAGCAGGTGTTGAAATTTCCTTCACTTCAAGTTTTTTTTTTAATGTGCGTACTCCCCTCCCCCCTCCCCCTCCCTTCTTCCCTCCCTCTCATCATTCCCTTCCTGTCCTTTTAGCTTTACTCCTATACTGATTCTACCACACCAACAACACAGCTCTCTCTTACTCCTACCTTCCACTTCCTCTACGCTAGCTTTCAGCACTGCCATTTTGAAGCGGCGCGAGGCTACGGAGGAGGCGGAGGGAGACGACGACAGCGGCAACACCCACCCCACCGCTTTCTTCTGCTCTATGCCCACCAATACCGCTTCTTCTCTCCCCCCAATCCTGCTCTCCTCACTACGTGTGCAACTCCTTCTTTTTTTTTTTCTTTGTACTTCTTTTAACTCTTCCCTTCCCACGTGCGAACCATTGGCTCTGCTCTGCCGCGCCATCTACTTCGCACACACACACACATCTAAACACCATCAACACACCAACCCCTTTGTAGGTCTCGCAGAAGCGCTCTAAATTCCGGCCGGCGGCCGCCCGTGGGCGAGGCCGCGGCGGCCGTGGCGGCGCCCCCGACCCCTACCAAGTCATCGCCGCCCTCATGGGCGTCGCGCCCTCCGCCTACGCCGCCGGCCGCGGCCGGGGAGGCGGCGGCAGGGGCCGCGGGCGCGGGAGGGGCGGGCGCGGCGGCGGCGGCGGCGTGCTGGACGGCAACGCGGGCGCTCCCGGAGGCTTCAAGCCCTTCTGACCACCTGCCCCCATCCGCCTCCTCTCACACCCCACTTGTGGTCTGTAAATACCTCTCCACTAGGCTTTGAAGAGCGTACTATTATTTTATATATCTTTTTTTTCTTGTTGTTGTTCTTGCTCAACGTCCTCCAGCCAGTTTGAGTAAAGAGCTTATTATTATTATATATGTTTGCAGACACATCCTCTTTCTCTTGTCATTCAATATATTATGCGAGGCGTCTGTGCCATATTTGAATGACTAACTATCAAGTAAGAAGAATAAAGAGGAAGAGCGAGCGAACCAAGTGAAAAGCGTGCTACTGTACTTTTATGAACCCAATTCCCCAATAAAAGTTATCATAGAGAGAAGGAAATAAAGCAAGTAAACTTCTTTTCCTATATACACACAAGAATTACTAATCAGATCCACCTATAATTTCTATTCTTTTCTTTGCCAGCACCTTTGTGCTTTCTCTTTCCGTTTTCATGCGTGAACTGTTTTCTTTTTAAATTCCTTTTTTCCCTGTTTTAACGCTTGATTACAAAAAAAAAAAAAATAAAAACCACCCCTGCTCAGATGAGAGGCGCATCGACGTTTTACTCGTCAGGAGGCGATGTTTGAGCGGCGGAAGTGCGGGCCGCTGTTGTTGAATGCGTCGCCCTACGTCATCCTTCTCCTCATGCCAATCTTCTATTGCTATAGTTTCCGACACAACTGCTGTGTGCCGGCTAGCTTTTTGACCCCCCCCCCTCACCACACCACACCTCACCCCCCCCCCTCTCACAGAAACACCATCAGTGTCCCAGCTCTCACCCCTCTCACCCCCCTACCCCCAACGCCTCTTCTCACCAGCGCTCTCCCCGATGTCCGACGAGGGTCCGCTGTATACGGCCGGCATCACCGGCTCCACCATCCTCGCGCGCGTCGACAAGCCGCTGCGCATCCGCCTCGAGGGCAACCCCAGCACCGGCTACCTCTGGCGCCAGCGCATGCCGGGCGGCGTCGCGCCGCCGCTGACGGTGAGCTCCACCTTCCGCAAGGCGCCCATCGGGATGCTCGGCTCGGAGGGCGTCCACATCTTCCGCGTCGTCCCCACCCAAACCGGCGACACGACGCTGACGCTGGACTACGTGCTGCCGCGCGGCGGCGGCGGCGAGGAGCTCATCGACACCTTCACTCTCCACCTCCACGTCCGCCCCAGGAAGTGACAGCGTGAGTGCGCTTCGCATGCGTCTTGGTCTTCTTTTTTTTTTTTCTCTCTTTATGATCTGTGATGACGGCGTAAATACCTTCGTTTTTTTTCCTCCTCTTTTTTTCTTTTTTTTTTTTTTATAGCTGTTGTTTATTTTATTTCGTCTCGTTCTTTGTGCTATTCTGTTTTCATGTAGTAAACGATGTCAAATGTTTTTTTTTTTGTTTGTTTCAAACGTTACGATATTATAAGCTGGCTAGGATTAATTGAGATGTAGAAAGTGCTATCTTTTGTAAGCTCCCTAGTGACGGAGTCAGGGAGCCGTAGTACGCAGGGTACACTAAGGAGACAGTTATCGCGTTGTACATCAGCTCGTTGCTGGTCGTGGTCTCCTCACATTCATGCCTGAACACACAGTGAGGGGTTGTGTACATGTGCGCTAAAGGTACACAATTCTGATGTTTAGTCACCGCCCTCCTCTCCTCCTCCTCCTCCTATTCCCCCATTGCCGCTCCCACTTGTGTGCAGTTATCCCCCCTATACACTGGTTTTATCTCTCTCTCTCTCCCCCCCCACCCGCCATGGATGACGACGGCTCTGTGTACACGTTCGCCAACAGCGGCGCGACGGTGAAGACGACTGTCGGAAAGCCGCTGCGTATCCGCTTGGAAGGGAACCCCACGACAGGGCACATCTGGCGGCAGCGTAAACAGCCGGGTCTCCCGCCGCCGCTCACCCTTCGTTCCGCCTACCGCGTGGGGCAGCCGGGCGTGCTCCGGTCGGGGGCGTCTATACCTTCACCGCCGTTCCGACCGCCCCCGGCAACGTGACGCTGACACTAGACTACATGCTGCCGTGGCCGACCTCCGGCGACGGCGTCGAAAAGACCTTCACGCTTCACCTCCAGGTGGCGTAGCCCATTTATAATGATAATTTTTACTTTCTATCACGCCTACTGCTGGCAATCCTCAATTTGTCATGTGGGGTTTTCTTCTTTTGATTTGCTTGAATGCCTCCAGATGCATCCATTGATGTGAACTTCCTTCGTGTTCGCTGTGCGCTCTCTCTTTACCTTCGTGCTGTCTCGACGCAAACCTACCTGTAGAGCTATTCACCTTTCCTCTACGTATTCCCCCCTTCTCTTCTCTCTCTCTCACTCTTTCGCTTCTTCTTCTCGGCTAGGTTGCTTGCTACAGAAAGAAGAGAAAAGAAAAACACAGTCTACCTCCAGTCTGCACATGTCGAACGGACCGGTGCAGTACCTACGCTACGGCCCTGTGAGCGTCGCGGGCTTCAGCGGCCTCGCGCGCGCCCCCGCCGTGCACGCCGCCCTCAGCCGCGCGCGTGTCGACGCGGCGGTGGTCGACGCCGCCTTCCTCGCCTCGCCCGCGCACCTCGCGGCCGCGCTGCACCGCCTGCGGGACCTCGACGGCGCGCGCGCGACCGGCGGCGGCGGCTTTGCGGGGCGCGTCTTCACGGCGCTGTCGCTGACGCACAACCTCGACCGCATCCTGACGGCGATGCCGGCCGGCAGCGACACCGCCGCCGCGCTCGTCTTCTTCCGCGCCGGCAGCGAGGCGGAGCAGCGCGAGCGCGCGGCGGCGGTGGAGGCGGCGGTGGCGGCGGCCAGCGAGGGCGGCGCGGTGCGCTCGTACCCCCTCACCGACCCCGCCTCCTACGCGGAACGCCTGGACGCGGCGCGGCTGATGGCGCACTACAGCGTCAGCGAGGCCGACGTGGGCTGCGCGCTGCGGGGCCTCACCTCCGCCGACCTCCTCGCGCTGCCGACGCCGGCTGACCGCGTGAGGCGCGCGCTGGAGGTGTGCGTCGTCAACAAGCTCGCCATCCACGGCACGTGAAGGGTGCTATTAGCGTCGGCTGCGCTTCTCTGCTGCGCCGCCTTGCTGTCGCTTTTCGTCTTTTTTTTCTTTTTGTTCTGCTCCTCTTGACACACAGAAAGGCGTGCCTTGCTGCTCTGCTCCCCAATGCTTTCAATAGAAAAGAACACTTTTTTTTCCCCCTCTTTCTGATGTCTCCTGTCACCCAAAAGCTCTTGTAGTGTGATGCCTAGTTGATTGTTGATCAAGTTTCTTTCAGCAGGAAGTCTGGGGGGGGGGGTAAACCACCCATCCGCAAACAACGATTGAATTTGCACCATTGTTTCTGTGGCGTGCGTACTTTCATTCGCTTTAAACTTCCCCTCGTTTCTCCTTTTTTTTTCTCACAGCGACAAGTCAGCGTCTCTTCTCGTTTTTGGCATTGATCCTCTTCGTGTTTTTTTTTCTTCTTGTTTGCTCTTCTCCTTTGGATGTTGCAGCCATGTTGGGCGGTGGCGGGCAGTCCTCCAGTGCGTTTCCGTGTGAGGTGAAGGAGATTGACTTTGATGTCGGGTGCGGCTTATTTGCGACGGCGGATGTGCCGGGGCCGACAGGAGGCACGCGGGAGGCGCACGCTGTCGTGCTGCAGGAGACCCCACTCGTGTTCGCACCGTCCTTCACGCACTGGCGCGCGTGGCATGACGCCGGCGCCGCCTCACACGGGCACGGTGCGACAGACGCCCCGCCGCCGCCACTGCCGAGCTGCTTCGGGTGCGGCGCGCCCCTTACCACGCTGGCAGAGGAGCTGTCGCGCGCCGCGCGCTTTGCCGACCCGCCGCGGTCGCCGGAGAGCGTTGCGGGCGTCAGCGCCGGCGTACCCTGCGAGCTAATCGACCGCCTCTTCACACGCAACGCGGGCGACGCGCGGGGGTATCTTGTGGCGCTGAGGGCGGACGGGCAGCCGGTGTGGGCGCGCCTCTGCGGCCCCGAGTGCCGGCGGCGCGCGCTGGAGGAGGAGGGCAAGGGCCTGCTGCTGACTCCTCTGACTGATGACTCCGTGGTGGATCGCTGTCGGCTCCTCTTATTTCCACCCGACACCGATGCCGAGGACGCGGCGCTCCGCTTCCCGTCGCCCGCGCAGGTGCTGGCGCTGCACGCGGAGCTGGGGGACATGGCGGCGGCGCAGTGGCGGCGGGTGTGGTCCTCGCGGCTGTGCGTGGCGAGCACCGTGCTGCACGTCGCCGCCGCGTGCAGTGAGCGCGTGTGGCTGCTCCTCCTGCTGCTCGCGCGGCTGCTGCAGCGCTGCCGGCCGCCCGGGGCCGCCCCCGGCGCTGCTGAGTGGGCCGCGCGGCTGCGCACGGAGGCGGAGGCGGTACGTGACGGCTACGCGGAAGGGGCAATGCACTCGCCCAACCGTGAGCAGCGCGCGCTCCTCATCTTCGCGTGGCGTCTCTCGCTGTGGTGGGTCGCCCTGTGTTTTGCTGACGAACAGGCAAGTGAGCCGCAGGCGGCAGAGGCGCTGGCGGCCGCTGCTGAAGCGCTGCCGCTCCAGCTCTATCTGCAGCTGCAGTGGGCCCTCAACGCCAACGCGCACATGTACGTTGTCGCCTCGCCGGTCTACTCGCTGTGGTGCCGCTACTACGAGCGCCTCGGCGAGCGGGCGCCGGAGGAGGGGAGGGAGGCAACGCACCTGGCGCCGGCAGAGGCGAGTGCCGCTGCCGCGCTCTACGGTTTCTTCGCCGACGTCTTCGCGGCTCAGGCGGACCTGATGCACTCCCGCGTCAACGTGGTCGGGTGCGCGCTGTACGGCGCGGCGACGAAGATCAACCACAGCTGCGCGCCGAGCGTCCGCTTCTTCCCCAACGACGGCGCCGTCATGGCCGACGTGCGCGCCCTGCGGCGCATTGCGGCCGGCGAGCAGCTCTTCACGTCCTACATCGACGTGGAGTTCTTTCGCGCGCCGGCGGAGGAGGGCAGTGCAGGTGACGACGAGGAGCGCGCACGATTGCGGCGCAGGCGCTTCCTGCTGAAGCACTACGGCTTTGAGTGTCGGTGCGCGTTGTGTGAACCTTGACCACATTTTCCTCGTCGTTGTTTTTCCCATTTTCCTATTGCGACGGCCGCTGTGTACTGCGTCTTTTTCTTTTTCTTTTTCTTTTTCTTTTTTTTTTTGGATTCCACCTTTCCGAAACTCGATGAACGAGCGATATACGAAAATGCCCACACCAGTGTGTAGTAATCAATTGACTATCGCGTCATGTCGCTCCTTCAAAAACAAACAAACAAACAAACAAACAGCAACTGGTTTTCTCCTCCCCTTCTTTACCTATTTCTTCAATTTTCTCTCCCTTTTCTCAGCTTCTTCTTATCAGAAAACCTTTGCCACGGATCTAGACCGGCGGTACGTGTCGCACGTGTCGTCTTCTTTTTTCTCTCGTTGCTTCTGTAGATTCTTATCACACACACACACACACATCCCATTCTTAGTGATGGCTGCATCTGCCCTGGCGTCCTTGTTGCCGCGGGCCCCATTCGAGGTGGCGCTGAAACGGCGTGCGCTGCTTCGGGTGTCCGGCGTCGACACGCACGACTTCCTGCAGGGTCTCTTCACGAACCAGCTGACGGAGCTGCGACCCGGCGGGGCGCTGTACGGCTGCTTCCTCTACTTCACGGGCCGCGTGCTGTGCGACGCGAAGCTGTACCAGTCGCGGCGTCTGCACGAGGGTCGCGCGTGTGTTATTGTCGACACGCACGCCGACGCGGCCGAGCCGCTGCAGGAGCACCTCGAGGAGCTCGTGATGCGCAAGAAGGTGACCATCGAGAACGTCAGCGACGACCTCGCCGTGGTCGCCTCGTACCGTCCCGCCGACGGCGCGGCGGCGGCCGCGGGGGAGGCGACGGCGGCGAGCAGCAACACGGAGGTGTTCGAGGACCCGTGGTCGGGCGTGCTGGGCGGCCGGCTGGAGAAGCGCGTGATGCCGCGCAGCTGGGTGCCGGCCGGCCTCGCGCACGACCAGTCGGGGCAGGAGGCGCTGGACGCGCTGCTGTGGCTGCACGGCGTCGGCGAGGGCCCGGCGGTGTTCCGCCACAACAAGACGCTCCCCTTCGAGGGCAACATCGACTTCCTCGGCGGCGTCAACTTCCACAAGGGCTGCTACATCGGCCAGGAGCTCACGCACCGCACGCACGTGATGCTCGTGACGCGCAAGCGCACCGTCCCCGTGCTGCTGTCCGCGCCGCCGGACGCGCCGGCCCCCGCCGCCCCGGCCGAGCGCGCGCCGCTGCTCTCGGCGGAGGGCGAGCGCATCGGGGAGCTGCTCTGCCACAGCGCGCCGCTGGCGGGCGGCGGGGGCGCGCGCTGCGGCCTGGCGCTGCTGCGGCTGCGCTACCTCGACCGCGAGACGCGCACCGTCCCCGGGATGCACCTGCCGGACGGCACGCAGGTGGCAACGTGGCTGCCGCCGTGGTGGCCCGCGAAGGAGATCAAGAAGCTCCTCAAAAACAACAATAGCTGATGGCACTCTTTCGAGGCGCTGTCTTACCGACGCTATCCCCCCCCCTCCACCCCACATCTCCCTTTTGCTAGCGCGTTGATCACCCACACATTGTGTCTGCTTTTGCTGCTGAAATGATTTCATACCCGACAGAACAACGTCCCCTCCCCGGACTTTATCATTCTACTACCGTCATCAGATTGATGTGATCATTCACGGCGATGTGTTGCCCCTTATTTCCGCATACATGTATGCTTCGGCAAAAATCGCTCTACTCTTTGATTTGTGTACGAAACACCCAAATGTTTCTCGCAGTATGTTGTTTAAGTACGCTGCGTCCCTCTAACTTTCTACCCTCCTATTCTCCTCTCGACCGTTTAAAAACAATAGGAACACTTGTAAGTGATTAGGACTAGAGAGGATCGAATAAAGAGTTGCCAAAAGCATCTTTATATCTTGCTCGTTCCCCATCACTTATTTTATTTTTGGTTAATTACATATACAAACAGACCCCACCTGCATTTGAGCATATATATATATATATATAACACTTTGCATTCATATTTCAGCTACGTTAGCTCTATTAGCATTGTAATTATTTCCTCCACACATATTTGTTTCCCACTTATTTCTAGCTCTTTTCACTTCTTCTCTACAATCTATTTCTATCATAATCTGTTCATTTTTTTTTTACCACCACTTTTTTATTTCTTGTTCCTACATCACTCATTTCTTTTTTTTTTTTTTTAAATTCTTGACCACTTGTACAATATTATCAGCACTTTTTTTTTTTGTTTTTCCCTCTTTCTAGTTGTATATTTTATTGATTAAGCCGTCGTCGTGGGCGAAACCACACGCGTGCTGTCCTCCCTCTTTCTAATTGAGTTTTTTTTTTTTTTTTTTGCCTCTATCACGTCCGTCGTGCCACATGGGCTCGTCCAACAACAAGCCTGTTCCGCCGCACGCGGCGCCGGAGCGCAGGACGAGCACGACCGTCGGCCGCCCCTCGGTCTTTCAAAATGATCGACCCGTAGACGACAGCTTCAAACATAGCAGCGGCAAGATGGGGTCCACCTCTCGGGTGTCCAGCCCCTCCGGCAACAGCCCCCACGCCGGCGCCGGCCCTAGTCCCAAGCCCCCCGTCAGCCCGGCACGGCCCAAGCTGTCCGCGTCGCACCCCACCTCAACGCCGACCAGCACGTCGTCCAAGGCGGCCTCCACGCCGCGGCCGGTGCCGCCGCCGGGGACCTCCGCGCCCGTCAACCCTCTGCAGCCCTCCACGCCGCCGCCGCCGAGCACGCCGACGCCGCCGAGCGCGCCGACGACGGGCGGCCCCAACACCGCCGCCTCCTCGGCGGCCGCGATGGCGGCGCAGATCCCGGAGGTGGCCTCGCTGCTCAGCTCCTCCGGCTCCTCCATGAGCCTCTCCTCGCAGCTGGGCGAAGAGAAGGGCGCGGGGGCGCCGGCGGCCAACGGTGGCGCCAGCCCGGGCGGCCTGGCGCTGTTCATCAACACGCCCAAGGAGTGCAACTTCTGCGGCTCCTCCGCCGTCGCCTACGAGTGCCGCGACTGCAGCGATTTCTACATATGCGAGAACTGCCGCTTCGACCTCGCCATCATCGAGTCGCACGACCCCACGCACGTCATTGTGTCGCTGCAGGAGACGCACTGCAACACCAGCCGCACGTTCGGCGACTCGATGCTCAGCCTCATCGACGGCACCGTCACCAGCTGCCTCTTCTACAACCCGTGCTACCTCTGCAAGCGCGGCATCGACGACAACGAGCTCGTGCACCGCTGCGAGCGCTGCGACTTTATCGTGTGCGACGACTGCTTCCACGCGCGCCAGCCCATCAAACACGAGCACCAGCTCAAGGAGTTCCAGCGCAAGACGAAGAACAGCTCGGTGCAGGAGAGTTTCCTAGTCAACAAGTCCCGCAACAGCGACGGCAACAAGATCATCAACGACTACGTTGTGGTGCGGCTGCTGGGCCAGGGCAGCTACGCCAAGGTGAAGCTGGTGCAGCACATCCGCACTCGCGAGCTCTTCGCCCTCAAGATCCTCAAGCGCCAGAAGAAGAAGTTCGGCGCGCCGCGCATCGGGGGCGCCGCCAGCGGCCCGTCCGGCACCAGCGACGACGACCTGCTGCGCGAGATCGCCGTGATGAAGTTCGTGGAGCATCCGAACATTGTGCAGCTCAAGGAGGTCATCGACGACATCGAGTCCTTCAAGGTGTACATCATCATGGAGTACTGCGAGAAGGGGCCGGTGCACGTCCTCGGCGACCCCCCGCTGCCGATGAAGAAGGTGCGCGAGTACGGCTGCGCCATCATGCGCGGGCTGCTGCACATGCACTCGGAGTTCCTGTACCACCGCGACGTCAAGCCGGCCAACTGCCTCGTCGACGGCAACGACGTGGTGAAGATCGCCGACTTTGGCACGTGCAACAGCCGCATCAAGACCAAAGACTCCGACGGCACCCCCGCCTTCAACTGCCCGGAGCAGATCAACAGCACCGAGGTCTCCGGCGACGTCGTGGACAGCTGGGGCTTCGCGCTGACGCTCTTCCAGATCGCCTTCGGCAAGCTCCCCTTCAAGTCCCTCACGTACTTTGACATCCGGCGCACGCTCACCAGCCCCGACCCGATAGAAATCCCCTCCGACAGCGGCGTCGACTCGCAGCTGCGCGACCTGCTGCGCCGCATGCTCGAGAAGGACCTCGAGAAGCGCATGCTGCTGGAGGAGGCGGCGCTGCACGGCTTCTTCAGCGGCGACGCCGAGATCCGCGAGACGGTCATCAACCGCCGGCGCGGCTCCGCCTCGATGTCGAGCCACCCGACGCTGGGCTCGCTGCCGCGGCTGAGCGTGACGGTGTCGGAGACGCTCTACTCCAAGGCGCTCGAGTCGGTGCACCGCGGGAAGAACCTCACCAAGTCCTTCCACGGCATCAAGGCGATGCGCAACCTGCGGCGCAAGGAGGTGAAGACGGCCGAGAAGGAAGACGACGTGCTGCAGGACAGCTGCACCATTCTCGACGAGTTCGAGGACCTTAACCGTCGCATGCGCGACGAGGAGGCGGGCGCCGCCGCGGCAGGCGACGACGGCGACGCCGACAGCGGCCTCGACGCGAGCAGCGGCAGCGAGAGCTACAGCTTCCTCGACGCCGGGGAGAGCGCGATCAAGCGCTGCGACGACGCGGCGGTGGTGGTGGCGCGGGAGCGCATCAAGGTGATGCGGGAGAAGAAGCGCACCGGCCTCGACCTCAGCCGCGTGCGCATGTCGGTGCCGCCCAAGGACGTCTGCGGCGTCGACGAGCTCACCAGCGTCAAGTTCGCGTACAACGGCCTCAAGTCCGTCTCGACCATCAATTTTGCGCAGTTCGCGCTGCTGCAGGAAATCACCATCGTGTCGAACCTGCTGGAGCGCTTCCCGGCGGAGGTGCTGGCGGCGCCGCGCCTGGTGCGCCTCGACCTCAGCAACAACCTCATCAGCGACATCCCCCCGACGCTCCGCACCAAGGCGCTCTTTCTCGAGCGGCTCAACCTGCACCGCAACAACTTCACCGCCATCGGCTGCGACGCGGAGGGCAAGTCGCTGCTGGCCGGCCGCTCGCTGCGGCACGTGCGGCTCAGCTCCAACATGATGGAGACGCTGCCGGCGCGGCTCGAGACAACGTCGCACCTCGAGCTCGTCCTCGACGCGCACCCCGCGCTCATGGACAGCTGGGACGAGGTGGTGCGCGCGAGCCGGCCGAAGCCGCCGCCGGCCGTCGTCATCTGGGACGACTACTTCCCGGTGCTGCTCTCGCACCCGACGCACAAGGTGTGGATCGCGACGGGCGCCCTCTCGCTCTACCGCGTCAACACCCTGCAGGCGTGCAAGGCGCGCCACGTGGTGCTCTTCCAGCAGGCCGACCAGCGCTTCCCCACCGGCCGCTTCGACCACAACGAGCTCACCGCCTACTTCCAGCGCCTCGCCGCCACCCTCGCCCAGCGGCTGCGCGCCGAGACCGCCGGCGCCACCAACAACCTGCGCGCCGTCGCACCCCTCAAGTCGCTGCCGCGCGTCGCCGGCAAGGCCTCGCGTGCGTACGTGGCGGACTACTTCTTCGTCTCGCGGAGCCCCGAGGACGAGGACGGCGGCTACACGAAGCTCCACGACTACATCAACGACGCCCTCGACTCGAACCAGCCGATTCTCTTCTTCATGAGCGGCGGCAACGCGCTGCAGGACACGCGCGAGAATACCATCGCAGCGCTCGCCGACTCCCTCTCTCGGCAGTCCGACTCGCCGGAGGAGCTGCAGAAGCAGTTCGAGGTGGTCATGAAGGCGATGCATGGCATGTACGCCTAGGCCGCCGTTGTGTCCCATTAGAGATGGAGACACGCAGACCCTGTAAGCTTTTTTTTTTGTTCTCCCTCTCTCTCCCTTTCGTTTTCTGTTATTGAACCACTGGGGCGGCAGGAGTCAACTTACGTGACACGTTTTTTTTTCTGTCGTATTTTCTAGCCCTTTCGCCCATTTTCAGCTCCTTCTCTCACCACCCTCTTCCTTCCTGTTTTTCTTTCATCTTGTTTTTGATGTCAATTAGTATCTTCACCCTTTCAAAATATTGTAACATGCGAATGAGAGCGACTCCGACCCTCATCCCTTTTCCTCTTACCTTTTCCCCCCGCGAAAATACAGATTTCGTCTTTCTCTTTCTCTCTTCCTCGCCTCTCATCGTTGCTTTTTGACCCCCCCCCCTCCTCTTCCCTCTGATGGTTAAATATTTGCGGGTGTTTGGACAAGCTAACCACTTTGAGCACACCATACTTTTTATTACAAGTGATTCTGCTTTTTTTTTTTTCGCTCCCCTTTTTACTTGTTCAAGTGAATCATGAGGTGGCGGAATGCGAGGTTTTCCATGAGGCGTTGGACGGATTGAATTCTTTGTAGACTTTTTATTCGTATGTTGAATACATGTACACACACACACACACCCCCCTTAGTTACAGGCATCCTCTCGCTTTTACGCGAAGAGTTCGGCCTTTCTTTTCTTTTTCTTTCTCATTCTGCTTTCCTTTTATAAAAGTTAATTCTATTTATTGTCTTCTCCTTCTTGCTTTCCCTCTTCCCACACGTGTTCTGCGTTGATGTATGATGAAGGCATCCGGCTTTTGTTTAGCCTTTTGGCGACCTAGGTGCACAGCGAGACGGGAACAGCTGAGGAATCGGAAATCTACGTGCACAAAAGAGCTACACAGACACACACACACACACACACACACACATGCACACGCATACACCGTCAAAGAGATAGAAAGATGGGGAGACTCTTTATCTATTAAAGGCTTAATTGTGAGCGACTATGTACACATGCTTTCATATGCTTTAATTGTTTCTCTTCTCGCTCCGTTTCTACACCTGTGCTTTCCACTCGTGGTGGTGCCTGGTGTGTCTTGCGTGTGCGAGAGCGTGGGCGCGTTTTGGGTGTATATTTGTACGCGTGATTACACCACCAAGGAGCAATTATGGGTGTTTGGGGAAAGAACTGAAACCTTTCTTGTGCATTAGAATATGCGACTGCTCCAGGTTTTACGACTTGTCGTAGTCTTTGTTTTTCTGTTTTACACCGCTTCAGTTGACTCTGGCGCCTTGCTTTGCCAGTTTCGTGGTAGCTGCCTGAGTTGTTTTCTCACCTTTTCTCTACTTTTTCTTCCTACCCGGCAGTTTTATTGCGGTTCTTTGCAAGTTTTTTTCTGACCAGCCCCGCTAGCAGTTCGGCCCTCTTCAATCGTGTTTCCGTCTTTGTTTCCCTTTCCCCAGAGCTGTGTTAACATACTTTATCTTTACTTTTCCTCATAATCGCTCGGTCTTGCGATATCTTCTTCTTTTTTTTGTTTTCCCTTTTCCTTCCTTTGCCCCTCTTTCCCTTTTTGCTCCATGTCTTTCTTTTTTCACTTTCAGTGTTCAACATTTGCTTTGTAACATCAATTTCATTGCCCTTTCCCTCCCCTTCTTGTTCTTGTTCTCGAAACCTGACACACAAACACAAACACACACACACACACACACACTCTCACACTATCTCTCCTGTGAATGCGTACAAGGAAAAGAGGAAAAATAACTTTTGCCCTCATTTTCTTGTAGAGAAGGAAGTGTCGATACAGACAGCAAAACACTGGGAGTGAGATTCCTTTGGTCATACTGTCTTTGATGCTTTGTGTGTTTATCTTCGTAAAAATTCTGACACTGGATTTGCCCTCTGCCATTCAAAGCGGTACCCCACTGCTGCCCCTTCTGCCCTCACGGGATGTCAAAACGTCAGCGCACTTTCCAGTGGAAAGATTCATGCATGCTTATAATATAATGTTCCTGGTCTCTTCCATAACTGTTTTCTCGTACCATTCATCTTTTCCCTATTCCACACACACTCCTTCCAACAGTTGCTTCGTCAGCAGTCGCATCACTGACTTGACAGCATTTCTTCCATTTTTCTTCATCATCAGAGGTTTGTCAAGCGCTGATTTTAAACTCATACTGGACACTCCACAGGATCAAAGGAAAGAAAGAACAACATTGGCAAACTAATAAAGCATCCGTAATCAAAGTATTCAATACTTTCTCTGCTTAAATTTGGAGCTTTCAAAGGACTTGGCTTCTTTTTTTTTCAGACACGCTAAGCCTTCATTGTTCTTTACGATCGCTTTGTCTTGCGCATCTTCTATCCTGTTTTCCCTTTTGTTTTTTTGAGTATTGTTCAACGCATCCGAAAACACACACACTCACCGCCGAAAGTAACACCTAACTCAAAAAACAAAACAAACACTTTTTCGGCTTTTGAGCCGGCTCCTCCCTTTTCTTATTTTCGTGCCAATCACACTAGTAGCGCTCTTTTGCTTTGTGCACGTTCTCTTGTACCCTCAGTTCACTTCTCTTTTTTATTTTATTTTCGTTCCTCTTGATTTCCGTTTTTGTTCCATCTTTTCCTTTTTTTTCTGAAAAATTGTACGCATCCCTCATCACATTATTCTTATTCTTATTTTTCTTTTGTTACTCCTGTCTCAGTGTCGTCGCTGCGAGCTGTTTTCTGCAACATCCTTTCTTCTCTTCGTCTCAGCGCAAATGGAGGCGTCGTTCAACACTCCGGTCAAGAGCGCGGGTAGCCCGTCCAGCCTGTACGGATCGCCACACCGGTGGCTGCCGCAGAGTCCCTTGTCACACGGCGGCGTGACGCCCGTGCAGCTCACCGACGCGCTCTTTTCCGCGGGGACGCCCGGCGCTGTCTCCGGCGGGCGGCGCGGCCGCTTCCTCGACGACACCCTCGACTCCAGTCTCGACGACGGGGAGCTCTTCCGCAGCCCCTTCGCTGACGCGCGCGACCCTGCGGCGGTCTCGAACGGGGACCGTTTCATCTCGTGCCGCGAGATGTGTGACCCCACCGTCTCCCACTTCCTCCTCACCTCCAAAGAGAACGCAACGCCGGCGCCGATGCAGCCGCCCCCGCGCCCCGGCACTGCCTCGAGCGCCGCCGCCGTCGCCGGCTCCGCCCCCCGCGGGGCGTCCTTCTCGCCGTACGGCCCCGGCAGCCCCCTCGCGCGCGGCGGCGGCTTCTCCGCCTCCCGCTCCTTTGCGTCGCCCAGCACGCGCGCCAGCAGCGTTAACGACGCCTTCACCAAGCTGCGGCTGGAGAGCTCCTCGCTGCGCGAGACGAGCAACAGCCCCCCGAACGCGGCCGGCGGCGAGAGTCCCCCGCAGCCGCCCCTGTGCGGCCCCGACACCGCCGTCGTGGAGGCGGAGCCGTACAGCAACAAGCTGGCGCGCACCCTCTTCTCGAGCAGCCCGCAGCAGACGAGCGTCCTGGGCTTGCACAGCCAGCCGCCGCCGGCTGCCGCGCGCGCCGCCTCGCACGCCTCCGCTGGCTCCGGCGCTGCCGCCTACGAGAGCTCGCTGGGGGTCGTCTTCGAGGGCAACCGCACGCGCAACTTCCGCAGCAAGACGTTCCGCGTGATAGCGCAGACGCCGGAGCGCATCCTGGACGCGGCGGACATGGTCGACGACTTCTACCTAAACCTCATCGACTGGTCCTCCTCGGACGTGCTGGCGGTCGCGCTGCAGAGCGTGGTGTACCTGTGGGACGCGGCGACGTGCGACATCACGCAGCTGCCCTCGACGCGCTCCGGCGAGGCGGCGCACAGCACCGTGTGCAGCGTGAGCTGGGCCGGCGACGGGCGGCACCTCGCGGTCGGCCTCAGCGACGGCGTGGTGGAGGTGTGGGACGTGGAGGCGCAGGCGGTCGTCCGCAGCTGGTTCCACCACGGGCAGCGCGTGAGCACGCTGGGGTGGTCCGACGGCGGCAGCACGCAGCTACTCGCGAGCGGTAGCAAGGACACGTCGGTGCGCGTGCAGGACGTGCGGGAGCGGCCGCCGCTGACGGTGCTGCGCGGCCACCAGCAGGAGGTCTGCGGGCTGCGCTGGTCCGCCAGCGGCACCACGCTCGCGACTGGCGGCAACGACAACCAGCTGCTGCTGTGGGACCGCCGCCGCTTCGCGCAGGGCGGCACCGCGCAGCCCTCGCTGTACCTCAACCAGCACACGGCCGCCGTCAAGGCGCTCGCGTGGAACCCGGCGCAGCCGTCGCTGCTGGCGAGCGGGGGCGGCACCGACGACAAGACGCTGCGCTTCTGGAACACGCTGACGGGGGAGTGCCTGCACAGCGTCGACACGCAGAGCCAGGTGTGCGGGGTGCTGTGGAACCGGCAGGGGACGGAGCTCGTCAGCTCGCACGGCTTCTCGCGTAACCAGCTGACGGTGTGGAAGTACCCGTCGCTGCGGCGCCTCGCCGACCTCACCGGGCACACCTCCCGCGTGCTGCACCTCTGTCTCTCCGCGGACGGCGAGGTCGTCGTGTCGGCCGCCGGCGACGAGACGATCCGCTTCTGGCGCTGTTTCCCGCCGGACGCGGAGCGCGAGGCGTCGCCGCTGCTGCACCGCAGCTACGGCTCCGCCTCCGCCGGCTCCGCCTCTCCGCTGCTCTCCTCCCCCGCCTTCGCGCCGCCCCCGCCGCTCGTTGCCTCTGTCGGCCGCAAACGTCACGCCAGCGGGTCGCCGCACTCGTGCCTTCACGCGGACCCGCACACGATGCGCGGCGAGTACGACCTGCGGTGAGCGGGTGGGGTGGGGGTGGGGGCCGACACTTTCACGCGCTTCCGCAGGACAGCGTCTCACTCCTGCTGTCTCTCTTCTTCTTCTTCTTGTACCTTTGTTTTTTTTTCTCTTTGCTTTAGCACTTTGTGTACCACCCTCTATTGTATTCTTCTCCTGTCTCTCAAATCACATTAGAGAAGCTATCACAACACTACCTCGACTTTATTAGCTCCGTTCTGTTTGAGAACTTTATTATTATTATTGGATTCCATTGATCTACTTCGTGTCATCTACTGGTGACGCAAAACGTGGCAGTTCGCTGCTCTCCCTGTGTGTGTGTGTGTTGTGTGTGTGTGTGTGTGTGTGTGTGTGTGTGTATCTGTGTGTGTGCTCCGAACATCAACGACAAAAAAAAAAGAAGAAAAAACAACAACCGGCAAACGAAATTGAGCCTCCCACCAAGCCTACAGGAAAAACTGCGCCAACTATTCCTCCTGCGATTTAATGCACCCCTTCCACAGATCCATTTTTCAAATTCCCTACCTTGAACAGCAACAACAACAGCAGCAACAACAAAGATACCATTATGCTGTCCAAAATCGCGAAAAAGAACAAGGAGAGAAAGATGGCGGGCGCGGCGGCGGCTCCCGAGGTGGACCCCGCGGAGGAGCGCCTCAAGTCGGACCTGCTGGCGGAGCTGGCGGTGCCGGCGCGCGTGTGGCGCAGCGAAGAGAGCAAGCGCGTCGTGTACGCGTCGATGACCGTCGACGGCGGCATCTGGGCGGGCGGCGAGTTCCACTTCACGCTGCGCTTCTCGTGCGACTATCCCTACGAGGCGCCCAAGGTCAAGTATACCGGGCCGCGACGCCTCTTCCACCCCAACATCGAGGGCGACGCGGACAAGGAGGAGTGGGGCGTGTGTCTGGGCTTGTTCGAGCAGTGGCGCCCGTCATACGGCGTCGCTGACATCGTCATCGCGCTGCACGAGCTCTTCTACGCGCCCACCGCGGAGGACCCGCTCCCAGGCGTCTCCAAAACAGCCGCGCTGCTGTTGCGCGAGAACCCCGACCGCTTTCGCCACATCGCCCAACAGTGGATGCGCGGCGACTACCGTCTAGACATCTGATCGCCACAGCGTTCGCACCGCCTGCTGCGTTGCACCGTCACCACAATCATCTGTTTATTATTACTGTTATTACTATCATTATCTTTTTCTCACTGCTGCTTCTAAACTGGTTTTTTTTCTCTTGACGATCGTTGTATCTCTCTCCCCTCCTACCTCTATTCATATTTGTCTCCTGGTCTCCCCACGGCCATACCAAGGAGACTCAAGACCTATGTACACGCACTCTTAGCGGTGACGAGCAAAGCACTTATTAACTCTCTTTTTTCTTCTCCCCCCCCCCCATGCAAACTGTTTAGCACTGCAGTGAGCCCCCCCCCCCCTTTGCGGCGACGTGGTGCGTGTCTTTACCGCCACTCGGTACGTTTATGCCCTCTCTCGCTCTCCACTGGGGCGGGTGTGCCGCGTCATGAATCTGCTTTACTCCCTTCTGTACCCTCACCACCCCTCTCCCCCCTCTGCTCACTCCAACCTACAGTACCGTCACGTGCACACGCTCTCTCGTTTGCAAACCTCCCAGGGCCCTCACGTGACCTCGTAATGGAAACCAACAGTAACGTGGGGGCACCGCCAGGGGAGGCGGCGGCATCCACCTCCGCTCCCTCGTTCCTGGCCAATTTTAACCCTTTTGACAAGTCGCGCCCGGCGTCGATCACTTCTCCAGACTTTTTCGCGAGTCCCGCCGGCGGCGAGTACCACGCCACGGACTCCCCCGTGGGCTTCATCGCGCGGATGGTGCAGGGATTGGCGCGCGAGGCGCGGCGCACCGAGCACGACTACGTGGCTGTGCGCGGCATGGAGTTCGGGCACCGCGTCCCCGAGTGGATGGAGGAGAAGAACGTCGCCATCGACGGGAAGCCGCTGACCGAGGCGGACCGGCGCCAGTCGTGGTCGCACCGCTACCGCAAGGAGCTGGACGTGGCCGCGGCGGTGCAGGAGGTGCGCGCGCAGCGCCGCTTCGAGGCAGACCACGACGTCATCAGCGCCTACCGCCGCGTGCGGCGGTTCTTTGGCTACGAGGAGCCCCTCGACGAGGAGTACGCGCGCCGCAAGGTCGAGTCGCGCTACGTCCCGGCGGCGGACGCGTCCTCCTCACCAGCCGACGACACCGGCGCGCACGGCGCTATCGTCGTGCCGCCGCGCGAGCCGGTGACGCTGCTGACTCCGTGGAAGGCGCTGATGACGTCCGTCGACACGGGACGCCCGCTGGCGACGGTGGCGCGCGAGTACCGGCCGCAGATCGACTTTTACGGCATCGACTCCTTCCTGGACTCGGCGCCGTCACTGGTGTGGTTCAGCACCAAGTGCGGCATCGCCGTGGGCCTTGGGCAGGGCACCATCAAGGCGGTGCAGGCCATCAACGTGGACGTGCAGTTTCTGCGTGCGTCCGGTGTTGGCGTCCTCTCGATCCTCAACGCGACGGTGCTGGCCAGCGTCGTCAAATGGGGCGGAAACATGGCCCTGCTCGCCTCCGCCTTCGTCGTCGGCGACCGCGCGGTGCGCGTCGTGAAGCGCGGCACGCTGCCCGCGCATGAGTCGGAGCGCCGCACCACCGTGAACTACGTCGGCGGCTTCGCCTGCGCGGGGTCGACCACCGGCGTGATGCCGTGGTGGATGCTGCACGACGCCCACCTGGCGGGGCGCATGGCCGTGTCCGGCGTCGCCGTCGGCGCCACCCTCGGCGCGCTGGTCGGCGTGCTGCTACAGCGCCTGGTGTCGCTCAACGTCTCCCGCATCGACGCGAGCAGCCGGCAGCTGCGCCGCTACGAGGCCCTCATCCTGCGGCAGCGCGAGTGGGTGCGGCACGAGCGCGAGCAGGACGAGAGGGCCAACACGGTGTGGTGGTGAGCGGTGCTGGCGTGTGTCGCCGCTGCTTCTCCCTCCCCCTCTCCCTCTCCCCCTTCTTCATTCCTTTTGTGTTCAGCTTTAATGTGCCCTGCTCCACACACGGCGAACCCTGCTGCCACATTATCGTAAGAAACTGTCCCTCTCTGTCTTTCACAACCGTTTTGGCCTCACTGTCACAGCTCACAGAAAGCAAAGGGACTGAAAAGCAGTGTGCCAGCCGGTGCCGAACTTGAACATCTGCCCACAGTTGTCCCATTACAAGATCCACGCTGGACTGGCTACCTAGACTGTCAATACTTTTTTTTTTTTTGGTTTTGTTGTTGTCTCTACCGATGCACTATAGTGAGATCTCGAAATGACATTACCGACGTGCCCTTACCCGTTATTGTTCTGTCGTTTTCCTTTTCACGTACTGCCAACTCTATCATGCCTCTCCATTTCTGTATGTTCTCTCACCACTACGCTTTCCTTTCTTCCCCACTACGATTATGCCTTCTAAAACAGAGAGAGAGTTTGCAGGTCCGTCCTCTTTCCGTTACACACACACACACACACACATAGACAAACGACCACAACTATCACAGAAAGCTGGGCAACACTAGTATTCGGCGATGGCAACCAAAAAAGCGCTGGAGGAACTCGGCTGGGTCGGCGCGGAGAGGCTGAAGCGCCACTGCCACAATGTTATCAACACCCTCGGGGCGACGACGCCCCCGGAGACGTTTCTGTACCGCGGCAACGCCTACTACGCGCTGGGCCAGCCGTACTTTGCGTTGGCGGACTACAACACGGCGTCGGCTGTGATGAGCATCAGCGACGCGTACCACCGCGACCGGTGCATGGCGGCGCTGCGGCACTTCCCGGCGACGCAGACCGCCACCGTGCCCTACACCAACTCCCACGCGCACATCTTTGTCCGCCCCCTGCTGTCGGAGAGCTGCGACCTACACGCGTTCGACGGCATGGGGCGCGGGGTGGTGGCAGTGCAGGCGCTGCCGGCGCGCGCGGTGGTGCTCAAGCCAACGACGGCGTGGCAGACGTACCCCACCGAGGACGGGCGCTGCGCCTTCTGCGCGCGGGAGCTGGGCGAGCGCTCCTTTGACTGCCCCAACCCGCAGTGCCACGAGGAGTACTGCAGCCGCGAGTGCCGCCAGGAGGCCGCGGCGCTGTACCACAGCGAGGTCTGCTACAACACCTCCTTCCAGGCCATCGAGCTCGACCTGTACAGCCAGCTGCAGACCGCGGAGCGCGAGGGCAACCTCTCCGAGCGCAACGCCGCCGCCGCGCAGCTCCTCACGCTGCGCATCATCGCGACCGCGGTGCAGGCCAAGATCGTGCCGTCGGCGCTGCCGCAGGTGCGCATGCTCTCCGGCCGGCTCACCTTCAGCCCGGCGGTGCTGTGCGGCCCGATGCTCCACATGTACGAGCGCCTTGCCGCCGCGCTGCACGTGCACACGATCGTCTCCTACGAGGAGCTCGTCGGCGTCCTCGCACGCGTGACGGCCAACTGCTTCCACGAGCAGGGCAGCGTCGCCCTGCACCTGCAGCGCAGCATGTTCAACCATAGCTGCGAGGCCAACGTCGCCTCGGAGGGCGAGGGTGGGTCATGGGTCACCACGCGCCCCGTGCGCAAGAACGAGCAGCTCTGCATCAACTACTATCCGCATCTCAAACGCCTGCCGTACAAGGAGCGCAGCGCGGAGCTCTCTAAGCGCAACTTTGACTGCCACTGCACCAAGTGCGCGCGCCACGAGTGACCGTCGCACGCCCATTTATTTTGTTTTTCCTTCCACTTGTTCACATTTCTTGATATCGATCCGTCACCGTCGTGCAGCCACAAACAAACAACCACACAGACACATACACACACACAGAGAGAGAGAGAGACATGTACAAAGGAAAAAAAAAAGATAATAACGTCCCATAGATAAAATGCTCCTGTTTGTATTGACATCCAAACGACACAGCTTTTCAATTTGTGCTGTGGCATTATACCAGCACAGCTTAGCTTTCATGTCAGAAACTCTTAAATGTGAAGAGTGGGGGGACGGTCTGGATGCTGATGCAAATTTTGGGATCGCCTTCTTTTGTGTTTTCCGAACGTGTACAGGAATCTATGACCGACTCTTTTTCGCTCCTTTTCTTTCCTTCGTCGGTGACGTGAAAGCACAAGCCCGCACTGTGACTGACAAAACGCCAGAAGAAGACGCAAAAAAGAAAAAAAGAAGGATAAACAGTGAACAGCATTTTCATAACTGTAATCTCCCTTTGCCTTTTGCTTTTTTTTTTTAAATCTTTAGCAACAGAATTCTGTGTACGTGCGCGCGCGGAAGTAATCGTCAGCATTGACTGGATGACGTGATGCTGCAGACGGTGCTGCTGCTGGACGGCAGCGAGGCGATGAACCGCACCAACGACTATTTGCCGTCGTACCTGCTGGCGCTGCGCCGCCCCGTGTGCCAGTTCGTGCAGGCGTACCTCGGCCACTCGCCGCTCGCGTCGCTCAGCGTCGTCGTGATGCGGGACGGTGTCAGCACGCGCATCGCGTCGCGCACCACCAGCTGCGGCGCCGTCGTCGACGCCCTCGAGCGCGACTACTTCCTCTTCGGCGGCTCCGGCACCATGTCGCTGGAGAACGGTCTGCGCCACGCGATGGCGGAGCTCGTGGATCTGAAAAAAGTTGCGGCACTGCGGCGGGCGGCGGGCGGCGGGCACCAGCGCCGGGGGGAGGGGCGCGCAGCGAGCAAGAGCCGCGTGGTGATGCTGTCGGCGTCCGTCACCCACATTGACCCCCACGACGTCTTCCGCACGATCAATCTCACCGCCAGCCTCGGCATCCGCGTCGACGCCGTCGCGCTGTGCGGCGCCGTGCACGTGCTGGCCGAGTGCGCCGCGGCGACCGGGGGCCTCCTGCTGTGCCCCATCAACTACGAGCACCTGCACGACATGCTTGCGCGCCTCGTCACAGTCGGCGGCGCCGCCGGCGCGGCGGGCGGCCCCGGCTCGCGCAAGCGGCCGCGCGCGCACGGCAGCGAGATGGTCCGCGTGGGGTTCCCGGTGATGCTGGCCGACGCGGGCAGTGGTGGCGCGACGTACCTTGCCTGCCCGCGGTGCCACCTGCTGCAGACCAGCGTCCCGGCGACGTGCGCGCTGTGCCGTCTGCTGCTCTGCAGCCCCGCCCTGCTGTACGAGGCGTTCGTGGGCCAGTGCGCCGGCGCTCTGTTGCCGCCTCGCCGCCGCCTCACTTCCGTGCCGCTCACAGAGCGGTGCGCGGGTGCGCCTGCCCCCTAGGCAACGGAAGCAGCGACGGCAGCAGCGCTTCACTGCCGTACGCACACGCCTGCACGGGCTGCCAGGCCACCTTCTGCTGGAGCTGCCACTGTGTCTGCACCGACGCAGGTCTGTGCTGCTCGTGTGTGTCTCTCTCGTGAGTGGTGCTCTCGTAAGTCCTGTTGGAGACAAACGTCTACACACACATACACGTGCAGCACTGATAAAAAAAAAACACACGTCAATGTGTAGTTGCCGATAATAGTACTAGTAGTCTCACTACTGCTATGTTTTTTTGCTTTGGGAGTACCCTATCCGAGTCCTCGCGTACGCTCTTCTCATGTTATTATTTACATGTTTCTTCTTTTGTTGTGCTCCTGCTGCTTTTTATCACTCCTTCCTTTTTTCCCCCCTCCCTTCACGGACAAAACCAATTGTGCCTCTCGGGTACGCGCGCGCGCGCTGTGCACCTGTTTAATTTTTTGATTGCACTATGCTGGGCGCACACTTACGCACTATTGCATCAGAAGCTGTGTCTTTTCTGCACAAGTGATACTGCTTTTTTGGAATAAGATTTACTTGGCACAAGGACTATGTCTTTCTCACACTCACTCGCGCACTTGCCGGATAGTGGCGGATACAGGAAACAAAAGATTTTTACAACATCAGAGAAAAAACGTATAGTACATAATAATATTTGCCGTGCAGTCGCACTACTGTTATCGAACGCATGCTGCGCGCTAGTCGGCTGGTCCGGGAAGGAGTCGCGGCGTTTCCCCCCGCGTGCTGGAAATCTGCGCCGGTTGGATGGTTTCTGCAGCCGCGCAGCGGGACCCCGGAGCACAAGGAGCTGCCGGTCGCGAAGCTGTTTGAGTTCATGAACCACGGCGCTCAGTACGTGTTCCTGGGCCAGTCGATGGCGCTGGCGGAGGAGCTGCAGTGCATCCCGGTCGTGCGCTGGTTCTTCAGCGAGTTGCACGTGACGCTGCCGCCGACGCCGCAGGCAGAGATCCTCGCCAACTACATGAACGACCAGGAGCGGCTGCGGTGCGGCCTGCGCAACAGCACGGCGGCGCCGAGCGCGTCGGGCGTGCTGTGGAGCGCGGAGCTGGAGGAGCGTGTGGCGCGGCGCGCGGACAGCGACTTCTGCTGGCTGCTGACGCAGGACCAGCGCAAGACGGAGAAGTTCCTGCAGGAGACATTCGTGCAGTGGCACCACCGCGCCGACTACCTCGTCTCCCGCATGAGCCGCGAGAAGAAAGAGTTCCGCCCCGACATCACCCTTAAGCAGGTTCTGCAGCAGGGCCAGGAGCGCAAGCGGCGGATGCAGCGGCGCCGCAAACGCGAAGAGGAGCGCACGGAGGAGCTGCGCGCCGGCAAGGCGAGCGAGTGGGACAACTTCACGCACGACGTGCTGCCGCGCGAACTGCGCGAGGCGCTGGACCGCGAGAGCGACGGTATGGAGGACGTCCGCCTGGCGCGCGCCGGCACCGCGACCGGCGGCTGGAGCAAAAGCTACCGCACACATCCCAACTTCCGGTAAACCCCTTCCTCCATTCGTTCACACAGTATCGCTACTGTTGTAATCTCTGCTTTTTTTTCCCCCACTTCTTCTGCTTTCACTCGCCGTATCTTGAGACTACTGACTTCTTCATGAGAGAATGAGGCGACGGCACGTTAATAGTGCTACCCCATCGAACGTCTCACACACATAGTGATAGATCGGTGCAAGACAATGTGTGTGCTACCTCAGCCGTGGTAATGCAGAATCCTCTTTTAAAAGTGAAGTGTCATGAGGAATGTTCCCTTCGACTAGCCCTGTCTACCACTGTCTCCTCTATTTTGTTTAACTATTATTTGCTTCCATTTCGACCGTTCAAATTATGATTCCAAGGGACAGACCCCGCATTTACTGACCAGTACATCTAGTTCAAAGGCTAAGAGGGAAAGCTAAAAAAAAAGAAATCCCTACAGCGTCAGGAGTAATCCGCTAATGTTTGGGTGCTGCGCGCGGCGCCTCCGTCTCCAGCGGACCTTCCGCGTGCGGGCCGCCGAGGGCTCCCTCGCCCCGCGCCCAGTCCTTGCGCCCCCCTTGTCGCCGGTGGTCGTTGAGGGCCTGGACAGTGTGCTGCCGGGAGCGAACGGCGCGTCGCTGCCGGTGCGGCGAGTATGGGAGGCGTCGCGTGAGGTGCGCGCCAGCCGTGCCGCGCGGCGTGCGCACGGCGCGTGCGTGGTGGGCGGCGCGGCGGCAGTGCGGCGGATCTGGCGCGAGTACGGCGTGCGGCCGACGGTGGTGTACGCCCCCCAGGGCGACGACCCCCTGCCGCCGTGGTGCCTCGAGCCGGCGCTGCCGACGCACATCGTGCGCTGCCCGCCCGTGCACACGCGGCGGCACCTGCTGAGCGCGGAGCACAGCGACGGCTTCGCGGCCGAGTTTCCGTGGCTGCCGGACCGCCTCGCCCCGGCGGACGCGCTGCTTCCCGCCGGGCCCGGCAGCGGCGAGGTGGCGCGGGTCGACTCGATGCTGGTGCTCGTCGGTCTCCGCATCCCCAGCAACGTCGGAACACTGGTGCGCGCGGCCGTCGACATGGGCTACGCGTCGGTACTGCTCGTCGACTGCGTCGATCCCTTCCAAGAAAAGGCGCTGCGCGGCGGAGAAGGAGCGGCCTACTCTCCACGGGTCCGCCTGTTTGAGGGGCCGAGCGGCGGCGGGTCAGCGGTCGCCCTCCTAAGCGCCATCGCAGCGCAGCACCGCCTGACGCCGCTGCTGGCGGTGCCGTCACAGAAGGCAGAGCCCGCCTTCACCGTGGCCACGAGGCTGCACGCGCACAACCGCGACCGCTCTCCTACTGACCGAACAGGCCCGATGGTTGTGCTGGGTTCAGAGTCGGGCGGCCTGGGGAGCCTCGACGGCGACTGGGGCGTGCCCTTTCATGTCGTCACACTGCCGCTGCCGCACTCCTTTGTCGACTCTTACAACGTCGCGGTCGCCGGTTCTGTGCTGCTGCACATGTTTCGCGCGCGCGCTGCGCCGCACTTTGCTCAGCTGGCAGAGCTCCACGCCGCCGCTGACGCCGACAAACTACCATCCAATTCATCACCGACGCCCCAAGAGCTGTCCGGCCAGGTTTTCAAGGGGTGATTGCGGCGGAATCTGATCGCGCTGTTTTTCTGCTGTTTAACATTAGTTTAATCCCCATTATCATTGATTCCACATTTCTAAATCGCAGACGTTATCATGTTGAAACTCGTTTTCTCACTTTCCACTTCAATATATATAATTAGTGCGGAGTAGTTTGCTGTCACTACTTGCTTCTCGACAAGCGACGTACTTTAGCGTCGCTCACCTTTTTCGACCCTGTTTTTGCCTGATTTCTACTCGAAACATCTCCCTCTTCTTCTTCCACCACTCTGCTACAGTGTTCTCCTGCTCTATTTTCAGCATAAGCCCGTTCAAATAAATAAAGAAAAAGATCTCACCCGCCTCTGTCTTTTCTTGAGGCTATTCTTATCGCACACGCAGAGTGCTGAATTCCCGCTACTTTCGCACGATTACCAAAACGGCAACAAAAGGTAAACAGGGAGAGCGGAACACACACACATACACAAATCAACAAGGTTACACCGCTCGACAGTCTCGTTCCAAAAATGTCGAACGAGCCATTTCCCACCGACGCCGCCGGCTGGCTTGCCAAGCTGGTTTCTTTTGACACCACGAGTCGCAACTCTAACGTCGCGCTTATTGCGTATGTGAAGGAGTATCTCGAGAGCCACGGCGCCGCGACACACGTCGTCACGTATGAGAATGGCAGCAAGGCTAATCTTCTCGCCACCCTGCCCGCGCACAATGGCGCTACCGACGGGGGCATCATCCTCTCGGGGCACACCGACGTGGTGCCGGTAGACGGCCAGAAGTGGGACAGCGACCCTTTTGTGATCACCGAGCGCGACGGGAAGCTGTACGGCCGCGGCGCATGCGACATGAAGGGCTTCCTCGCGGTCGCCCTCGCCCTCGCCCCGACCTTCACCGCAGCGGAGCGCGAGAAGCCGGTGCACTACGCGATGACCGCCGACGAGGAGGTGGGCTGCCGCGGCGTCGTGCCGCTCCTGAAGTTCATGAAGGAACATGGCTTCCGCGCCGACTGCTGCTTGGTGGGGGAGCCCACCAACATGGAGGTGATCACGGGCAACAAGGGCTCCGCGTCGTGGTCGGTGACGGTGCGCGGCAAGGCGATCCACTCGTCGCTCGCGCTCATGGACACCAGCTGCAACGCCATCGAGCACGCCGCGTCCATCATCGCCAAGATCCGCGCGGCGGCGCTGCGACTGCGGGAGACGAGTCCTCGCGACGACGCGTACGACTGCCCCTTCACGCCCGTCAGCACCGGCCTCGTCGCGGGCGGCAACGCGATCAACACGGTGCCGGCCGCGTGCGAGCTCTTCTACGGGGTGCGCGTGACCGACCGGGCGGCCGCGCAGGCGCTCGCCGACGACGTCCAGCGCCACATTGACACCGCCGTGCTGCCGGAGATGCGCCGCGAGTTCCCCGAGGCGTCGGTGACGGTGGTGCAGCGCAGCAACCACTCCCCCTTCAACGCCCGCGAGGACGACCCTTTCACCCTCCTGGCGCGCGCGCTGCGTCGCTCCACCGCTGTCAAGAAGCTCGGCGCGCTCACCGAGGCCGGCTACTTTGTGGACTACCTGGCGCTCCCGACCATCATCTGCGGGCCCGGCGGCATTGATGTCGCCCACCAGCCGAACGAGTTCGTGAGTTTCGAGCAGCTTCGCCTCTGCCAGGACTTTGTTCGCGAGCTAGTGGAGGAGACGACGAGGCGCGCCAAGTAATTGGCTCTCCCTCACAAACGGCGAGATGGAGAGAGAGAGTGTGTGTGTGAGTGAGTGAGTGGCGGGGAAAGTGCTCATCAAGACCTTCTTGCGATTATGCTGTCTTTTATGCTTGCTATCAACTTGTGATTTCATGTGAATGAAAGCAGGAGCAACTCTTACACTAATCAAAAGAGTTTTCACGTCGTTTTATAACCCACCCACCCCACCGCCGCCGTCCTGCACAATTTTTTCTCATTGTCGCTCCCTTTGTTCACCTCATCTCTTTTCCTTGTACTCTCGTGGGGTGTCTCATTCAAAGTGTTTTTTTTTTTTGTCTTCCCACTCTCTTCAGTCAGAGCATCCGATCGTCTTTTGTAATTCTCTCCCTTTTTTTTCCAAATATTTTTATAGCCTCCCCCCGTCTTTTTACCGCCTCCCATCTAATGCTTCCGCAGGCAGTAATGCCCGCGTATCGCAGTGATCTTGATTTTTTTTTCCAAATGTTGACTCTTTCCTCTCTCTCTCTCTCTCTCTCTCTCTCTGTGTGTGTGTGTGTGTGTCCTCGTACCCTTCTTCCTTAAGCTCTGTTATCTGCGTCCGCGTGTAGAAGGGACCAGCCCCCCTCCCCCTTCTTGTTCCCCGTGGAGTGGGAGTTACACTCTTCGCTGCTGAAGGTCCAGTATTCACACACACGCTCATTCCACACATGGCAATAAGCGCACTAGATTTTCCCATGTCGTCGTGTTCTTCGTTGACGACAAGATTCGCATCGCATTGGGAGTTTCCTGCAGTACCGTACCTCTCCCCGTTCCCCCCCCCCCTCCTCCCTTCTCCACCGCGACAAAACACGCTACCACCTCCACCTCCTCATCTCTTTCTCTCTCTTTTTTCATCTGAAGTTTAAAAAAGGAAGAAACAAAGGAATTAGTATTTCTACTAAAGAACTCTCTTTTCTCTCTCTCTCTCTCCCTCTCTCTCTCTTTCCACCCTCCCATTGCCACAATTCAAACGCCTATTCAAAAGATGGCCGACAAACTACGCGCGGAGCTGGAAGGGCTGCAGTCGGAGATAGCAAGCATCACCGCGGCCAACAAGGAGCTGGAGGAAAAGTGCGCTGCCCTACGCAGCAACGCCTCGAACGAGCGCAGCGACGTCGCTGGCGATTGGAAAGTGGACGCTGACAAACTGAAGGTCGAAAAGGATGCAATTGATGCCACCACCAAGGAAGAGTATCAGCGCGGTCTCGTCTCTTTTGAAAACATCTTCCGCGAGTATGTGGCGTACATGAGCGACCGGGAGACGGCGGCGCGCAAGGTAGTAGAGGCTAATGAGAGCGAAGCGCGCGAGAAGCTCTCAAAATCCTAAAAAGCTTCCCGGTAGTCTTTGCAAGAAGTGTGATACGCATAAGTTGTTGGTGCGTTGGTGCTACTGTTTTTCCCTTTTTCCCCATCTATTTTTTTTTTCACTTTATCATCCTTGTCTCCTTGTTGTGATCCTCACATCGATGGTGATGCAGGTACGTCGTTTGTTCGCATGGGAGCGATTGCCAACCACAGGCGACGGACGACCTTCTTCCACTGTCATAAGAACGGTGATCCACTGACTGGCGAATCAATTATTACTCTAGTCTCTTCGAGCAGTTTCCACTGCGAAGGAAGAACGAACGTGCAACTCTTATTTCTCCCTCCCCCCATATTGCATTCTCCCCAGTCTCTCTCTCGTGCTACTTGAACGAGTTAATTTCTCGCTACCTTTTACTACTCACACTTGCGACTCTATTTTCCCTTTACCTTCTGTTTCAAAGCGGGACGCGCCTTCTTTGACTTCTTCATGGGCCCTGTAACGATCTTCCTTGCTCCCGCAACTATTCGATCTCAGGGAGCTCATGGGGCTCCGCCTCGTCGTCCGTACTCATTATGACTCGTACAATACAAGTAATGTGGTACTTGGAAAAAAGAATACTAAGCTGCGTTTTGGTGCATTGCTGAATGCATCACAGTCTTTCGAAGTGAACGGGCGGGCTCCCGACATGCACAACTTTGCATCCCCTTATGGAGGTGCACGATTTGAGCGCGTCTGTTGCTTTTTTTTTCTGTTCGTCTGCTGCTACGGCTGTCAGTCATTGGTATCGTTACTCGAGGATCGCAGATTATCGATTGGGAATGACACATAACATCTCCAATTTTCTTCCCCTGTTTATCTTTTGCCAACTCTATTCCCTTTGCGTTTCTCCTACTTCCGAGTTAAACATATATATCTAGTCCTCTCAGCTCTAAATTCTTATTTCACCATGTCGTCTAATAAATACACGAAGCGTCCTCACTCCCCCTCCTCCCAGTCATCCGCAAGCAGTTACAGTGATGATGTTGTCCCCGAAGTACCTGTTGCCGAGGCAGCAGCTCCCCCGACTGGGGCTGAAGAGTCTTCACTCCATCGGCGGTTCAGGACGGAGTTCGAGGGGCGCCAGCTTCATCGAAATATGACACCTGCGAAGATCGACGCCGAATGGAAGATAGTACTTTCAAGGGATGAAAATACGGAAGACCAACTGGCTTCTTTTCTTAGAAACTGCGTCCAAAACGCTGATGCAATCGAGGACGCGGAAACGCGAGAGAGGATGAAGAATTGGCTGTTGGAGGAAGGCAAAAAAGGCCGCGTAACTAATTGGAAAGCGGATGTCACCAAAGTGTGCGAAAGCACGTTTCCCGGGCTTCAGTGGAAGTTCGGATGTGTAACACTGACAAACGATGAGGACGGTCTACAAAATCTTGCCAGCGATGTGCAGGGGGATGCAAAAAAGCAGAGGAATGAAATACGGCGATTCTTTTCAAAGGACCGTGGACTTTCTTTACCGTTGTTTATCGTGGGTGACAGCGGCTCCGGCAAGACCCACCTAGCCACCGTCTGCCCTCGCGTGTATCGGGAGAATCTTTCACGTAATAATTCTGCGGAGAGCGACATTCTAATGGTTTTCTTGAAAATTAAAGCCACCGATCCGATTTTCAAACCGTTTGTTGACTGTGACGAAAAAGTTTGCAGTCTTGAAGCACAACGTGCGACCTGGGATGAGATATGGAAGGCGGGGTCACAGCGAAGAGAACGGATGGTGAAGTGCATCAGAAGCTACATCAGTAAACTTACAGGTATCGAGTTGCATCCCACATTCTGCAGCTTCAACAAGGGCAAGTTCAAGGCCATCCTCATCGTGCTGGACGAGGTCATGGCCTTCCCCGCGTTATCGAAGTGCGTATTCAGTGAGGATGGGAACAGGGAGGTGACCTGTGGCTTCAACGATCTCGCAGAGGAGTGCTACGTCATATGCTCTTCAACGAGCGGTAAAAATGTTCTCGTGAACACCGGCAGCACCCCGGGCGATTACTACGTAACCCTCATGGATGCCTCGACAGTGCTCTTTGAAAAAGCACTGGCTGCAAAGGGCATTTCTGATGCGTTACTGACAAACCCGTTCTTTAGGGCTACTGCGCTCAACCGGCGTTGCGCCATGCATGCAGTAGAAAGTTTGAAGAGCTTCTGTTCGGAAAACGGGCTTTTCCTAACTGCCAATTCACTTCTAAGTGCTGCAGTCAGGCCGCTGTCTCCCGGTGGTGCTCACTTTGAGCTTCCCGATACCTCCTTTCTGTACTCTCCCGAGTCTTCCACCTCTCCTTCGAACTCCCTCACCGCGTTGGCGGGCGTTTTGGCTGTGATGTGTGCAACGCATTACGTGAGGAATAGCCGGATGCGGAAGCTTCTCAAAAAAGATTCACGTACTAGCCCCACTGTAAGTGTCGTTTGCGCTATTCGAAGGATGCTTCTCTGGAACACTATAGAGAACGTGAATGCGGAGAGCTTGTTCACCGGCCTCGCCTACGATCCTCTTCTCCTCGGCTTCGCCCGCTCCACATTGAATAAGTACTGGGCGGACAAGCAGCAGCAAGGCACGAACGACGTTGCTACGCTGACGATAACCGCGTCCCACTTTGCGATGACTGCGCTGAACTACGGGCTGGATGGAGTCTCTGCGGCTCTCCACGCGCCGCAAACGTTTGAGGCGTACGCCGCGTCGTTTGTCAACCTACTGCTCGACGCGCTGAGGCACGTGGAGGGTGAGGAGCCCGCTTCTCTGGAAACGTTTGTGCTTGCGCTGGACCCACTGTGGGGAGCCGAGGGGGGAAAGGCGTGGGTGAAGGTACCAGATCATAAATTCACCCACAAACGGGTGTCGGACGTCCTGTACGCACACCATGCTGTTCCAGCGGAGACAGCGGAAGATTTAGAGTCACTTGCGGCAGAACTGAGAGAAACCGAGCCAGATGTCGAGAAGACAAAACAGTACGCTGGCCTGTGCGCCGTTATCAAGGAGGCGAAGACAGACTGCAACAATTCATCTCTGTGCTTTGTCAATGTCGATCAGGCGCCGTACGCGGATGTCATTGCCGTGAGTGGCGACATTCTTTTCCTTGTTCAGTGTAAGCGGGACACCAACGAAGCCTTTGGCTCCCACACCCAATTGAGTGCGGAGCTGGAGAAGATGGGCTTCAACGCTGAGACTGTGAATTCTCTGGAAGCTGTGCCGGGAGTGGCTAGCGCCGAGCCCAGCACAGCTGCGGAAAGCGCTTCCTACACCTTTACAGCGTCGCTTATGCGGGAGACCGGCTGCAACATCTGCGTACCGATATTCGCGGTCGCTGAGGGGGGAACCGTTGATAACAGTACGGATCCCGGCGTCGTGATTGGCAGGGGCCACAACTGGGACCGGCCGCCGGTTATCTTCCGCATGGAAGCGGAGTTCTCGCGCTCGTTTCTCAAGAAGAATGGAGAGAGAAAGTGGCGGCCGTGCCGCTACGTGCACAGCGAGGACAAGCACAATGCAATTCAACAACGTGATGGTGATGGACAAGAACGGCTCGCGCACGTTCGTGACAGTCAGAGACGGGATACCGATCAAGAACTTGCCGCCGGAAGACAACGAAGAGGTCGGCCAGTGAGAGAAGAGTCCGTGCTGTTGTTTTTTTCTCCGAGCCGCCCTCATTAGCTAAGCATCTTATCTGTCGCTCTACTGTGACCCCCTCTTTGCTCTTTCCACAATGCCCCTACGCATACCTTGCGAATCGTCTTTCTCTTTTTTATTTATTTATATCTGGTGACGTTTCCCATGGTTCTGTATATCGAACCCTTATCCCAGCATGTTTCTGAGCAGTAAAAGTGATGTGTCTCGCTTCTCTCAACGACAATAGAGAGAACATAAAAAGGAGACTCTATATGGACGTCACGCTAGCGGAATCTTCTTGCAGACTTTTTTTTTGTATTATTCTCGCCTCCTCTTTCCTGCTTCTGCTTCTGGTTATGGTTTCTCTTGACAGAGAGCAACCGCTACTTCACGCTTTCATCATTCTGATCGCTTCACAAGATTCTGAATCAACAGTGTGTGCATGTGCAGAAGAAGAAAGTAACGCAACGCACACGCAAATGGGAGCTACTTGACCTTTGTTTTTCATTTATCTGATACTCTTTCCCTTTCTTATTTCCTCTTACTCACCTTCCTTTTCTCTCTTTCATCTCTCTTCTCCGATTCCACCGTATGTGTGTGTGTGCCTGGGACACTCAGTCCGATAGTATACCCTGATTCAGTGCTTCCCAAGTGAACGGCGAGCTCTTGAATCTGGGATACGGATAATAAACACACGCACATACTTCTGCGGGGTTGAGTGTACACACTAACCCCTACGACTTACCAATATTCGGTTTGCTTCTCATATCCTTCAAATTGTCTGGTATGAACGAGCACAAAAGGTATTACTTCGGCTCCTCATCATGTAATTCAGAATTCCATCTCTCCGCTTAACGGATAGCCGGCACCTTGCAGAGAGACGCACGGTCTCATCAACTAGGCGTTCTTGCGTGTCTGCTATTGTATCTTAAACGATGGTTTGGATGCTGGGGTGTTATTACTCACTCACTTACCAGCTTTCAAGTATATTCTCTTTTACAGATGTGTCTGCTGCTCACAACTATTTCTTACACTCTATTCCCCTCCACTTGAAGATATCAAACGCTCTTCCCTCCCCTCTCCCTGTATGTTACCGGGAAACTAGCGGAGGAAATGGCCCATAGCAGTATTTTCATTCTTAGCCCACTAATTTTACACAAGTGTTTCACTACTTCGACTATCTTTCCAGACAGCGCAAGAGTACGAACATTTACGTCGTCCGACGAATGAAGGAAGATGACGTGCTGAACCTTTGCGACCAGCATTTTTGTTCTGGAGAAGACAACACGCCTTCAGCGACTTCATCAGCAGAGACAGCCGCAGAGATTAGTGTACTCGAAAAGTATTCAGTGAGGTTGAAGTGAATGATAACCACTGTGGATGAACAATCCAGCGCGTCCTTCACTGAGTGTTTCTCCCTTCATTCCCTTCGTCGGCTATGCACATGCAGTGTAGTTTCATGACTGCGCTAACCCCGTCATGATCGTTGCTGCACTGCAGCTTGTGCAGACTAAAGTCCACTACCTCCACTCTCATGGGTATCCACGCTCCTGGCGACCCGCCTTCCCCAGCACCAATATCGGAACAGAAGAAAGAGAAGCAAAGGGATACACTTGCTCATCGCTGTTTCAGCATTCGTACTGCCGCATTCCATTGTTTCTTTTTCACCCTTTTCTCTATTTACACGCGGAATTAATCACGACGGCAGTGAGGGAGCAGCGTTCGTCGCCCTCCCCCGTTGCGTCTCCCAGGCTGTGTGTTTGTGCGTGTGTGCGTGCGTGCGCCACGATGTGTTGAGAGAGAAGTCAGCGTAGTGGGACGTGCGAACCCCAACGCTCCACTCTGCCGCAGTGCCACTGTGTCTTGTGCTTTTAACTCTCTGTATAGGTATTCATTATGGTTCTGCCCTCTCCTCTCACGGCCTTTGACCCGTCTTCCATTTTCTCACTTGTCAAGACGTGGCGTCTGATGGCGTGACGAGAAGAAACAACAAGGATTCTGGGGCGGGAGGGGGACAAGGTGCATAGCCACAGATGATAAACACCAATGAAAACACTGTTATTTGTGAGAAGTGGTGAGAATGTGAGAGATGAACAGCAGTTGCGCATCCATGTAACGGCGAAGAACGTATCACACGACTCTTTCCCCTATCCCATCGATACCGCCGAACACTTGGTTTATTAATATCCGGAGACGACTGGAGTAGACTATGATTCTCTAATCTGCGACTGCAGAAGGGGAGGAGATTCGGGTGTGTGAGTCATTGAGCGTTGTATCAGTAATCATTTCAAATTTCGCGTCGACCACATCTACAAGGGTTCTCAAAGTGTCACTTTTCATTTTTATCGCGATCTCTCGTTGCCTCGTGTGCTCTTTTCTCTATACATATATACTATTAGAGTTGGGGACTCGCTTCCATGAGTGTTAATGAAGCGACTATCTCTTCTCCTTTTCGTTTTCTTCTTATAGGTGAGTAGTGCTTCCGTTCGTTGGCTTCCCCGACGGCGAGGGAAGGAATCCATACCCTTGTCATCCTCAGGCGCAACACATGCCGTCTTCCCCTGGGCCAACGCGCATCTTGCTTGGCAGGGTAACCCTAGAGCATCTACCGCCGCTGACCAACAGTACAACGCGCTGTCCTGGAGGAAGGCGAACAACACACTTGTGTAATACTTCAAGTCACCCACGAAGAGTACTGCGGTATTACTCACCTCACGGCGTCGCTCTTCCAAGTTCCGCTGCCGCCTCACCTGCGGCCGCTCTTTTCGGTTTCCGCACTGCTGACGGCCACACAGTACACATGGCTGCGCTTTCTACGGGACGTAACGTCAGCCGCGAAGTGGTTCACACCATCGGCTGCACCCTTGCGGGTCATCCTGCCTTCCCCACCGCAGCGGCGACGAACGCACCGCGACACACCCATCGCCCTACCCGACCTGGCAGCGGCGTGCGGCCTCTTCAGCGACGCGACTCTCACCGGATGGGGACCATAGACATCAACTGAAATCACGAGGTTGGTCGTTGCCATCGCGGGTTCCAGGTAGGGAGAACCTTCCACCAACATCAACGCGACTGAAGTACGAGTGACACAGTCTGCTTACCGCACCGTGCATTTATTCTTGCCAAGCGATGCAACGGCTGAGTTGCATATCGACAGCAACGCCTCGTCCCTGAACGACCGCCTCGTTTTGCTCTCGTACCGCGTCGGCACCAATAACACTCGCTCTGCCAGTGGTGCTGCAGATAAAAGAAGAAACGATGCTGGGCAACGCTGTGAGCTGGGCCAAGGTTGTGTGCCTTTTCCGCTCGCCGGTGCGCTGGTCGGTCGGTGGGTGGTGGTGTTGGTTGGGGCGTTTGTGTTGCGCCTCTTCGGCAGGGGGTGCTCGGTTGCCAGGCACCCGCGTCGTGGGCTGTTTGGGGACAAGCAGGGCAAAAATGGGGAGACAAGTTGTGTTGGGGAAACAGTGCTTCGTTTCGGTATGGGATCATTTGTTGGGTCTTTGCGTATCACAAGTCAAGACGCAAACACGCGGAGGTGGTCGCTCATCGCCGGCGCACTTCCCAACTAACCATCCAATTGTTACATTCACTGTATATCATTTCCGTCTGCCGCGGGAAACCACCATCCTGGTGGTGAAGGAGAGTCAGACGCTCTCTTTCATTTCAGTAGCAGGCCATCCACCTGACCTTTCGGTCTCCTGCACGAGAGCGATCCACTGCCTAACGGCCTGCGCGTGGCGCTGGTCACGGACCACTTCGCCATCGTTTTCGCGCAGCGCAAGAACAACGGGTTCGGTGGCATCGGCCGCGGCGGATCGCTCAACAGCTTGTACCGCTACACGTACGACCTCTTCTACGAGGCCGGCGTCCAAGTACACTTTTTCTATGTAACAGGGCCGCAGAACCCGGCTGACGCCCTCTCGCGGCAGTTCTACGGGGACGAGGCAGCGAGCACCGTACGCGGCTCGCTGGTGAACGAGTGGGACGGCGGCGACATCGCCCTCCCGTTTCTCCGCTCCACCCACTGCCCACTCTGCGAAGACTCCGTTATTTAGTTGATAGTGTTTATTGTTCTTCATACCTCTTAACCTTCTTTCATCCAGGCTGACACAGGCAGCCACTGAACGAGGTGTGCGTGGGCCCGCAACCCTGCATCTCATGGAGTTACCTTCTCCTCATTTCCCTCTCACTGGTA